>FR997853.1:10305032-10861523 GCA_905475405.1 Schrankia costaestrigalis | reverse complement strand
AATGCGCACGTCAGCGCATTTTGTAGGTCTTGTCACAGTGGCAACGTCCTCCGCTAAAACTTCTCTTAACTTGACGGCTAGGGCATCAGCAGCCTCACTACTTTTGGTGCCAGGGACCTCGAGAAGACGTGCACCCGTCTGCGTTTGCTTACATCGCAACCCGTTTGTGATGCCGAGCTCCTCAATATTTATAGCCTCTTGAGCTCTCTGCAAGAGGTCGGCATATGTTGTGCCTTTTTCAGCAGCCGCCGGTTGCAATGTAAGGACCACTGCTGATGAACGAGGGGCGCGAAGTAAATTCTCTATCTTTTTCTTCTTCTTAGATGCACGCTTTCTGGCCTTAGCTGCGGCTTTCTTGTCGCCGACTGTTTGCCACTCATCCACAGAAGGTTTGGGCACCTTGCCTGACTGTGCAGAACTTATCACAGCAGGCGCAGATTTAGAAGTAGCCTTCTTTTTCTGCTTTCCACTTTCCTTAGCAGTAACCACTGGTACTGGAACTTCTGTGGACACATCTGCAGATGTCGATGGAGTTGGTTCCAAAGCTAGGCGGGAAGCGACTGTTTTGGCTGCCGTTCCGGTGTTCGATGTCGTGGACTTCGCTGGGGGAAGTGATGCACTTAGCTTTGCAGCGTATGATGCTTTTCGATCGGAGGCTAGCGGAGGTCGTAAAATTCGAGCCTCCAGAACGTCAAACCGAGCTGCAAAACCTGCCAGCTCGTTCTTGAGCAAAAGCGCCAAATCGGACTCTTGCTCCTTCCCCTGGATTTTCACTCTGCTTCTAGCTTCAAGACGCTCTTGTTGGCGATCATCCTGAAGCTCCTTAAGTTGCTGGCTCAAATCTGACAACTTCCTGGAGAGACGTGAATTTTCGGCTTGCAGCTTAGCCATCTCGTCCGAAACAGTTCTTCTTTGAAGAGCTTCTGCGATCTCATTCAGATTTTCGACCGCTAATCTGAGATCTCGTGATCGACCTCCCTGTAGACCCTTCGAAACCTTGCGAACGTCCTTGATGATCGAAGCAATATGACGCGTCTTATCACCTAATTCCGAAAGGGTCAAGTCTTCCGCTTCCGACTCTATTCGCGAGTCTTCCAACAACCTTTGGGAACGTGGCGCTACCGGTTGCCTGCTTCGCTTTAATTCCTCTTGAGAGGATCTGGCCTCTTCTTCAGCAGCTTTTTTGGCAGCTGCTAGCTCCTTACGAGCTTTGCCTACTCCAACATATTGGCCCGTCGTTGGTGGACGGCCTCGTCCTCGCTTAGAAGATTGAGTCTGGACAGACTCATCACTGGACGATGTTGGGTCCTCCGCACCCGAGCGCGGTCGTTTGCGCCAGAAATGTGATGACATATCGACGTCAGGCAATACTGTCATTACAATTTCCGAGTTATCGGAATCCGACATGTCTCGCGATGCCGAAGCATCACAAGGTTGGCCCTGAAAAGGGCCTTTTGGTTGGCCCTGAGAAGGGCCTTTGGGTTGGCCCTGAAAAGGGCCTTTTGGGGAAAGACGCCCGGAGGCGTCCTTCGAAGGTTGAGACATTTTCAACGAGTTCACAATATCAAAACTGACGAAATTTGGTACGTTTTGATGCACAGCTTCCGTTCGCCGCCGGCCTGCCACTCCGTTACGGTGGTCAGGCGCGACGTTGCCCAGGGGTCACTAACGTGGAAGTCGAAGCTGTGGGGGGACCCCCAACCTAACCTAACCTTTTTTTTTTTTTTTTTTTGTCCCAGGGGAATCCATGAAATTGGATACCATGGAGACTCGAGGGAGTCTTCCATGGCATGCGGGGATCTCCCCCCCATAAGGGGAGGGCCTACCCGCTAAACCCCTGGGCTATTCCCCACGCGCCTTTAAATTAGGGGACAGGCCGGATCGCTCCGGGCACTCACAGCCTGCCCCCTAGCGCATTGTGCCTTCGCACATACGGGCCCGCTTATGCGCAAGCCCTGACGGCACAAGGAGGCGCCCCCAGGAATAGTTGGAGACGCCCCCTTACTGAGGACGCAGCGACCCCCTCGGATCGCCACATCCTCGTCCTCAGTTAGGTGGTCGGAGGGGGAAGCGGCAGCAGGTCAGCGTACCTGCGCCGCCTCACCCCTCTCCTGCATCGGCGGAGAGGGGCCGCAAGGGGATCGTCTTCGCGGACCCTCTCCGCAGCCTCTTTTTGGCTCATGACCGCCTCGCAAAAGGCGGTCATGGCCCCCCAATTGGTGTCGCTGCCGACCGCCTGACGAACGATAGCCGGCAGCGACAAATCACCCCCAAGTAGCGCCACTAGGGCACTCCTCTGTGTGCCCCATGCGGGGCACTCCTCGACCGTGTGGCGCACCGTGTCAGCGGCTGCGCCACAGTGGTGGCAGGCCGGCGTCTCCTCTCGCCGGGCCACCTTGTGCAGGTACTCACCGAAACAACCGTGTCCGGTGAGCACCTGGCACGTCCGGTATGTGAGGGTCCCCCTACCACGGGAGACCCACTCCTCCAGCACGGGGCGGATCGCTTCAATGGTATTGCGACCCGCACCCGGCTGTTCCAGGGCCGACCTCCAGTCGCGGAGCAGAGCAATCTGGCAATCAGCCCTTACTCTGCCCGCGACGAAGTCGGCCCCGGAGGCCCGCGCCGCCGCACGCCGCGCGTGCACCTCCGCTAGGACCCTACCTTGGAGCTCCCAAGGAGGGTCCCCCGCCAGCAGAGTGACCGCCTCGAACGATGCCGTGCGATATGCACGGCACGCTCTAGCGGCGATCACTCTCTGCGGCCTCCGCAGCAACCGCACATTGCTGCGGCTGAGGGCATCCACCCAAATCGGGGCCCCGTACAGAGCCATACTCCGGACGATCCCACAGTACAGCCTTCTGCACGGGGACCCCGGGCCGCCGACGTTGGGGAGGAGACGTCCCAACGCGGCGGCAGCCCTCTCGAGCTTCGGGGCCATAGACTCAAAATGAGCCCCGAAGTTCCACCTCCCGTCGAGCTGAAGTCCCAGGTATTTGATGTGAGGCTTCAGCTCGACTTCCTCCCCCCGTATATTGATCTTAGTACCGGGGGGAGCTTTTCTTCGCGGGCCGTGGAAGAGGAGGGCCTCTGTCTTCCTCATGGAGACCCTTAAACCCAGGCAGTGCATGCGGTCCACCACCCGGGACACCTCTTCCCCGGCACGTCCGACCGCCTCGGCCAGGGTCGACCCGCTGACCGTCACCAGAGTGTCGTCGGCGTAACAAAATATCCTGGTGACGCCAGCCACCGACCCTCTCAGCAGCCAGTCAAATCCGAGGTTCCACAGAATAGGGCCCAAGACTGAGCCCTGTGGAACACCCCGGTCGACCGACTGCACGACCAGGCGGCCTTGCCTGTCCTCCCAGACCACAGACCTTCCCACCAGGTAATCCTCCAGCAGCCGCCGCACATAGGGAGGCACCCCGTGATAGCGAAGCGCCTCCCGAAGAACGCCGTGCGGCAGGCTGCCGAAGGCGTTTTCTATGTCGAGGGAGGCAGCCACGACCACCTCCCCCTCACCCACCCTAGACGCCGTGTGCGCTTTGAGGGCGCCCAGGGCGTCCAGTGTGGACCGACCCCTGCGGAAACCAAATTGGCTCTCCGACAGGTTCGGCCCAACCTCCTCTAGATGCTTGACGAGGCGGCCAGATATCACCCTCTCAAACATTTTATTAACCTAACCTTTTTTTTTTTTTTTGTTTTTTTTTTTGCGCTGGGAAAATGCTTTTACGCATCCCCTTTCCCGTCGGGGGACAGAAAAGGGGTATGTGAGACTCCCCGGGAAAGAGATTCCCGGTATACCCACTAAAAACCCAGCGGCGCTCCGACCTCGCCTTAGTGGAGGGGATCTGGGAATCCATGACATCCAGTCCCCCACCGGCGATTGCCCGCCTTACGGCAGGCCCTTCACGCCTCCCCCCAATGGGGAGGGGGCCTTATAATGGCCGGAGCACAGGGGGTGGATCATGTGATGCAGGCGATGGCGCCCCCGCGCCTGTCGCCCGCTGATCACCCCCCGGGGCGGAGGAGGACGGACGTTGTGTTCGCCGTCCTCCACCCCTTCTTCGTCTGCGGAGCGGCGCCGCGAGAGGGTCGTCCTCCCGCACGCGCTCCGCTGCCTCCTTCTGTGACATGACGTGCTCACAGAAGGAGGCCACCACTTTATTAACCTAACCTAACCTAACCTAACCTAACCTTTTTTTTTTTTTTTTTTTTTTTTTTTTTGCGCTGGGAAAATGCTTTTACGCATCCCCTTACCCATCGGGGGACAGGAAAGGGGTATGTGAGACTCCCCGGGAAACAGAATTCCCGGTATACCCACTAAAAACCCAGCGGTGCTCCGACCTCGCCTTAGTGGAGGGGGTCTGGGAATCCATGACATCCAGTCCCCCACCGGCGATTGCCCGCCTTACGGCAGGCCCCTCACGCCTCCCCCCAATGGGGAGGGGGCCTTATAATGGCCGGAGCACAGGGGGTGTATCGTGTAATGCAGGCGTTGGCGCCCCCGCGCCTGTCGCCCGCTGATCACCCCCCGGGGTGCCTGATAGCGAAGCGCCTCCCGAAGAACGCCGTGCGGCAGGCTGCCGAAGGCGTTTTCTATGTCGAGGGAGGCAGCCACGACCACCTCCCCCTCACCCACCCTAGACGCCGTGTGCGCTTTGAGGGCGCCCAGGGCGTCCAGTGTGGACCGACCCCTGCGGAAACCAAATTGGCTCTCCGACAGGTTCGGCCCAACCTCCTCTAGATGCTTGACGAGGCGGCCAGATATCACCCTCTCAAACATTTTGGCCACCTCGTCAAGTAGGACGATTGGCCTATACGAAGAAGGGTCGGCCGCATCTCGGCCGCCCTTCGGCAACAGGACCAATCGCCCTCTCTTCCATATCTCCGGGAACTTTCCATCGCGTAGGCAGCGCGTGAAAAGCTCCCGGAGCCGACCACCAATCTCTCCCTTCACCCGGCAGAGGAGCCGGCCCGGAACCCCATCCGGGCCCGGGGCGGTCTTCCCTCCGCGCATGCGGTCGAATGCGCGGTCAATCTCCGCACATTCGACTTCGGGCACCTCTGACGCGTCGACAAAGGGGGACTCCGCCACCCGGAAAGGGGGCATTGGCGGCGCGGAGTACCCCGGGACCTCCTTGGGGAATAGCCTCTCTACCACCGACTGCACCAAGGCCGGCGGCAGAGACTCCGCGAGGGGCGCCCCGCAGCCGGCAAGCTTACCTCTTGCCTGCCGGTACGTGCGCCCCCAGGGATCCGCGTCCAACCGGGCCAGTAACTCTTCTCTAGCCCGGTCCTTTCCTTCGCAAATGGCCCGCTGCAGGGCCTTAGTGGCGGCGTGATACGCCACCCGCAGCAGGTCTTCCGACGCTGGATCCCTCCCCCTTCGCCTATGACGGCTGTATGCCCTCCTCGCGGCGCCGGCGGCCACCCTTAGTTCTGCAATATGGGGTGACCACCAGTAGACTTGGCGCCGCTGAGGCGGCCGCCGCGCCCGTGGCATGGACGCGTCGCACACCTCCACTAACGAGGTGCGCAGTCCTTCGGCCAGGTTCTCAACGGGGACAGAACCGGTTGAGAGCGAGGCGAACCATTGTTGAACGATGGCCGCCTCCCTGGCCAGCTCCGCGTCCATGGCGCCGAGCACCCACCTCTTAAATTTACTAACGCCCCTGAAGGGCCCTGGGTGCCCGGCGCTGGTCGAGACCTCAAACCGGATGTAACGATGGTCTGATAAGGTCTCGACCTCCACATCGACTCTCCACCTCTGGATGCGCTGTGCGACATCGGGCGTGCCAAAGGAGAGGTCGACAACTGACCCCCCGTTGCGCCGCACACACGTCAGTGTGTCCCCTCTGTTGAGGAGGGCAAGGCCTGACGCCACCGCCCACTCCTCAACGGCACGGCCCCGCGCGTCTGTCGCAGGGCTTCCCCATGTGCGGGACTTCGCGTTAAAGTCCCCGAGAACTAAAGTTTTCCCCGAAGGTCCCGAGGTCCCCTACCCAGTTCGGGGTGTCGGGGACAAAGTAGGGCTCGCTGGCCACGGCCACGTCAATTGACCACTCAGCCGTGGACTGCAGAAATAGATCCTGAGCCCCGGCCGAGTGGTTTAGGTTCGCCTGCAGGAAGCTGAAAGGACCCCTAGGCATTTTGTGTTTCCATTTCAACCTCCTGTGGGAGCGCTCGAGCCCGTTCTCTCTCGAGCGAGCGCTCAACCATCAGGGCCGGTGAGGGCTTCCCTCTCACCGTGGGGGGGTTGCACTTGCCTCCCCCCGTGACGTGGCCGGCAGGTTTACCTGCGGCTTCGCATACAGCGCAGCGCGGGACGGTAGTGGTGCAGGCAGCCGCGAGGTGGCCGGCAAGTCCGCAGCGGCGACATAGTCCGGACCTGTCCACAGAGCTAGGACAGGAGGCCCGGACGTGCCCGGCACCGAAGCACCGGTAACAAATAAGACGCCGCTGCTCCAACACCTCGACCCTGGCGGAACTCCACCCCACCAGAATCCTACCCGCATCACTGGCCTTCTTGGCTGCGGCGACGGGGCATCGAACCACCCCCGACCCCATGCGCCCCTCTCCGGCTGTTATGGCGAGCACCCTTATTTGCTCCACAGGGCACCCGCCTACGCGCGCCACTGCTGCCGCAATCACGTCAGGGGTGACAGAGTCGTCGAGACCGGCGATGCGCAAATCAGCACATTTCACCGGACGTTCGACGTCCGCCACCCCTTCGAGAGCCGCCCTTAGCTGAGCGGCCAGCTCGTCCGCCTTCTCTACCGGCTGGGAAGCCGGGAGCTGCAATATCCTAGCCCCAGTCAGTGCCTGGCGGAATTTGACGCCATCCTCGAGGCCTAGGTCCGCCAGGTTCACCTTGGCCGCCGCTTCTTTCAGCACCTCGGCATAGGTGACTCCTTTTTGTGCAGCTCCCGGTTGCAGTTTGATAATCACCGCAGCCGATCGAGGCACTGCCAGCCTGGGCTTAGAAGCCTCGGCCTTGCGGGCTTTGGCTCGCGCCTTTTTTGCCGCCTTCCTATTGCTGCTGGCGGCCCCCGCAATTTCCCAATGATTTTCGGCCTCCCGCTCGACAGGGACCGAAATGGGAGCAGCTGCTGACTGAGCGACGGCAGCTGGGCGCTGAGAGAGGGCTGGCCGTGCAGCCCCAGGACCAGCCCTCACTAAAGCCGAAGGCGGAGGCGGAACCCGCCGCGTATTTCTGTCAGGCTGAGCCTGGACGGCGCCACTAGCCACGCGGGCGTATGTTGCGGGCTGCAGCGTTGTCGGCGTTGGAGCTTGACCCACAGGACGAGTTTGTCCAGCTCTTGATGCGGCAGCAAGAGGCGGGCGCACCACAGGGGCAGGGAGGAGACGGTCCTCCACACCCTCGAAGCGGGCGTTGACTAAAACGCCCACCGATTGCAGAATGGAGGCTCGCAGCGCCTCCATTGCTGCGCCTTCTGTGCCAGCTTCGGTCGCTGGGGGTGAAGTCGCCGTCCTCCTTACCTCGGCCTCTCTCTTCCAGGCCTTTATTTCGGCCCGGAGGGAGTCGTTTTCACGACGCAACCGTGCCCCACTCACGCGCAGCTTGCGCAGCTCTTCCACCTCGGAGCGGGCCGTCAGCAGTCCCACCAATGCTGCCATCTTCTCGGCTTCCTCTTTGAGGCGCTTTACAAAGCCGCCCTTGAGATTGCCCGACTTCTTAGCAATCTCTTTAATAGTATCTGCGCTTTTACGCGCCTGTGCGCGCAGATCTTCAGGGCCTAAAAATGACGCGGCCTCTTCGTCCTCCATGTCGCACAGTACCACCTCAGGCTCCTGCAACTGGGTAGCGTAGCTACAGCTACTACTGTCCCGGGAGTCCAGCCAACTATCAACGTGGCGTTCACTCCCTTTGGCGAGAGCACGTCCACGTGCATACTGTGCACGACCACGGCAGGCCGAACTGACCTTAGCCAGGCTTCGATCGGCGTCCGTGTCCACCTCCGACGCCGAGCTTGTGCGCTTACGCCAAAAGCGTGCGTTCGGCGCTGACACCACTGATTGTGCCCCGCCATCGTCGGAGACCACCACATTCGGACAAGTAGAAGGGAGAGGGGGAGGGGTTGGGACAAGGAATTCGGGATTAGGTAAGGGGGAAGTGGAGGGGGAAGGGGAATGGCCCTGAAAAGGGCCTTTTTTGCCCTGTGAAGGGACTTTTACGAAGCGTCCGAGCGCGTTACGCTGCTGCGAAGACGACATCGTCAAGATTTCAGAGAACGTACTGAACCTCTAATCCACAAGTAAAGCACAGAAAAATTCAGCCACCTGCCTGCCACTCCGTTACGGTGGTCAGGACAGGGCCCAGGGGAGACGACGAGGACGTATTTTCTGTGCACTTGGGGACTCCCCCAACCTAACCTTTTTTTTTTTTTTTTTTTTTTGCGCTGGGAAAATGCTATGACGCATCCCCTTCCCCATCGGGGGACGGGAAAGGGGTATGTGAGACTCCCCGGGAAACAGAATTCCCGGTATACCCACTAAAAACCCAGCGGTGCTCCGACCTCGCCTTAGTGGAGGGGGCCTGGGAATCCATGTCGTCCAGTCCCCCACCGGCGATTGCCCGCCTTACGGCAGGCCCGTCACGCCTCCCCCCAATAGGGAGGGGGCCTTATAATGGCCGGAGCACAGGGGGTGGATCCTGTGATGCAGGCGGTGGCGCCCCCGCGTCTGTCGCCCGCCGATCACCCCCCGGGGTGGATGAGGACGGACGTTGTGTTCGCCGTCCTCCACCCCTTCTTCGCCTGCGGAGCGGCGCTGCGAGAGGGTCATCCTCCCGCACGCGCTCCGCTGCCTCCTTCTGTGACATGACTTCCTCACAGAAGGAGGCCACCGCTTCCCACGCCTCCTCGCTGCCCAGCATGGCAGAAATCACGCTGGGGAGCGAGAGGTCGTGTCCGACCGCCGCCACCAGGGCGCAGCGGGACTCCGCCCACGACGGGCACGCCTCCAAGGTGTGCTCCGCCGTGTCCACCACAGCCTCGCAGTGGTGGCATTGCGGAGTCTCCTCCCTCCCAATCCGATGCAGGTACGATCCGAAGCAGCCATGCCCGGACAGCACCTGCACCAGACGTAAGGACAGGCAGCCATGCTGCCTGTCGAGCCAGCCCACCAGGACGGGCCCGATTGCGGCCAAAGTCCGCCGACCAAACTGTGCGGAGGCCAGATCCTCGGCCCAGTGCCGAGTCACTGCCTCCCGCACCTCCTCCCGCACCTCTTCCCGCTCTGCCGGGTCCGGGCGCCGACTGAGCGACCTCTGCTCCGCCGTCCAGTCGTACACTCTGGCGAGCACCCATGCCTCGAGCTCCCAAGGAGGGGTTCCCGCCAGAGCGCACGATGCCGCGAAGCTTACCGTGCGGTAAGCTCTCGCCACCCTCTGTGCAATGGCCCGTTGTGGCCTGCGGATGGCGGCGGCGTTCTCGCGTGTGCGGAGTGAGTCCGCCCAGATTGGGGCCCCGTAAAGGGCCATACTTTTCAGTATGCCGGCGTACAGACGCCGGCATTGGTCGCCGGGCCTCCCGATGTTTGGGAGAAGTCCTGAGAGGGCGCCCGCAGTCTTCAGCAAGCGCGAAGAAAGCTCGCCGAAGTGTGCTCGAAAGCGCCATCCGCTGTCGAGCACTAGACCCAGATATTTCATCTGGGCCTTCACCTCAATGCGGACGCCCTCCAAAAAGATGTGAGCGTCGGGAGGTTGGCGCTGCCGAGGTCCATGGAAGAACACGGCCTCGGTCTTGTGCAGCGCCACCGACAGCCCTAGGCGGGAAATCCGGTCCACCACCCGTGAACCGCCCGCCGAGGCCAAACTGGCCGCCTCCTCAAAATTTCCCCCCCGGGCAGTCAGCAGAGTGTCATCCGCATAGCAGATGACAGACGTGCCACGGGGGAGTATGCCCCGCAAGAGCCAGTCGAATCCGATGTTCCACAGGAGCGGCCCAAGAACAGAACCCTGTGGAACACCGGACTCGACGCCGTATTGGCGGAGCTCACCTGACTTGTCCTCGAGCAGGACTGTGCGGTCCGTCAGGTAGTCCGCCAACAGGCCCCGCAAATACTGAGGCACTCCGTGGAAGCGGAGCGCCTCTAAGATGGTGGAGTGGGGAATGGAGTTAAAGGCGTTGGCTATGTCGAATGACACAGCCAACAGCCCTTCCCCCACATCCATCGCCTCCCTCACCTGGCCCTTGAGTCGGGACAGGGCGTCCACTGTGGAACGCTCAGCTCGAAACCCGAACTGAGCGTCCGATAGATCCGGGCCAATTGTGCCCAAATGCCTGTTGATACGGGCGGCGAGGATCCCCTCAAACATTTTACCGACCTCATCCAGTAAAACGATGGGTCGGTATGCCGATGGGGAGTCCACCGGCCGCCCTTCCTTTCGAAGAAGGCACAATCGGCCCTCTTTCCATGGCTTCGGGAACCTCTCACACGCAACACACGCACTGAAGAGGTCCCGAAGCCTCTCTCCCATGTGGGAGGCGGCGATGGCCACGACCTTTGCGGGGACGCCGTCCGGACCCGGGGCGGTCTTTTTCCCACGGAGGCGGGAGACTGCCCTCTCTACCTCGCCCTCCGTGACCGGGAGGACCGCCTCGGCGGCCGATGGAGGCGCACCGCGCGAAGCGCTCATCACTGGTGGAGTGAAGTTGTCCCTGCGCGGAAACAAGGACTGAACCACCCCATCCAGCAACGTCGGCTCGAGGGTCTCGGCAACTGGGGGACCGTACGGGCGCAGTTTGTTGCGCGCCGCCTTGTACGGTCTCCCAAAGGGGTCAGCGTCTAAACCCTCCGCCATCTCCGCTCTCGCGCGGTCCTGGGCCGCGCCCATTCGCGCCGTCAGGGTCGCCTTGGCCTCCACGTAGACCGCATAGAGTTGGTCTTCGTGTTCGCGGTCACGGTGGCGCCGCCTTCGGCTCCTTGCAAAGGCCCGCCTGGCCGCCACACAAGCTGCCCGCAGTCCCACCAACTCCTCCGACCACCAGTAGACGGCGCGTCGAGGAGGCGGACGGTGAGACCGAGGCATGCTAGAGTTGCACACCTCGGTCAGGGAGTCCCTCAACTGGGACGCCGCTGCGTCGACATTCTCAACATCGACTGGAGGCGACAGCCAGTCGTAAACGAACGCCGCCTCCGTGGCGGCCTCCCAGTCTAGGCGGGAAAGCGCCCACCGCGGAAAGTGCGACCGACCCTCGCGGGCTGTCTGGGAGCCCCGGGTGGAGATGTCGAAGCGTATGTATCGGTGGTCAGATAGCGTCTCCAACAGCTCCACCCGCCAGTCCACTATACAGGACGCCAAAGAAGATGAGGCAAAGGCGAGGTCCACTATGGAGCCCCCCTCCCGCCGCACGCAGGTGTGGACGGTGCCTCTATTTAGGAGGGACAGACCGGACGAAATGGACCAGGTCTCTACCTCACGTCCTCGGGCATCGGTAGCCGGGTTGCCCCATACCAACGACTTGGCGTTAAAGTCGCCTACGACTAGCACCTGGGGCTGCACCAATCTACCAGCCACCCTGGCGAGGACCTCGAGGAAGTTCTCGAAGTCCGAAAGAGGGCGGTTTGGGGAGAAATACACGCCAATAAGGGCTATATCTCCCCACGCGGCGGCCACGTATCCCGGTCCCTTCTCTAAAAGTGAGAGGGGAGGGGAATCGGTGGAAGACCGCGTCACCAATGCGACCGAGCCGTTGTCGTCCCCTAGCCAACTGCCAGGGACATTGTACGGCTCGGCGACAACCGCCACATCCACCAACCACTCCGCAGATGTTTGGACCAGAAGGTCCTGGGCTGCTCTGCAGTGGTTGGTGTTCGCCTGGAGTACACGTAGTCGTACAACCATTATTCGGCGTCCATGGAACCTCCCTCAATGGCCGGCACTGGAGCTGGGGTTCCGGTGGCGGTGGCAGCAGCAGGCCGTGAAGGCACCTGCGCTTTCCCCTTCTTCTTTGGCGGGCAGCATTTTCTGCCCGTCATCACGTGGTCGGCTGGGCGACCACTGGCAGCACATACTGCGCAGTGCGGTTTGGCGGCCTCGCAGTTAGCCGACCTGTGCCCCTCCTTTCCGCAACGGAAGCAAAGTTCCGTGCGCACGGCAGTGGACGGACAGAGAGCCCGGGTGTGCCCGATGCCGAAGCACCCATAGCACCTCATCGGGCCGTTTTCCAGCGCCCGGACTCCACCCGAGCTGAAACCTACAGGTAGGCGACCCTTGGCCAAAACTGCTTTAGCCACCACGACAGGGCACTCCAAGCGCATGGCGCCCATACCTCTGCGGCCCGTTCTGATGGCGCGGCCCCTAATCGAGTCGACGGCGCAGCCCCCCGACGCCGCAACTGCGGCTACCACCTCTTCTTGGGTGACCGAGTCGTCGAGATCGGTCACCTCAAGAGTCACGAATTTGACGGGCCTTACTACTTTGGCCGTGTCCGCAACAGCCTCCTTGAGCTTCGACGCAAAGAGGTCCGCCTTGGTGCCGCCTTGGGCCCCCGAGAACTCAAAAAGTCGAGCCCCGGTTTGGGTCTTGCGGCAAGTGACTCTGCCGGCCCCAAGTTGTGTAGGGTCAACGTGTGTACGAGCCCGCCGCAGCACGGACTCATACGTCTCCCCACGCTCCGCTGCCTGTGGGGTCAGCGTGACCACCACGGCTGCGGTTTTTGGAGTAGGAGGGAGCTTCCTACTCTTTTCTGCCGCGTGTACTGCAGGCTTGGCTGCAGGGGGCTCCGGGGCCGACTTCTTGCCCTTCTTCTTACGCTGGACGACCTTTGTCCAGGGCTCGTTAGAGGGGGTGGTGGACGGCAAAAGAGGGTCTTCCCTCTCTGTTTCCGCGACAGGGACAGACTGGGCAGTTGGGACCGGAGCGGTCTTTTTGCCTTTGCCCTTTCCTTTGGCCTGGGGCTGTTCCCGCTGGGCAGAGGCCGTGGAAGGCCCCGGTGCGCTCAACACCCTTTCGGGCACCTTATCGGCCGCGAGCGAAGGACGCAGTCGCTTTTCAGGTAGTAGCCGGTCCTCAATACCGGCCAAACAGGCCCTAGTAAAGGCCCTCTCCTCCATAACAACCTTGCGGATTACATCCTCAAGGTTGGAGGGGGCCGGCATCGATGCTGAACCCTCAGACGTAGGCCCCTCAGGCCGAGTAATTAGCTCGGCAACGCGCGCATGAAGCGCAGACACTTCTTTCTGCAGGCGATCCACCTTCGCCTGCAGTTGGCGCGTCTCGTCCGAGGTGGTACGCTGCGCTAACTCCTTCACTATGCCGAGCATGCTCGCTGCCCGGCATTTCAGGGCCTTTTGGAAAGTCCCTTTAAGGTTGGAGGACTTGGAGGCCACCTCCAAAATTTCCTCCTGGTCCTCAAGAGCCATGCGCTCCATTTCCTCCACAGAGTGGTCCATGTAGAGGACACTGGAGGCGCCGTAGCCAGCCTTGGCTCTGGCGGTTCTAGCCCGCTGCTCTTTGGAGGAAATCCTCTCCTCCAAATCCGCCTGAATGTCAGCCCGCTTGGCAGGCTTCTCCGCTTGGTCCGGAGAACCTCCGGAGCTCCGTCTAAGGAAGGCCCTCTTCCTCGAGGCGCGTGTCGATCCGCAGTTCGACCCGCTTACAACCGACTCATTGTCGGACATGTCCGACACGACAACACTAGCCGCAGATGGTGCGCGGCTAGTCCCAGACGCCGAAGCATCCCGGGACACGGGTTGGCCCTGAAAAGGGCCTTTTGGTTGGCCCTGAAAAGGGCCTTTTGGTTGGCCCTGAGAAGGGCCTTTTGGGAGAAAACGCCCGGAGGCGTCCCTCAAAGGTTGAGACATGCTCAAAACAACAAAAAGAAGCAGACAACAATATGTAAGTACTTCGAATCACAGTGTTCGTTTGCCGCCGGCTTGCCACTCCGTTACGGTGGTCAAGCGCGACGTTGCCCAGGGGTCACTACGAGGAAGTCAACACTGTGGGGGGACCCCCCCCCCCAACCTAACCTTTTTTTTTTTGCGCTGGGAAAATGCTATTACGCATCCCCTTCCCCATCGGGGGACGGGAAAGGGGTATGTGAGACTCCCCGGGAAAGAGATTCCCGGTATACCCACTAAAAACCCAGCGGTGCTCCGACCTCGCCTTAGTGGAGGGGGCCTGGGAATCCATGTCGTCCAGTCCCCCAACCTAACCTAACCTAACCTAACCTAACCTAACCTAACCTTTTTTTTTTTTTTTCTCGTGGGAAAACCTTTTATAGGCCGTCTACCCGCCTTTGGCCCAGGCGGGCAGGTGTGTCGGAGTCCCGAAAGATGGAAGCTCGGTTTACCGACTAAAAACCCACGGTGTTCCTCTCTCACCCAAAATGCCGAGACGGCGAGAAGACTGGCATTACTCGAGCCGTCCCGGCGGGTGCTGGTCCGCAAAATTAGCGGACCCCGAAAACGAAGGGCAAGACCATGCCCTTCCACTGTAGAGAGGCGTACGTGGAACACTACGCCGTCCTCTCTGGCCTGCTACTCAACGGCGACAAACTGGCCATAGTTTGCCGCCCGCAGGCCCCTCACGGTGGCTGGAGGTCGTCTCGCGGCGCCCTCCTTTGACGCCCAGATCTGCGGGTCGAGAGGGAGGATGATCGACTGATCTCCCTCTCCCTTTCCGCCGCTTCCTTGACGGACAGAACCGTCTCTGCGAATGAAGCGGCGGCTTCCCAAGCACTCTCGCTTCGTACCATCAAACTGATGAGCACCAGCAGCGAGAGGCTACCCACCCTGACTGCGCCGGTCAATACACGGCGCGGCTCGTGCCACGCTGGGCACTCCGCCAACGTATGGTGCGCCGTGTCTTCGGCGCAGTCCCCGCAGTGATGACAACTGGACGTCTCCTCACGGCCGATTCGACAGAGAAATTTGCCGAAGCAGCCGTGACCGGTGAGCAATTGCGTCAACCGGTACGAGAGGGCACCATGACGCCTCTCTAGCCACTCGTGGAAAACGGGTCTTACCGCCACAATCGTGGCGTGCCCGGCACTAGGTCGCGCAAGTCGCGCCGCCCACTCCGCCAGCATGTTACGGCGGAGCTGGGACCTTACTTCCTCTACTACGCGGGGCGCTGTAGATACGCCCCGCACCAGTGCATCCTCGCGCCATTGGAATAGAGACGCAAGGACCCTGGCCTCAAGGTCCCACGGCGGGGATCCGGCAAGGAGGCTCGCCGACTCGAAGGCGATCGTGCGGTAGCCCCTGATGCACCTGACAGACATTATTCGTTGAGGAGCTCGCAAAAGGGCGAGACTCCGGTCCGTCAGGTCATCGGCCCAAATTGGAGCACCATATAGTGCCATCGACCGCACGATGCCGCAATAGAGCCTCCGGCAGGAGGCGTTTGGCCCTCCCAAATTCGGCAAAAGCCGCGACAGACTGTTCGCGGCGGCCTTTAGCTTTGGAGCCAAACGTCGAAAGTGTTCTTCGAAGTTCCATCGACTATCGAGAACCAACCCTAAGTACTTCATAGAGGGCTCGATGCCGATGCGAACCCCTCCTACCACAATGTGGGATCCCGATGGTGGACGGTTCCGAGGCCCATGAAAGAAAACGGCCTCGGATTTATGTAACGCCACCTCGAGACCCAAACGCCGGATCCTCTCCACGACTTGCGCGACTCCAGCAGTCGCCAATATCTGGGCCTGCCGATGCGTCTTACCCCTCGCGGTGACAAGAGTGTCGTCAGCATAACAGACAATGCTGACACCCGCGAGGAGCGCACCGCGCAGCGCCCAATCATAACCAATGTTCCACAGGAGCGGACCCAGAACCGACCCCTGTGGAACTCCACAACCGATGTCTCGCCGACATAATCCCTCCCGACCCGGGTAGGTAATGACCCTATCTTCTAAATATGCCCCGACAATACGGCGGAGGTAGGGCGGCACACCATGGTACACTAGTGCCGCCCGAATACAACTCCAAGGCAAGGTGTTGAACGCGTTAGCAATGTCTAACGAGACAGCCAACAACACCTCGCCCCGGGAAACAGCGTCCTCCGCCAGACTCCTTACGTGCTTGATGGCGTGCACGGTGGAGCGCCCCTGGCGAAAACCAAACTGACATTCCGCCAGGTCCGGCCCAACTAACGAAAGGTGGCGGACGAGGCGGTCTGCAAGCACACGCTCGAACAGCTTGCCCACCTCGTCCAGCAACACAATGGGCCGGTAGGCAGACGGCGAGTCTGCCGGGCGCCCCTCCTTCTTGAGAAGGACCATACGCCCATGTTTCCATGGCTCTGGAAATCGGCCCCTCTCAAGGCACGCCGATAGGAGCCCTAACAGTCGGGGCGCGAGCTCCCGTAGGGCCAGGACCCACGCTCGGCCTGGAATGCCATCGGGTCCCGGCGCGGTGTTCTTCCTCTGAAGTCGTAACACCGCAGCTCGCAACTCTACCCGGGTCACCTCGGGCACGTCGTCGTCTTCCTCTTCGTCCGCGCTGGCAGCCACTATGGGCGGAACCATGGGCGGAGGAGTGTGCTCCGTCCTCGAAGGGAACAGAGTACCAACAACTCCCTCCAGCACCTCTGGCCTGAGACTCTGCGTGAGCGGGGGCGCCCACGTGCGCAATTTACCCCGCACTAGCAAATAGGGACGCCCCCACGGATCTTGGTCCAGAGTCTCAATTAAACGCTCGCGGGCTTCAGCTTTAGCCCGCGATATGGCCAGATTGAGGGCCTTCTTGGCCACTCTGTACCCTTCGTATAGTTCCGCCTCGATGGCATCGGCATCGGGAGTGCGGCGGCGCCTTCGTCGTTGTCCGGTGTACCGGCGGTGCGCTACTACGCATTGTTGTCGTAGTTGCGCGATGTCGGTCGACCACCAGTACACCTGGCGCTTCGATCGCCCCGGTCGAACCCGGGGCATTGCCGCGTCGCAAATTTGCGACATGGCCTCCCTGAACCACTCTGCCTCTACATCAATGTCGACAGGCCTGTCTGGTGCAGAAACCCAGGCCTGGACGATGGAGGCTTCAAGGAGGCTCTCCCGATCCATTTGCTTCAAAGCCCAGCGCGGACCAACCGGGGTAGCCCGGACCGGCGCATCGGAATTGCGGGGGGAGAGATTAAACCGGATGTACCGGTGATCGGATAAGGTCTCGACCCCCTCTTCGACGCGCCAGTCGGTGACTAAACGGGCTACAGCGGGGCTTGCGAACGAAAGGTCCACTATGGAACCGCCCCGCTGTCGTACGCATGTATGTACATTGCCCCGGTTGAGGATGAGCAGGCCAGATGTTGCGACCCACTCCTCGAGCACCCCACCCTTAGCGTCCGTAGACGGGGAACCCCAAGCCGTAGACTTGGCGTTGAAGTCCCCAAGAACTAAAACGGGTACGGGATGACAACGAGCGACGACGTTGCCCAACTCGTGCAAGAATCCCTCAAAGTCGGCGAGACATCGGTTTGGCGAGAAATAAACACCGACAACACAAAACGAACCAAAGCGCGCTGCCACGCAACCCCGACCTCTGGACAGAACTTCGAGGATCGGAGCCCCGGCAGCGCGCGACGATATAATAGCCACCGAGCCGTCTTGGTCAACCAACCAATCGTCCCTGTTGGGAATGAAATACGGCTCGGCGACAACACTGATGGAAATGGACCACTGCGCCATGGTCTGGGTTAATAGATCTTGAGCCCTGGCGCAGTGGTTCAGGTTCGTCTGTACGAAGCGAAACCGTGGAGCCATTAAATAAGTTCCATTTCCACCGGTTCCGCTTCATGGTGCAGCTGTGATGGCACCTTCGATTGTGTTGTCGGTTTTCGGGTCTGTTGTTTGGCCTTCTCCGTTCTCCCAGGCTTGCAGGTCTTAGAGCCCACGCGGTGATCAGCTGGTTTGCCAGCAGCCGCACAAAGAACACAGTGCGGTGCGGCTTCGCAAGAACCAGCTTTGTGGCCCGGTTGGCCGCATCGGAAACAGCGCGAACTGCAGTCAGTTTCCGACGCGCACATGACTCCAACGTGGCCAGGAATAAAACAGCGGTAACACCGCATGGGCCTGGGTTCAAGCACTTTTACGCTTGCCGAAACAAAGCCTATAAAAAGGCGACGTCCCGACGACAGCTTTTGTGCTGCAGTCACTGGGCATTTGGCAATAGCTGTGCCCATGCCTCCATGTCGAAATTGAATGCTGTTACATTTTACTTGGGCCGGCAAACATTCACCGGCCTTTGCGACTGCAGCAATAACTTCATCCACCGTGGTGGCGTCGTCCAAGCCCGAGATCCTGAGATCGATGGTCTTTGTGGGCCTGGACACTTTTACTTCCTCAGCATTAAAGAGCTTGCTTAGCTGTTCCGCAAGCGCATCAGCCTGGACACCACTGTTTGCTCCGGGAACTTCGAGCAGTCTAGCACCGGTCTGGGTTTGCTTGCATCTCAGTCCATTTGCAATACCCAGATCCTGGACCTTAATGTTCTCCTTTGCCCGTTTTAGGAGATCTCCGTAAGTGGTGCCCTGCTCAACGGCTTGCGGTTGCAGCGTCAAGACGACGGCAGAGGAACGAGGGGCACGGAGTCTTTTGGCCACCTTTTTGGCCTTGTTGGCTGCGCGCTTTTTCGCCTTTTTCTGGGCTTTATTGGCACCAGCTATTTGCCACTCTTCGGCAGGTACAGTGGCTACGCGCTGCTGTGGTACCTGAGCAACTTGCGACGTTGCAGGTTGAGCTGGCACTTTCTTTTTCTGGGCCCTAGCGACCGAGCTCACAGTGGTAGGAGCTTCATTTACAACCACTGTTGGGCCCAATGTTCCAGAAGCAGCAGGCTGTGAGGCCGCCGTTACAGAGGCGTATGAAGATGGCGGCTTTGCCCGTCGATCTGATGCCAGAGGAGGTCGCAGCATCTGTCCTTCCAGCACAGAGAATCTGGCCTTCAGGCTAGCCATCTCTGCCTTGAATAAATTCACGAGCTCACTCGACTCGTCTCTTGTTGGAGTAGATGGCTTATGGCTAACCACTCCACGGCGGGCCAACTCCTCCATAAGGTCCGCCTGCTGCTTCCGTAGTTCGGTCACTACGGTTTCCAGCTGCGCAATTTTATCGTGACATTTTTTCACCTCGTCAGTCTGCGTTCTGCTAGTCTGCGCCTCCCACGCTGCCGACATTGTAGACATCGAGCGGTTGATGTCTCGTATGCAGGTCCCCCGAAGGTTCCCTGATATCTTCACAACATGCCGCACGACACTCGCAGCATGTTTGAACTTCTGTTGAAGTTCGTATGCGGTTAGATCCTCCAGTTCATCTACAGAGTCTACAGATGACTCGGGTCGCCTAGGTGTTGGTGGCGGCCTCAGAAACTTTGCTGGAGTATCTCTGGCTTCCTCCATGGCTGCCTCTTTAGCGGCAGCGAGCTCCTTTCGAGCACGACCCACACCGATATATTGGCCAGATGTTGCCGGCCTACCTCTCCCTCTTTTTGAGGTACTCGCCGAGCTCACGGTGGTTTTATGTGAGTCGTCGCTCGAGAGGTCTGACTCTATCCCACTTACAAGCTGACGCTTAAGCCAGAATCTGTCTGGCATTTCAGCGTCGCTCTCCTGCTCATCAAAACGCTTCTCTGACGAAGCGTCGTCTGAGTCTAGGAGTTGGCTCTGAGAAGAGCCTTGGGGTTGGCCCTGAAAAGGGCCTTTTGGTTGGCCCTGAAAAGGGCCTTTTGTTTGGCCCTGAGAAGGGCCTTTTGGTTGGCCCTGAGAAGGGCCTTTTGGGAGAAAACGCCCGGAGGCGTCCCTCAAGGGTTGTGGCATTGCCACCAAGAAAGTCGAAAAACGCAAGATAAGTTTCGATGCACAGTGTTCGTTCGCCGCCGGCCTGCCACTCCGTTACGGTGGTCAGGCGCGACGTTGCCCAGGGGTCACTAACGTGGAAGTCAACACTGTGGGGGGACCCCCAACCTAACCTAACCTAACCTAACCTTTTTTTTTTTTTTTTGTCCCAGGGGAATCCATGAAATTGGATACCATGGAGACTCGAGGGAGTCTTCCATGGCATGCGGGGATCTCCCCCCCATAAGGGGAGGGCCTACCCGCTAAACCCCTGGGCTATTCCCCACGCGCCTTTAAATTAGGGGACAGGCCGGATCGCTCCGGGCACTCACAGCCTGCCCCCCAGCGCATTGTGCCTTCGCACATACGGGCCCGCTTATGCGCAAGCCCTGACTCTCGCAGCCTCTTTTTGGCTCATGACCGCCTCGCAAAAGGCGGTCATGGCCCCCCAATTGGTGTCGCTGCCGACCGCCTGACGAACGATAGCCGGCAGCGACAAATCACCCCCAAGTAGCGCCACTAGGGCACTCCTCTGTGTGCCCCATGCGGGGCACTCCTCGACCGTGTGGCGCACCGTGTCAGCGGCTGCGCCACAGTGGTGGCAGGCCGGCGTCTCCTCTCGCCGGGCCACCTTGTGCAGGTACTCACCGAAACAACCGTGTCCGGTGAGCACCTGGCACGTCCGGTATGTGAGGGTCCCCCTACCACGGGAGACCCACTCCTCCAGCACGGGGCGGATCGCTTCAATGGTATTGCGACCCGCACCCGGCTGTTCCAGGGCCGACCTCCAGTCGCGGAGCAGAGCAATCTGGCAATCAGCCCTTACTCTGCCCGCGACGAAGTCGGCCCCGGAGGCCCGCGCCGCCGCACGCCGCGCGTGCACCTCCGCTAGGACCCTACCTTGGAGCTCCCAAGGAGGGTCCCCCGCCAGCAGAGTGACCGCCTCGAACGATGCCGTGCGATATGCACGGCACGCTCTAGCGGCGATCACTCTCTGCGGCCTCCGCAGCAACCGCACATTGCTGCGGCTGAGGGCATCCACCCAAATCGGGGCCCCGTACAGAGCCATACTCCGGACGATCCCACAGTACAGCCTTCTGCACGGGGACCCCGGGCCGCCGACGTTGGGGAGGAGACGTCCCAACGCGGCGGCAGCCCTCTCGAGCTTCGGGGCCATAGACTCAAAATGAGCCCCGAAGTTCCACCTCCCGTCGAGCTGAAGTCCCAGGTATTTGATGTGAGGCTTCAGCTCGACTTCCTCCCCCCGTATATTGATCTTAGTACCGGGGGGAGCTTTTCTTCGCGGGCCGTGGAAGAGGAGGGCCTCTGTCTTCCTCATGGAGACCCTTAAACCCAGGCAGTGCATGCGGTCCACCACCCGGGACACCTCTTCCCCGGCACGTCCGACCGCCTCGGCCAGGGTCGACCCGCTGACCGTCACCAGAGTGTCGTCGGCGTAACAAAATATCCTGGTGACGCCAGCCACCGACCCTCTCAGCAGCCAGTCAAATCCGAGGTTCCACAGAATAGGGCCCAAGACTGAGCCCTGTGGAACACCCCGGTCGACCGACTGCACGACCAGGCGGCCTTGCCTGTCCTCCCAGACCACAGACCTTCCCACCAGGTAATCCTCCAGCAGCCGCCGCACATAGGGAGTGTGGACCGACCCCTGCGGAAACCAAATTGGCTCTCCGACAGGTTCGGCCCAACCTCCTCTAGATGCTTGACGAGGCGGCCAGATATCACCCTCTCAAACATTTTGGCCACCTCGTCAAGTAGGACGATTGGCCTATACGAAGAAGGGTCGGCCGCATCTCGGCCGCCCTTCGGCAACAGGACCAATCGCCCTCTCTTCCATATCTCCGGGAACTTTCCATCGCGTAGGCAGCGCGTGAAAAGCTCCCGGAGCCGACCACCAATCTCTCCCTTCACCCGGCAGAGGAGCCGGCCCGGAACCCCATCCGGGCCCGGGGCGGTCTTCCCTCCGCGCATGCGGTCGAATGCGCGGTCAATCTCCGCACATTCGACTTCGGGCACCTCTGACGCGTCGACAAAGGGGGACTCCGCCACCCGGAAAGGGGGCATTGGCGGCGCGGAGTACCCCGGGACCTCCTTGGGGAATAGCCTCTCTACCACCGACTGCACCAAGGCCGGCGGCAGAGACTCCGCGAGGGGCGCCCCGCAGCCGGCAAGCTTACCTCTTGCCTGCCGGTACGTGCGCCCCCAGGGATCCGCGTCCAACCGGGCCAGTAACTCTTCTCTAGCCCGGTCCTTTCCTTCGCAAATGGCCCGCTGCAGGGCCTTAGTGGCGGCGTGATACGCCACCCGCAGCAGGTCTTCCGACGCTGGATCCCTCCCCCTTCGCCTATGACGGCTGTATGCCCTCCTCGCGGCGCCGGCGGCCACCCTTAGTTCTGCAATATGGGGTGACCACCAGTAGACTTGGCGCCGCTGAGGCGGCCGCCGCGCCCGTGGCATGGACGCGTCGCACACCTCCACTAACGAGGTGCGCAGTCCTTCGGCCAGGTTCTCAACGGGGACAGAACCGGTTGAGAGCGAGGCGAACCATTGTTGAACGATGGCCGGAGCCTCTCTCGCACCGTGCCAAACTCCGCGTCCGACACGGGAGGCCCCGCGACCCACACCTCCGGGACAGAACCGGAGGTGTATCTTCCCCCCCGAATCAAGTGAGGGACGGAGGGTCTCGGCTCTGGAAATAAAGTTTCGAGAACCCTCCGTCGCAATTCCGGCTCCATACAGGGAAGCGGGGGAGCTGGAGAAAGCTTCCCCCTTATCGCCCTGTATGGCCGGCCCCACGGGTCGCGGTTGAGGATGCCCAAGAACTGTTCCCAGGCATCCTTCTTGGCCCTGCGGATACCGTTCCGCAGAGCCCTTATAGCCTCCTTGGAGGCCCTGTGTAGAGCCTCCTCTTCCCCAGGCGATCGCTGGATACGTCTGCGGCACCTCTGGTACGCGCGTCTGGCCCCCATACTGGCGGACCGCAGGAGCGCAATCTCCTGCGTCCACCAGTAGACCCGCCCACAACGAGGGCGGGCCTGCGTCCTGGGCATGGCGGCATCGCAGACAACCCGCAGGTCATCCGCAAGCAGCTCCGCCATGCCGTCGGCATCCCCTGCGATGGTGTCGGGCACGTTACTCCATGCCCGCACCACCGCCGCCTCCTCCGCCACATCTCGACGGAGGCGTGCAAGCGCCCACCTTGGAAAGGGTGAGGCACCCGCAGCGGAGCCCAGATGAATGGGGGCTCCGGGGGACACCGTAGAGACCTCGTACCGGACGTAAAGATGATCCGATAGGGTCTCTACATCCTCCACCACACGCCAGTCCCTGATTCGGGCTGCGAGTGGCGGAGTGGCTAGGGTCACGTCCACAATCGACGTGCCCTGGCCAGTCCTCGACCGTGGCGCCTTCCGTGCTGGCGATGTTACGCCACTGCCATCACTCTCATCCCCGCCTTCCTCAGCCGGGGTGGAGTCCTCATCACTTCCCCTTCTCGGAGGGGGGGTCGGGGTCTTCTTGACCCTCTTGCGCCTCAACGACGAAGGCTTTAAAATTGATTTGGGGACCTCTCCCGAAGTCCCAGCGACGTCCATACGAGGAGGAGGCGGCATCAAACCACGCAAGACAGGGGAGGCGAACCTTTTTTTTTTTTTTTTTTTTTTTTTTTTTTTTTTTTGTCCCAGGGGAATCCATGAAATTGGATACCATGGAGACTCGAGGGAGTCTTCCATGGCATGCGGGGATCTCCCCCCCAGAAGGGGAGGGCCTACCCGCTAAACCCCTGGGCTATTCCCCACGCGCCTTTAAATTAGGGGACAGGCCGGATCGCTCCGGGCACTCACAGCCTGCCCCCCAGCGCATTGTGCCTTCGCACATACGGGCCCGCTTATGCGCAAGCCCTGACGGCACAAGGAGGCGCCCCCAGGAATAGTTGGAGACGCCCCCTTACTGAGGACGCAGCGACCCCCTCGGATCGCCACATCCTCGTCCTCAGTTAGGTGGTCGGAGGGGGAAGCGGCAGCAGGTCAGCGTACCTGCGCCGCCTCACCCCTCTCCTACATCGGCGGAGAGGGGCCGCAAGGGGATCGTCCTCGCGGACCCTCTCCGCAGCCTCTTTTTGGCTCATGACCGCCTCGCAAAAGGCGGTCATGGCCCCCCAATTGGTGTCGCTGCCGACCGCCTGACGAACGATAGCCGGCAGCGACAAATCACCCCCAAGTAGCGCCACTAGGGCACTCCTCTGTGTGCCCCATGCGGGGCACTCCTCGACCGTGTGGCGCACCGTGTCAGCGGCTGCGCCACAGTGGTGGCAGGCCGGCGTCTCCTCTCGCCGGGCCACCTTGTGCAGGTACTCACCGAAACAACCGTGTCCGGTGAGCACCTGGCACGTCCGGTATGTGAGGGTCCCCCTACCACGGGAGACCCACTCCTCCAGCACGGGGCGGATCGCTTCAATGGTATTGCGACCCGCACCCGGCTGTTCCAGGGCCGACCTCCAGTCGCGGAGCAGAGCAATCTGGCAATCAGCCCTTACTCTGCCCGCGACGAAGTCGGCCCCGGAGGCCCGCGCCGCCGCACGCCGCGCGTGCACCTCCGCTAGGACCCTACCTTGGAGCTCCCAAGGAGGGTCCCCCGCCAGCAGAGTGACCGCCTCGAAC
Source organism: Schrankia costaestrigalis (assembly GCA_905475405.1). NCBI lineage: Eukaryota > Metazoa > Arthropoda > Insecta > Lepidoptera > Erebidae > Schrankia > Schrankia costaestrigalis. The sequence continues at coordinate 10,837,049 of FR997853.1, read as the reverse complement.
GATGCCGTGCGATATGCACGGCACGCTCTAGCGGCGATCACTCTCTGCGGCCTCCGCAGCAACCGCACATTGCTGCGGCTGAGGGCATCCACCCAAATCGGGGCCCCGTACAGAGCCATACTCCGGACGATCCCACAGTACAGCCTTCTGCACGGGGACCCCGGGCCGCCGACGTTGGGGAGGAGACGTCCCAACGCGGCGGCAGCCCTCTCGAGCTTCGGGGCCATAGACTCAAAATGAGCCCCGAAGTTCCACCTCCCGTCGAGCTGAAGTCCCAGGTATTTGATGTGAGGCTTCAGCTCGACTTCCTCCCCCCGTATATTGATCTTAGTACCGGGGGGAGCTTTTCTTCGCGGGCCGTGGAAGAGGAGGGCCTCTGTCTTCCTCATGGAGACCCTTAAACCCAGGCAGTGCATGCGGTCCACCACCCGGGACACCTCTTCCCCGGCACGTCCGACCGCCTCGGCCAGGGTCGACCCGCTGACCGTCACCAGAGTGTCGTCGGCGTAACAAAATATCCTGGTGACGCCAGCCACCGACCCTCTCAGCAGCCAGTCAAATCCGAGGTTCCACAGAATAGGGCCCAAGACTGAGCCCTGTGGAACACCCCGGTCGACCGACTGCACGACCAGGCGGCCTTGCCTGTAGGGGAGGCGAACCTTTTTTTTTTTTTTTTTTTTTTTTTTGCGCTGGGAAAATGCTTTTACGCATCCCCTTACCCATCGGGGGACAGGAAAGGGGTATGTGAGACTCCCCGGGAAACAGAATTCCCGGTATACCCACTAAAAACCCAGCGGTGCTCCGACCTCGCCTTAGTGGAGGGGGTCTGGGAATCCATGACATCCAGTCCCCCACCGGCGATTGCCCGCCTTACGGCAGGCCCCTCACGCCTCCCCCCAATGGGGAGGGGGCCTTATAATGGCCGGAGCACAGGGGGTGTATCGTGTAATGCAGGCGTTGGCGCCCCCGCGCCTGTCGCCCGCTGATCACCCCCCGGGGTGGATGAGGACGGACGTTGTGTTCGCCGTCCTCCACCCCTTCTTCGTCTGCGGAGCGGCGCCGCGAGAGGGTCGTCCTCCCGCACCCGCTCCGCTGCCTCCTTCTGGGACATGACGTCCTCACAGAAGGAGGCCACCGCTGCCCACGCCTCCTCACTCCCCAGCATGGCAGAAATCACGCTGGGGAGCGAGAGGTCTTCCCCGACTGTCGCCACCAAGGCGCAGCGGGACTCCGCCCACGACGGGCACGCCTCCAGGGTGTGCTCCGCCGTGTCCACCGCGGCCCCGCAGTGGTGGCATTGCGGAGTCTCCTCCCTTCCAATCCGGTGCAGGTACGCTCCGAAGCAGCCATGCCCGGACAGCACCTGCACCAGATGTAAAGACAGGCAGCCATGCTGCCTGTCAAGCCAGTCCTTCAGGACAGGCCCGATTGCGTCCAAAGTCCGCCGACCAAACTGTGCGGAGGCAAGATCATCGGCCCAGTGCCGAGTCACTGCCTCCCGCACCTCCTCCCGCACCTCTTCCCGCTCTGCCGGGTCCGGGCGCCGGTTGAGCGATCTCTGCTCCGCCGTCCAGTCGTACACTCTGGCGAGCACCCATGCCTCGAGCTCCCAAGGAGGGGTTCCCGCCAGAGTGCACGATGCCGCGAAGCTTACCGTGCGGTAAGCTCTCGCCACCCGCTGTGCAATGGCCCTTTGTGGCCTGCGGATGGCGGCGGCATTCTCCCGTAAGCGGAGTGAGTCCGCCCAGATGGGGGCTCCGTACAGAGCCATACTTTTAAGTATACCGGCGCGGGAGGAGGGGAGGCGAACCTAACCTTTTTTTTTTTTTTTTTTTTTTTGCGCTGGGAAAATGCTATTACGCATCCCCTTCCCCATCGGGGGACGGGAAAGGGGTATGTGAGACTCCCCGGGAAGGAGATTCCCGGTATACCCACTAAAAACCCAGCGGTGCTCCGACCTCGCCTTAGTGGAGGGGGCCTGGGAATCCATGTCGTCCAGTCCCCCACCGGCGATTGCCCGTCTTACGGCAGGCCCTTCACGCCTCCCTCCACTGGGGAGGGGGCCTTATAATGGCCGGAGCACAGGGGGTGGATCATGTGATGCAGGCGGTGGCGCCCCCGCGCCTGTCGCCTGCTGATCACCCCCCGGGGTGGATGAGGGCGGACGTTGAGTTCGCCGTCCTCCACCCCTTCTTCGTCTGCGGAGCGGCGCCGCGAGAGGGTCGTCCTCCCGCAGCCGCTCCGCTGCCTCCTTCTGGGACATGACGTCCTCACAGAAGGAGGCCACCGCTACCCACGCCTCCTCACTCCCCAGCATGGCAGAAATCATGCTGGGGAGCGAGAGGTCGTCCCCGACCGCCGCCACCAGGGCGCAGCGGGACTCCGCCCACGACGGGCACGCCTCCAAGGTGTGCTCCGCCGTGTCCACCGCCGCCTCGCAGTGGTGGCATAGCGGAGTCTCCTCTCTCCCAATCCGATGCAGGTACGATCCGAAGCAACCATGCCCGGACAGCACCTGCACCAGACGCAGGGAGAGGCAGCCATGACGCCGATCGAGCCAATCATTCAGGACGGGCCCGATGGCGTCCAGCGTCCGCCGACCAAATGACGCGGAGGCAAGATCCTCGGCCCAATGCCGAGTCACTGCCTCCCGCATCTCCTCACGCACCTCTTCCCGATCCGCCGGGTCTGGGCGCCGGTTGAGCGCCCTCTGGTCCGCGGTCCAGTCGTACACCCTGGCGAGCACCCATGCCTCGAGTTCCCAAGGAGGGGTTCCCGCCAGAGCGCACGACGCCGCGAAACTCACTGTGCGGTAAGCTCTCGCCACCCGCTGTGCAATGGCCCTTTGTGGCCTGCGGATGGCGGCGGCGTTCTCCCGTCTGCACAGTGAGTCCGCCCAGATGGGGGCCCCGTAAAGGGCCATACTCTTGAGAATGCCGGCGTACAGACGCCGGCATTGCTCGCCGGGCCTCCCTAGGTTCGGGAGGAGCCCTGAGAGGGCGCCCGCGGTCCTCAACAAGCGCGTCGACAGTGCGCTGAAGTGCGCACTGAAGCGCCACTTATTGTCGAGGACTAGGCCCAGATATTTCATCTGGGCCTGCACCCCAATGCGGACGCCCTCTACATGAATGTGGGCGTCGGGCGGTTGGCGCTGCCGAGGTCCGTGGAAGAACACGGCCTCGGTCTTGTGCAGCGCCACCGACAGCCCTAGGCGGGAGACTCGGTCCACGACTTGTGAACCGGCCGCCGAGGCCAAGCTAGCCGCCTCTCCGAAATTTTTCCCCCGGGCAGTCAGTAGGGTGTCATCTGCATAGCAGATGACAGACGTGCCACGGGGGAGATTGCCTCTCAAAATCCAGTCGAAATCCAGTCGAATCCGATGTTCCACAGGAGCGGCCCAAGAACAGAACCCTGTGGGACACCGGACTCGACGCCGTATTGGCGGAGCTGACCCGACTTGTCCTCGAGGAGGACTGTGCGGTCCGTCAGGTAGTCCGCCAACAGGCCCCGCAAATACGGAGGCACTCCATGGAAACGGAGCGCCTCCAAAATTGTGGAGTGGGGAATGGAGTTGAAGGCGTTGGCTATGTCGAAGGACACAGCCAACAGTCCATCCCCCGCCTCCATCGCCTCCTTCACCTGGCCCTTGAGTCGGGACAGGGCGTCCACCGTGGAACGCTCAGCTCGAAACCCGAACTGAGCGTCCGCTAGGTCCGGGCCGATTGTGCCCAAATGCCTGTTGATACGGGCGGCGAGGATCCCTTCAAACATTTTACCGACCTCATCTAGTAAAACGATGGGTCGGTATGCCGATGGGGAGTCCACCGGCCGCCCTTCCTTCCGAAGAAGGCACAATCGGCCCTCCTTCCATGGCTTCGGGAACCTCTTACACGCAACACACGCGCTGAAGAGGTCCCGAAGCCTCTCTCCCATCTGGGAGGCGGCGATGGCCACCACCTTCCCGGGGACGCCGTCCGGACCCGGGGCTGTCTTTTTCGCCTGGAGGCGGGAGACTGCCCTCTCCATCTCAACCTCCGTGACTGGAGGGACTTCTTCGGCCGAAGGAGCCGCACCGCGCGAGGCGCCCATTACTGGTGGAGTGAAGTCGGTGTCCCTGCGCGGAAACAGGGACTGGACCACCCCATCCAGCAACGCAGGCTCGAGGGTCTCGGCAATTGGGGGACCGTACGGGCGCAGTTTGTTACGCGCCGCCTTGTACGGTCTCCCAAAGGGGTCAGCATCTAGACCCTCCGCCATCTCCGCTCTCGCGCGGTCCTGGGCTGCGCCCATTCGCGCCGAAAGGACCGCCTTCGCCTCCACGTAGACCGCATAGAGGCGGTCCTCGTTGTCACGGTCACGATGGCGCCGCCGTCGGCTCCTTGTGTAGGCCCGCCTGGCCACCACACAAGCGGTCCGCAGTCCCCCCAGCTCCTCCGACCACCAGTAAACGGCGCGTCGAGGGGGCGGACGGTGAGACCGAGGCATGCTAGAGTTGCACACCTCGGTCAGGGAGTCCCTCAACTGGACCGCAGTTGCGTCCACATCCATAGCGTCGACAGAGGGCGACAGCCAGTCCAGGACGAACGCCGCCTCCGTGGCGGCCTCCCGGTCTAGGCGGGAGAGCGCCCACCGCGGGAAGCACGAATGACCCGCGCGTGCTCCCTGGGAGCCCTGGCCGGAGACGTCGAACCGCACGTATCGGTGGTCCGACAGCGTCTCCACCAGCTCTACCCGCCAGTCAACCACACAGGCCGCCAAAGAGGGGGAGGCAAAGGCGAGGTCCACGACGGATCCCCCCTCTCGCCGCACGCAGGTGTGGACGGTGCCTCTGTTTAGGAGGGACAGACCTGACGCAATGGACCAGGTCTCTACCTCGCGTCCTCGGGCATCGGTGACTGGGTTGCCCCACACCACCGACTTGGCATTGAAGTCGCCCACGATCAGCACCTGGCGCTGCGCCAGCCTGCCAGCCACCCTGGCGAGGACTTCGAGAAAATTCTCGAAGTCCGAGAGAGGGCGGTTTGGGGAGAAATACACCCCTACAAGGGCTATGTCTCCCCATGCGGCGGCCACGTATCCCGGTCCCTTCTCTAAAAGCGAGAGGGGAGGGGAATCGGTGGAAGACCGCTTCATCAGACCGACCAAGCCGTTGTCGTCCCCTAGCCAACTGGCAGGGACAGAATACGGCTCGGCGACAACCGCCACGTCCACCAACCACTCCGCACAGGTTTGGACCAGCAGATTCTGGGCCGCTCTGCAGTGGTTGGTGTTCGCCTGCAGGACACGTTTTTGGTGTCCAGCCATCAATCGGCGTCCATGGCACCTCCCTCGATGGCCGGCACTGAAGCTGGGGTTTCAGAGGCGGCGGCAGCGGCAGGCCGTAAAGGCACCTGCGCTTTGCCCTTCTTTGATGGCGGACAGCATTTCCTGCCCGTCATCACGTGGTCGGCTGGACGACCACTCGCAGCGCATACTGCGCAGTGCGGGGTGGGTGCCTTGCAGTTGGCCGACCTGTGGCCCTCCTTAGCGCAACGGAAGCAAAGTTCCGTGCGCACGACAGTGGACGGGCAGAGAGCCCCTGTGTGGCCGATCCCGAAGCACTTATAGCAGCGCATCGGGCCGCCCTCTAGCGCGCGGACAACGCCCGAGCTAAATCCCACCGGAAGGCGACCCTTGGCCAGAACTGCCTTGGCACACACAATAGGGCACTCCAAACGAATCGTGCCCATACCCCTGCGGCCTGTTCTAATGGGCCGGCCCTTGATAGAGCCGACGGCGCAGCCTCCTGCCGCCGCAACCGCGGCTACCACTTCTTCTTGGGTGACCGAGTCGTCGAGATCGGTCACCTCAAGAGCCACGCACTTGACGGGCCTCACAACCTTGGCCGTGTCTGCAACAGCCTCTCGCAGCTTCGTTGCGAAGAGGTCCGCCTTGGTGCCACCCTGAGCCCCCGAGAACTCAAATATGCGAGCCCCCGTTTGGGTCTTCCTGCAGGTGACTCTGCCAGCCCCAAGTTGCGCAGGGTCAACGTTTGTACGAGCCCGCCGCAGCACGGACTCGTAAGTCTCCCCTCGTTCCGCTGCCTGTGGGGTCAGCGTGACCACCACGGCTGCGGTTTTAGGAGAAGGAGGGAGCTTCCTTCTCTTGTCAACTGGGGCTGCAGGCTTGGCTGCAGGGGGCTCAGGGCCCGACTTCTTCCCCTTCTTCTTCCTGTGGACCTTTGTCCATGGCTCGTTCGAAGGGGTGGTGGAGGGCAGAAGAGGGTCTTCTCTCTGGGTCTCCTGAGGGGCCGACTGGGCAGTTGGGGCCGGCGAGGTCTTTTTGCCCTTTCCCTTGCCCTTGGAGGTCGTGGGCTGGGGCTGCTCCGAGTGGGCTGGGGCTAGTGAAGGCCCTGGTGCGCTGGGCGTCTTATCCGCCGCGAGCGGAGGACGGAGCCGCTTCTCCGGCAGGAGGCGGTCCTCGATGCCGGCCAAACAGGCCCTAGTGAAGGCCCTCTCCTCCATTACAACCTTGCGGATAATATCCTCAAGGTTGGAGGGGGCTGGCATCGATACCGGACCCTCAGACGTAGGCCCCTCAGGCCGAGTCATTAGCTCGGCAACGCGCGCATGCAGCGCAGATACTTCTTTCTGCAGGCGATCCACCTTCGCCTGCAGTTGACGCGTCTCGTCCGAGGTGGTACGCTGCGCTAACTCCTTAACAATGCCGAGCATGCTCGCTGCCCGGCATTTCAGGGCCTTCTGAAAGGTCCCTTTAAGGTTGGAGGACTTGGAGGCCACCTCCAAGATCTCCACCTGATCCTCCAGCGCCATGCGCTCCATCTCCTCCACGGAGTGGTCCGCGTAGAGGACGGTTGATGCGCCGTAACCAGCCTTGGCTCTGGCGGTTCGCGCCCGCTGCTCTTTGCAGGCGATCCTCTCCTCCAAGTCCACTTGTATGATGGCCCGCTTCGCAGGCTTCTCCACGGCGTCCGGCGACCCACGCCTGAGGAAGGCTCTCTTCCTCGACTCGCGAGCTGAACCGCAGTTCGAACTCGCAATCGACTCCGTGTCGGAAAAATCCGATACGACGTCGCCTCCTCGAGAAATACCAGCCGCAGATGGTGCGCGGCTGGTCTCCGATGCCGAAGCATCCCGCGACAAGGGTTGGCCCTGAAAAAGGCCTTTTGGTTGGCCCTGAAAAGGGCCTTTTGGTTGGCCCTGAGAAGGGCCTTTTGAGAGAAAACGCCCGGAGGCGTCCCTCAAAGGTTGAGACATACTCAAACACAACAATAACAATCAAAGCAGACAATGGATCTTTGATTCACAGCTTTCGTTAGCCTTCGGCCTGCCACTCCGTTACGGTGGTCAGGCGCGACGTTGCCCAGGGGTCACTGCGTGGAAGTCAAAGCTGTGGGGGGACCCCCAAGGCGAACCTTTTTTTTTTTTTTTTTTTTTTGCGTGGGAAACCTTTTATAGGCCGTCTACCCGCCTTTGGCCCAGGCGGGCAGGTGTGTCGGAGTCCCGAAAGATGGAAGCTCGGTTTACCGACTAAAACCCACGGTGTTCCTCTGTCACCCAAAATGCCGAGACGGCGAGAAGACTGGCATTACTCGAGCCGTCCCGGCGGGTGCTGGTCCGCAAAATGCGCGGACCCCGAAGCTGGACAGGGCAGGACCGTGCCCTTCCACTGTAGAGAGGCGTACGTGGAACACTACGCCGTCCTCTCTGGCCTGCTACTCAAGGGCGACAAACTGGCCATAGTTTGCCGCCCGCAGGCCCCTCACGGTGGCTGGAGGTCGTCCCGAGGCGCCCTCCTCTGACGCCCAGATCTGCGGGTTGAGAGGGAGGATGATCGACTGATCTCCCTCTCCCTTTCCGCCGCTTCCTTGACGGACAGAACCGTCTCTGCGAATGAAGCGGCGGCTTCCCAAGCACTCTCGCTTCGTACCATCAAACTGATGAGTACCAGCAGCGAGAGGCTACCCACCCTGACTGCGCCGGTCAATACACGGCGCGGCTCGTGCCACGCCGGGCACTCCGCCAATGTGTGGTGCGCCGTGTCTTCGGCGCAGTCCCCGCAGTGGTGACAACTGGACGTCTCCTCACGGCCGATTCGACAGAGAAATTTGCCGAAGCAGCCGTGGCCGGTGAGCAACTGCGTCAACCGGTACGAGAGGGCGCCATGACGCCTCTCTAGCCACTCGTGGAAAACGGGCCTTACCGCCACAATTGTGGCGTGCCCGGCACTAGGTCGCGCAAGTCGCGCCGCCCACTCCGCCAGCATGTTACGGCGGAGCTGGGACCTCACATCCTCTACTACGCGGGGCGCTGTTGATACGCCCCGCACCAGTGCATCCCCGCGCCATTGGAAAAGCGACGCGAGGACCCTGGCCTCAAGGTCCCACGGCGGGGATCCGGCAAGGAGGCTCGCCGACTCGAAGGCGATCGTGCGGTAGCCCCTGATGCATCTGACGGACATTATTCGTTGGGGAGCTCGCAAAAGGGCGAGACTCCGGTCCGTCAGATCATCGGCCCAAATTGGAGCGCCATAGAGCGCCATCGACCGCACGATCCCGCAATAGAGCCTCCGGCAGGAGGCGTTTGGCCCTCCCAAATTCGGCAAAAGCCGCGACAGATTGTTCGCGGCGGCCTTTAGCTTTGGAGCCAAACGTCGAAAGTGTTCTTCGAAGTTCCATCGACTATCGAGAACCAACCCTAAGTACTTCATAGAGGGCTCGATGCCGATGCGAACCCCTCCTACCACTATGTGGGATCCCGAAGGTGGACGGTTCCGAGGCCCATGGAAGAAAACGGCCTCGGACTTGTGAAGCGCCACCTCGAGACCCAAACGCCGGATCCTATGCACGACTTGCGCGACTCCAGCAGTCGCTAAAACTTGGGCCTGCCGGTGCGTCTTACCCCTCGCGGTGACCAAAGTGTCGTCAGCGTAACAAACAACGCTGACACCCGCGAGGAGCGCACCGCGCAGCGCCCAATCATAACCAATGTTCCACAGGAGCGGACCCAGAACCGACCCCTGTGGAACTCCACATCCGATGTCTCGCCGACATAATCCCTCCCGACCCGGGTAGGTAATCACACGATCCTCTAAATATGCCCCGACAATGCGGCGGAGGTAGGGCGGCACACCATGGTACACTAGTGCCGCCCGAATACAACTCCAAGGCAAGGTGTTGAAAGCGTTGGCAATGTCTAACGAGACAGCCAACAACACCTCGCCCCGGGACACAGCGTCCTCCGCCAGACTCCTCACGTGCTTGATGGCGTGCACGGTGGAGCGCCCCTGGCGAAAACCAAATTGACATTCCGCCAGATCCGGCCCAACTAACGAAAGGTGACGGACGAGGCGGTCTGCAAGCACACGCTCGAACAGCTTGCCCACCTCGTCCAGCAACACAATGGGCCGGTAGGCAGACGGCGAGTCTGCCGGGCGCCCCTCCTTCTTGAGAAGGACCATACGCCCATGTTTCCATGGCTCTGGAAATCGGCCCCTCTCAAGGCACGCCGATAGGAGCCCTAACAGTCGGGGCGCGAGCTCCCGTAGGGCCAGGACCCACGCTCGGCCTGGAATGCCATCGGGTCCCGGCGCGGTGTTCTTCCTCTGAAGTCGTAACACCGCAGCTCGCAACTCTACCCGGGTCACCTCGGGCACGTCGTCGTCTTCCTCTTCGTCCGCGCTGGCAGCCACTATGGGCGGAACCATGGGCGGAGGAGTATGCTCCGTCCTCGAAGGGAACAGAGTACCAACAACTCCCTCCAGCACCTCTGGCCTGAGACTCTGGGTTAGCGGGGGCGCCCACGTGCGCAATTTACCCCGCACTAGCAAATAGGGACGCCCCCACGGATCTTGATCCAGAGTCTCGATCAAACGTTCGCGGGCTTCAGTTTTAGCCCGCGATATGGCCAGATTGAGGGCCTTCTTGGCCACTCTGTACCCTTCGTACAGTTCCGCCTCGATGGCATCGGCATCGGGAGTGCGGCGGCGCCTTCTGCGATGTCCGGTGTACCGGCGGTGCGCTGTTACACATTGACTGCGTAACTGCGCGATGTCAGTCGACCACCAGTACACCTGGCGCTTCGGTCGCCCCGGTCGAACCCGGGGCATGGCCGCGTCGCATATTTGCGACATTGCCTCCCTGAACCACTCTGCCTCCTCATTAATGTCGACAGGCCTATCCGGTGCAGAAACCCAGGCCTGGACGATGGAGGCTTCAAGGAGGATCTCCCGATCCATTTGCTTCAAAGCCCAGCGCGGACCAACCGGGGTAGCCCGGACCGGCGCATTGGAATTGCGGGGGGAGAGATCAAACCGGATGTACCGGTGATCGGATAAGGTCTCGACCCCCTCCTCGACGCGCCAGTCGGTGACTAAACGGGCTACAGCGGGGCTTGCGAACGAAAGGTCCACTATAGAACCGCCCCGCTGTCGTACGCATGTATGTACATTGCCCCGGTTGAGGATGAGCAGGCCAGATGTTGCGACCCACTCCCCGAGCACCCCACCCTTAGCGTCCGTAGACGGGGAACCCCAAGCCGTAGACTTGGCGTTGAAGTCCCCGAGGACTAAAACGGGTACGGGGTGACAGCGAGCGACGACGTTGCCCAGCTCGTGTAGGAATCCCTCGAAGTCGGCGAGACATCGGTTTGGCGAGAAATAAACTCCGACAACACAAAATGATCCAAAGCGCGCTGCCACGCAACCCCGACCTCTAGACAGAACTTCGAGAATCGGAGCCCCGGCAGCGCGCGACGAAATTATTGCCACCGAGCCATCCAGGTCGCCCAACCAGTCGTCTCTGGTAGGGATGAAATATGGCTCGGCGGCGACACTGAAGGAAATATTCCACTGCGCCAAGGTCTGGGTAAGAAGGTCTTGTGCCTTGGCGCAGTGGTTTAAATTCGTTTGGACGAAGCGGAACCGTGGAGCCATTAAATTAATTCCATTTCAACTGGTTCCGCTTCGTCCTGCACCCGACGAGGTGCATCCTTAGATTTTGTTGGCGCAGCAGTCTTAGGCTGTTTTTTGTTTGCCGACTCGCAGGATTTGTTGCCCGCTCGGTGAGCAGCAGGTTTGCCAGCAGCCGCACATATGACACAGTGCGGTGCGGCCTCACAGGAAGCTGCCTCGTGACCAGCCTGTCCACATCGGAAGCAGCGCTTAGTATGGCAGTCCATCCCTGACGCGCACTTCACCCCAACGTGTCCCGGCATGAAACACCGGTAACATCGAATGGGCATAGGCTCCAATAACTTTACACTGGCCGAGACAAACCCTATAAAAAGTCGGCCAGATGACAACTTTTTAGCTGCGGTCACTGGGCATTTTACAATTACTGCCCCCATGCCTCTTTCCCTGAATGAAATTTTACCAGCTTTTATTAGAGTTGGTAAACATTCACCAGCTCTTGCAACTGCAGCAATTACTTCCTCTACCGTTGCATCATCGTCCAAGCCCGAGATTCGAACATTGATGCTCTTTGTGGGTCTTGATACAGCGACTTCCTCGGCATTAAACAACTCGCTTAGTTTGTCGGCAAGAGCATCAGCTTGGCTGCCACTGTTAATTCCTGGGACCTCAAGTAGTCTGGCACCAGTCTGAGTTTGTTTGCAGCGAAGGCCGTTGGTTATACCCAACTCTTGGACCTTAATGTTTTCCTTCGCTGCTTTTAAAAGATTGGCATATGTGGTGCCTTTCTCAACCGCAGCTGGCTGCAACGTCAAGACGACGGCTGAGGACCGCGGGGCTCGAAGGGTTTTGGCCATCCGCTTTTCTTTTTTCGCCTGATGCTGTTTTGCACCCCCAAGGCGAACCTAACCTAACCTAACCTAACCTAACCTAACCTTTTTTTTTTTTTTTTTTTTTTTTTTTTTTTTTTTTGTCCCAGGGGAATCCATGAAATTGGATACCATGGAGACTCGAGGGAGTCTTCCATGGCATGCGGGGATCTCCCCCCCATAAGGGGAGGGCCTACCCGCTAAACCCCTGGGCTATTCCCCACGCGCCTTTAAATTAGGGGACAGGCCGGATCGCTCCGGGCACTCACAGCCTGCCCCCCAGCGCATTGTGCCTTCGCACATACGGGCCCGCTTATGCGCAAGCCCTGACGGCACAAGGAGGCGCCCCCAGGAATAGTTGGAGACGCCCCCTTACTGAGGACGCAGCGACCCCCTCGGATCGCCACATCCTCGTCCTCAGTTAGGTGGTCGGAGGGGGAAGCGGCAGCAGGTCAGCGTACCTGCGCCGCCTCACCCCTCTCCTGCATCGGCGGAGAGGGGCCGCAAGGGGATCGTCTTCGCGGACCCTCTCCGCAGCCTCTTTTTGGCTCATGACCGCCTCGCAAAAGGCGGTCATGGCCCCCCAATTGGTGTCGCTGCCGACCGCCTGACGAACGATAGCCGGCAGCGACAAATCACCCCCAAGTAGCGCCACTAGGGCACTCCTCTGTGTGCCCCATGCGGGGCACTCCTCGACCGTGTGGCGCACCGTGTCAGCGGCTGCGCCACAGTGGTGGCAGGCCGGCGTCTCCTCTCGCCGGGCCACCTTGTGCAGGTACTCACCGAAACAACCGTGTCCGGTGAGCACCTGGCACGTCCGGTATGTGAGGGTCCCCCTACCACGGGAGACCCACTCCTCCAGCACTGGGCGGATCGCTTCAATGGTATTGCGACCCGCACCCGGCTGTTCCAGGGCCGACCTCCAGTCGCGGAGCAGAGCAATCTGGCAATCAGCCCTTACTCTGCCCGCGACGAAGTCGGCCCCGGAGGCCCGCGCCGCCGCACGCCGCGCGTGCACCTCCGCTAGGACCCTACCTTGGAGCTCCCAAGGAGGGTCCCCCGCCAGCAGAGTGACCGCCTCGAACGATGCCGTGCGATATGCACGGCACGCTCTAGCGGCGATCACTCTCTGCGGCCTCCGCAGCAACCGCACATTGCTGCGGCTGAGGGCATCCACCCAAATCGGGGCCCCGTACAGAGCCATACTCCGGACGATCCCACAGTACAGCCTTCTGCACGGGGACCCCGGGCCGCCGACGTTGGGGAGGAGACGTCCCAACGCGGCGGCAGCCCTCTCGAGCTTCGGGGCCATAGACTCAAAATGAGCCCCGAAGTTCCACCTCCCGTCGAGCTGAAGTCCCAGGTATTTGATGTGAGGCTTCAGCTCGACTTCCTCCCCCCGTATATTGATCTTAGTACCGGGGGGAGCTTTTCTTCGCGGGCCGTGGAAGAGGAGGGCCTCTGTCTTCCTCATGGAGACCCTTAAACCCAGGCAGTGCATGCGGTCCACCACCCGGGACACCTCTTCCCCGGCACGTCCGACCGCCTCGGCCAGGGTCGACCCGCTGACCGTCACCAGAGTGTCGTCGGCGTAACAAAAAAAATATCCTGGTGACGCCAGCCACCGACCCTCTCAGCAGCCAGTCAAACCCGAGGTTCCACAGAATAGGGCCCAAGACTGAACCCTGTGGAACACCCCGGTCGACCGACTGCACGACCAGGCGGCCTTGCCTGTCCTCCCAGACCACAGACCTTCCCACCAGGTAATCCTCCAGCAGCCGCCGCACATAGGGAGGCACCCCGTGATAGCGAAGCGCCTCCCGAAGAACGCCGTGCGGCAGGCTGCCGAAGGCGTTTTCTATGTCGAGGGAGGCAGCCACGACCACCTCCCCCTCACCCACCCTAGACGCCGTGTGCGCTTTGAGGGCGCCCAGGGCGTCCAGTGTGGACCGACCCCTGCGGAAACCAAATTGGCTCTCCGACAGGTTCGGCCCAACCTCCTCTAGATGCTTGACGAGGCGGCCAGATATCACCCTCTCAAACATTTTGGCCACCTCGTCAAGTAGGACGATTGGCCTATACGAAGAAGGGTCGGCCGCATCTCGGCCGCCCTTCGGCAACAGGACCAATCGCCCTCTCTTCCATATCTCCGGGAACTTTCCATCGCGTAGGCAGCGCGTGAAAAGCTCCCGGAGCCGACCACCAATCTCTCCCTTCACCCGGCAGAGGAGCCGGCCCGGAACCCCATCCGGGCCCGGGGCGGTCTTCCCTCCGCGCATGCGGTCGAATGCGCGGTCAATCTCCGCACATTCGACTTCGGGCACCTCTGACGCGTCGACAAAGGGGGACTCCGCCACCCGGAAAAGGGGCATTGGCGGCGCAGAGTACCCCGGGACCTCCTTGGGGAATAGCCTCTCTACCACCGACTGCACCAAGGCCGGCGGCAGAGACTCCGCGAGGGGCGCCCCGCAGCCGGCAAGCTTACCTCTTGCCTGCCGGTACGTGCGCCCCCAGGGATCCGCGTCCAACCGGGCCAGTAACTCTTCTCTAGCCCGGTCCTTTCCTTCGCAAATGGCCCGCTGCAGGGCCTTAGTGGTGGCGTGATACGCCACCCGCAGCAGGTCTTCCGACGCTGGATCCCTCCCCCTTCGCCTATGACGGCTGTATGCCCTCCTCGCGGCGCCGGCGGCCACCCTTAGTTCTGCAATATGGGGTGACCACCAGTAGACTTGGCGCCGCTGAGGCGGCCGCCGCGCCCGTGGCATGGACGCGTCGCACACCTCCACTAACGAGGTGCGCAGTCCTTCGGCCAGGTTCTCAACGGGGACAGAACCGGTTGAGAGCGAGGCGAACCATTGTTGAACGATGGCCGCCTCCCTGGCCAGCTCCGCGTCCATGGCGCCGAGCACCCACCTCTTAAATTTACTAACGCCCCTGAAGGGCCCTGGGTGCCCGGCGCTGGTCGAGACCTCAAACCGGATGTAACGATGGTCTGATAAGGTCTCGACCTCCACATCGACTCTCCACCTCTGGATGCGCTGTGCGACATCGGGCGTGCCAAAGGAGAGGTCGACAACTGACCGCTTGGAGAACACGTAGGCGTTGTCCAACCATTATTCAGCATCCATTACACTCCCCTCAATGGCCGGCACTGGAGCTGGGGTCCCGGTGGCGGCGGCAGCAGCAGGCCGTGAAGGCACCTGCGCTTTTCCTTTCTTGGATGGCGGACAGCATTTCCTGCCCGTCATCACGTGGTCGGCTGGACGACCACTGGCAGCGCATACTGCGCAGTGCGGGGTGGCAGCCTCGCAGGTGGCCGACCTGTGCCCTTCCTTCCCGCAGCGGAAACAGAGTTCCATGCGGTTGGCAATGGAAGGACAGAGAGCCCGGGTGTGACCAATGCCGAAGCACTTATAACAGCGCATCGGCCCGTCCTCCAACGCCCGGACTCCACCCGAGCTAAGCCCCACTGGGAGGCGGCCCTTGGCCAAAACTGCCTTGGCCGCCACGACAGGGCACTCCAGGCGCATAGTGCCCATACCCGCACGACCAGGCCTGATGGCCCGGCCCTTAATCAATCCGACGGCGCAGCCTCCTGCCGCCGCAACCGCGGCCACCACCTCTTCCTGCGTGACGCAGTCGTCCAGATCGACCACCTCAAGGCCCATACACTTCACGGGCCTTACTACCTTGGCCGTGTCCGCGACAGCCTCTCGGACCTTAGTCGCGAAGAGGTCTGCCTTGCTGCCACCTTGAGCCCCCGAGAACGTAAAAATGCGAGCCCCGGTTTGGGTCCTTCGGCAGGTGACTCTGCCTGCACCAAGTTGCGTAGGGTCAACGTTTGCACGAGCCCGCCGCAGCACGGACTCGTAAGTCTCCCCTCGCTCCGCTGCCTCTGGGGTCAGCGTCACCACCACGGCTGCGGTTTTAGGAGTAGAAGGGAGTTTCCTACTCCTGTCAACCGGGGCTGCAGGCTTGGCTGCAGGGGGCTCTGGGACCGACTTCTTAGCCTTCTTCTTCCTCTGGACGACCTTTGTCCAAGGCTCGTTGGTAGGGGTGGTGGAGGGCAAAAGAGGGTCTTCCCTCTCTCCTTCTGGGACTAGGACCGACTCAGCAGTTGGGGCCGGAGCGGTTTTCTTGCCCTTTCCTTTTCCCTTGTGGGTCTTAGGGAGTTGGGGCTGCTCCCACTGGACCGGGGCTGTTGAGGGCCCCGGTGCGCTCGTCACCCTTTCGGGTGCCTTATCTGCCGCGAGCGAAGGGCGGAGCCGCTTCTCCGGCAGGAGCCGGTCCTCAATTCCGGCCAAACAGGCCCTGGTGAAGGCCCTCTCCTCCATGACGACCTTACGGATAATGTCCTCAATGGTGGAGGGGGCGGCTATCGACAGTTGGCGCGTCTCGTCCGAGGTGGTACGCTGCGCTAACTCCTTAACAATGCCGAGCATGCTCGCTGCCCGGCATTTCAGGGCCTTTTGAAACGTCCCTTTAAGGTTGGAGGACTTGGAGGCCACCTCCAAGATCTCCACCTGATCCTCCAGCGCCATGCGCTCCATCTCCTCCACGGAGTGGTCCGCGTAGAGGACGGTTGATGCGCCGTAACCAGCCTTGGCTCTGGCGGTTCGCGCGCGCTGCTCTTTGCAGGCGATCCTCTCCTCCAAGTCAATATCCGCCCGCTTTGCGGGCTTCTCTGCATGGTCCGGAGAACCTCCGGAACTCCGCCTGAGGAAGGCCCTCTTCCTCGAGGCGCGTGTCGAACCGCAGTTCGACCCGCTTACTACCGACTCATTGTCGGACAAATCCGACACGACCACACTAGCCGCAGATGGTGCGCGGCTGGTCCCAGACGCCGAAGCATCCCGAGACACGGGTTGGCCCTGAAAAGGGCCTTTTGGTTGGCCCTGAAAAGGGCCTTTTGGGTGGCCCTGAAAAGGGCCTTTTGGTTGGCCCTGAGAAGGGCCTTTGGGGAGAAAACGCCCGGAGGCGTCCCTCAAAGGTTGAGACATGCTCAAAACACAAGAAAAACAAATCCAAATCAACAACAAATCAAAGACAACAAGAACTTTGATGCACAGCTTTCGTTAGCCGTCGGCCTGCCACTCCGTTACGGTGGTCAGGCGCGACGTTGCCCAGGGGTCACTGCGTGGAAGTCAAAGCTGTGGGGGGACCCCCAACCTAACCTAACCTTTTTTTTTTTTTTTTTTTTTTTTTTTTTTTTTTTTTTTTTTTTTTTTTTTTTTTTTTTTTTTTTTTTTGCGCTGGGAAAATGCTTTTACGCATCCCCTTTCCCGTCGGGGGACAGAAAAGGGGTATGTGAGACTCCCCGGGAAAGAGATTCCCGGTATACCCACTAAAAACCCAGCGGTGCTCCGACCTCGCCTTAGTGGAGGGGGTCTGGGAATCCATGACATCCAGTCCCCCACCGGCGATTGCCCGCCTTACGGCAGGCCCTTCACGCCTCCCCCCAATGGGGAGGGGGCCTTATAATGGCCGGAGCACAGGGGGTGGATCATGTGATGCAGGCGGTGGCGCCCCCGCGCCTGTCGCCCGCTGATCACCCCCCGGGGCGGAGGAGGACGGACGTTGTGTTCGCCGTCCTCCACCCCTTCTTCGTCTGCGGAGCGGCGCCGCGAGAGGGTCGTCCTCCCGCACCCGCTCCGCTGCCTCCTTCTGTGACATGACGTGCTCACAGAAGGAGGCCACCACTTCCCACACCTCCTCACTCCCCAGCATGGCAGAAATCACGCTGGGGAGCGAGAGGTCGTCCCCGACCGCCGCCACCATGGCGCGGCGGGACTCCGCCCACGACGGGCACACCTCCAAGGTGTGCTCCGCCGTATCCACCGCTGCTTCGCAGTGGTGGCATCGCGGAGTCTCCTCCCTCCCAATCCGATGCAGGTACGACCCGAAGCAACCATGCCCGGACAGCACCTGCACCAGACGCAGAGAGAGGCAGCCATGCCGCCGATCGAGCCAATCGTTTAGGACAGGCCCGATGGCGTCCAGCGTCCGCCGCCCAAATTCTGCGGAGGCCAAATCTACGGCCCAGTGCCGAGTTATGGCCTCCCGCACCTCGCCACGCACCTCCTCCCGTTCTGCCGGGTCCGGGCGCTGGTTTAGCGCCCTTTGCCCCGCCGTCCAATCATACACCCTGGCGAGCACCCAAGCCTCGAGTTCCCAAGGAGGGGTACCCGCCAGAGCGCAACCTAACCTTTTTTTTTTTTTTTTTTTTTTTTTTTTTTTTTTTTTTTTTTTTTTTTTTTTTTTTTTTTTTGCGCTGGGAAAATGCTATTACGCATCCCCTTCCCCATCGGGGGACGAGAAAGGGGTATGTGAGACTCCCCGGGAAACAGAATTCCCGGTATACCCACTAAAAACCCAGCGGTGCTCCGACCTCGCCTTAGTGGAGGGGGTCTGGGAATCCATGACATCCAGTCCCCCACCGGCGATTGCCCGCCTTACGGCAGGCCCCTCACGCCTCCCCCCAATGGGGAGGGGGCCTTATAATGGCCGGAGCACAGGGGGTGGATCGTGTGATGCAGGCGGTGGCGCCCCCGCGCCTGTCGCCCGCTGATCACCCCCAGGGGTGGATGAGGACGGACGTTGTGTTCGCCGTCCTCCACCCCTTCTTCGTCTGCGGAGCGGCGCCGCGAGAGGGTCGTCCTCTCGCACGCGCTCCGCTGCCTCCTTCTGTGACATGACCTCCTCACAGAAGGAGGCTACCGCTTCCCACGCCTCCTCGCTGCCCAGCATGGCAGATATCATGCTGGGGAGCGAGAGGTCGTGACCGACCGCCGCCACCAGGGCGCAGCGGGACTCCGCCCACGACGGGCACGCCTCCAGGGTGTGCTCCGCCGTGTCCACCGCGGCCCCGCAGTGGTGGCATTGCGGAGTCTCCTCCCTCCCTATCCGATGCAGGTACGCTCCGAAGCAGCCATGCCCGGACAGCACCTGCACCAGACGTAAGGACAGGCAGCCATGCTGCCTGTCGAGCCAGTCCTTCAGGACGGGCCCGATTGCGTCCAAAGTCCGCCGACCAAACTGTGCGGAGGCCAGATCATCGGCCCAGTGCCGAGTCACTGCCTCCCGCACATCCTCCCGCACCTCTTCCCGCTCTGCCGGGTCCGGGCGTCGGTTGAGCGTCCTCTGCTCCGCCGTCCAGTCGTACACTCTGGCGAGCACCCATGCCTCAAGCTCCCAAGGAGGGGTTCCCGCCAGAGCGCACGATGTCGCGAAGCTTACCGTGCGGTAAGCTCTCGCCACCCGCTGTGCAATGGCCCTTTGTGGCCTGCGGATGGCGGCGGCGTTCTCGCGTGTGCGGAGTGAGTCCGCCCAGATTGGGGCCCCGTAAAGGGCCATACTTTTCAGTATGCCGGCGTACAGACGCCGGCATTGGTCGCCGGGCCTCCCGATGTTAGGGAGGAGTCCTGAGAGGGCGCCCGCAGTCTTCAGCAAGCGTGTAGATAGCTCGCTGAAGTGTGCTCGAAAGCGCCATCTGCTGTCGAGCACCAGACCCAGATATTTCATCTGGGCCTTCACCTCAATGCGGACGCCCTCTAAAAAGATGTGAGCGTCGGGCGGTTGGCGCTGCCGAGGTCCATGGAAGAACACGGCCTCGGTCTTGTGCAGCGCCACCGACAGCCCTAGGCGGGAAATCCGGTCCACCACCCGTGAACCGCCCGCCGAGGCCAAACTGGCCGCTTCCTCAAAATTTCCCCCCCGGGCAGTCAGTAGAGTGTCATCCGCGTAGCAGATGACAGACGTGCCACGGGGGAGTATGCCCCGCAAGAGCCAGTCAAATCCGATGTTCCAGAGGAGCGGCCCAAGGACAGAACCCTGCGGAACACCGGACTCGACGCCGTATTGGCGGAGCTCACCCGACCTATCCTCAAGGAGTACTGTGCGGTCCGTCAGGTAGTCCGCCAATAGGCCCCGCAAATACGGAGGCACTCCGTGGAAGCGGAGCGCCTCTAAAATAGTGGAGTGGGGAATGGAATTGAAGGCGTTGGCTATGTCGAATGACACAGCCAACAGTCCTTCCCCCACATCCATCGCCTCCCTCACCTGGCCCCTGAGTCGGGACAGGGCGTCTACTGTGGAACGCTCAGCTCGAAACCCGAACTGAGCGTCCGCCAGATCCGGGCCAATTGTGCCCAAATGCCTGTTGATACGGGCGGCGAGGATCCCCTCAAACATTTTACCGACCTCATCCAGTAAAACGATGGGTCGGTATGCCGATGGGGAGTCCACCGGCCGCCCTTCCTTCCGAAGAAGGCACAATCGGCCCTCCTTCCATGGCTCCGGGAACCTCTCACACGTAACACACGCACTGAAGAGGTCCCGAAACCTCTCTCTCATCTGGGAGGCGGCGATGGCCACCACCTTTCCGGGGACGCCGTCTGGACCCGGGGCGGTCTTTTTCCCCCGGAGGCGGGAGACTGCCCTCTCCATCTCGCCCTCCGTGACTGGAGGGACTTCTTCGACTGAAGGAGCCGCACCGCGCGAGGCGCCCATTACTGGTGGAGTGAAGTCGTTGTCCCTGCGCGGAAACAGGGACTGAACTACCCCATCCAGCAACGCCGGCTCGAGGGTCTCGGCAACTGGGGGACCGTACGGGTGCAGCTTGTTACGCGCCGCCTTGTACGGTCTCCCAAAGGGGTCAGCGTCCAGACCCTCCGCCATCTCCGCTCTCGCGCGGTCCTGGGCCACGCCCATTCGCGCCGTCAGGGTCGCCTTGGCCTCCACGTAGACCGCATAGAGGCGGTCTTCGTGTTCGCGGTCACGGTGGCGCCGCCTTCGGCTCCTTGCAAAGGCCCGCCTGGCCGCCACACAGGCAGCCCGCAGTCCCACCAACTCCTCCGACCACCAGTAAACGGCGCGTCGAGGAGGCGGGCGGTGAGACCGAGGCATGCTAGAGTTGCACACCTCGGTCAGGGAGTCCCTCAACTGGGACGCAGTTGCGTCGACGTTCTCAATATCGACAGGAGGCGACAGCCAGTCGTAAACGAACGCCGCCTCCGTCGCGGCATCCCAGTCTAGGCGGGAAAGCGCCCACCGCGGAAAATGTGACCGACCCTCGCGGGCTGTCTGGGAGCCCCGGGTGGAGATGTCGAAGCGTATGTATCGATGGTCAGATAACGTCTCCGCCAGCTCCACCCGCCAGTCCACTACACAGGACGCCAAAGAAGAGGAGGCAAAGGCGAGGTCCACTATTGAGCCCCCCTCCCGCCGCACGCAGGTGTGGACGGTGCCTCTATTTAGGAGGGACAGACCGGACGAAATGGACCAAGTCTCTACCTCGCGTCCTCGGGCATCGGTGACCAGGTTGCCCCATACCAACGACTTGGCGTTAAAGTCGCCTAAGACTAGCACCTGGGGTTGCACCACTCTGCCAGCCACCCTGGCGAGGACTTCGAGGAAAATCTCGAAGTCCGAAAGAGGGCGGTTTGGGGAGAAATACACGCCAATAAGGGCTATGTCCCCCCACGCGGCGGCCACGTATCCCGGTCCCTTCTCTAAAAGCGAGAGGAGAGGGGAATCGGTGGAAGACCGCGTCACCAATGCGACCGAGCCGTTGTCGTCCCCTAGCCAACTGCCAGGGACATTGTACGGCTCGGCGACAACCGCCACATCCACCAACCACTCCGCAGATGTTTGGACCAGAAGGTCCTGGGCTGCTCTGCAGTGGTTGGTGTTCGCCTGGAGTACACGTAGTCGTACAACCATTATTCGGCGTCCATGGAACCTCCCTCAATGGCCGGCACTGGAGCTTGGGTTCCGGTGGCGGCGGCAGCAGCAGGCCGTGTAGGCACCTGCGCTTTTCCCTTCTTTGATGGCGGGCAGCATTTCCTGCCCGTCATCACGTGGTCGGCTGGACGACCACTTGCAGCACATACTGCGCAGTGCGGGGTGGGTGCCTCGCAGTTGACCGACCTGTGCCCCTCCTTTCCGCAGCGGAAGCAGAGTTCCATGCGGTTGGCAGTGGAGGGACAGAGAGCCCGGGTGTGACCGATGCCGAAGCACTTGAAACAGCGCATCGGCCCGTCTTCCAGCGCCCGGACTCCACCCGAGCTAAGTCCCACTGGGAGGCGACCCTTGGCTAGAACCGCCTTGGCACACACGATAGGGCACTCTAGTCGTATGGTGCCCATACCCCCACGGCCTGTTCTTATGGCCCGGCCCTTAATTAAATCGACGGCGCAGCCCCCCGCCGCCGCAACCGCTGCCACCACCTCTTCCTGCGTGACGCAGTCGTCCAGATCGACCACCTCGATCGCCATACACTTGACAGGCCTCACGACGCGGGCCGTGTCTGCGACAGCCTCTCGGACCTTCGTCGCAAAGAGGTCTGCCTTGCTGCCACCTTGAGCCCCCGAGAACGTGAAAATACGAGCCCCGGTTTGGGTCTTTCGGCAGGTGACTTTGCCTGCCCCAAGTTGAGCAGGGTCAACGTTTGCACGAGCCCGCCGCAGCACGGACTCGTAGGTCTCCCCTCGCTCCGCTGCCTCTGGGGTCAGCGTGACCACCACGGCTGCGGTTTTAGGAGTAGGAGGGAGTTTCCTACTCCTGTCAACCGGGGCTGCAGGCTTGGCTGCAGGGGGCTCAGGGGCCGACTTCTTCCCCTTTTTCTTCCTCTGGACGACCTTTGTCCAGGGCTGGTTGGTGGGGGTGGTGGAGGGCAAAAGAGGGTCTTCCCTCTCTGTTTCCGCGACAGGGACAGACTGGGCAGTTGGGACCGGAGCGGTCTTCTTGCCCTTGCCCTTTCCTTTGCCCTGGGGCTGCTCCCGCTGGGCAGGGGCCGTGGAAGGCCCCGGTGCGCTCGTCACCCTTTCGGGCACCTTATCCGCCGCGAGCGACGGACGCAGTCGCTTCTCCGGCAGTAGCCGGTCCTCAATTCCGGCCAAACAGGCCCTGGTGAAGGCCCTCTCCTCCATGACGACCTTACGAATAATGTCCTCAATGGTGGAGGGGGCGGCAATCGACGCTGGACCCTCAGAAATAGGCCCCTCAGGCCGAGCGATCAGCTCGGCAACGCGCGAGTGCAGCGCGGACACCTCTTTTTGCAGGCGATCTACCTTCGCCTGCAATTGCCGCGTCTCATCCGAGGTGGTGCGTTGCGCCAACTCCTTGACAACTTGAAAAGGGCCTTTTGGTTGGCCCTGAAAAGGGCCTTTTGGTTGGCCCTGAGAAGGGCCTTTGGGGAGAAAACGCCCGGAGGCGTCCCTCAAAGGTTGAGACATGCTCAAGCACAACAATATCGATACTCACGAGTTTCGATGCACAGTGTTCGTTCGCCGCCGGCCTGCCACTCCGTTACGGTGGTCAGGCGCGACGTTGCCCAGGGGTCACTAACGTGGAAGTCAACACTGTGGGGGGACCCCCAGCGCAACCTTTTTTTTTTTTTTTTTTTTTTCTCGTGGGAAAACCTTTTATAGGCCGTCTACCCGCCTTTGGCCCAGGCGGGCAGGTGTGTCGGAGTCCCGAAAGATGGTAATACGGTTTACCGACTAAAAACCCACGGTGTTCCTCTCTCACCCAAAATGCCGAGACGGCGAGAAGACTGGCATTACTCGAGCCGTCCCGGCGGGTGCTGGTCCGCAAAATTAGCGGACCCCGAAAACGAAGGGCATGACTGTGCCCTTCCACAGTAGAGAGGCGTACGTGGAACACTACGCCGTCCTCTCTGGCCTGCTACTCAACGGCGACAAACTGGCCATAGTTTGCCGCCCGCAGGCCCCTCACGGTGGCTGGAGGTCGTCTCGCGGCGCCCTCCTTTGACGCCCAGATCTGCGGGTTGAGAGGGAGGATGAACGACTCCTCTCCCTCTCCCTTTCCGCCGCTTCCTTGACGGACAGAACCGTCTCTGCGAATGAAGCGGCGGCTTCCCAAGCACTCTCGCTTCGTACCATCAAACTGATGAGTACCAGCAGCGAGAGGCTACCCACCCTGACTGCGCCGGTCAATACACGGCGCGGCTCGTGCCACGCCGGGCACTCCGCCAACGTATGGTGCGCCGTGTCTTCGGCGCAGTCCCCGCAGTGATGACAACTGGACGTCTCCTCACGGCCGATTCGACAGAGAAATTTGCCGAAGCAGCCGTGGCCGGTGAGCAATTGCGTCAACCGGTACGAGAGGGCACCATGACGCCTCTCTAGCCACTCGTGGAAAACGGGTCTTACCGCCACAATCGTGGCGTGCCCGGCACTAGGTCGTGCAAGTCGCGCCGCCCACTCCGCCAGCATGTTACGGCGGAGCTGGGACCTTACTTCCTCTACTACGCGGGGCGCTGTAGATACGCCCCGCACCAGTGCATCCTCGCGCCATTGAAAGAGCGACGCAAGGACCCTGGCCTCAAGGTCCCACGGCGGGGATCCGGCAAGGAGGCTCGCCGACTCAAAGGCGATCGTGCGGTAGCCCCTGATGCATCTGACGGACATTATTCGTTGGGGAGCTCGCAAAAGGGCGAGACTCCGGTCCGTCAGATCATCGGCCCAAATAGGAGCGCCATAGAGCGCCATCGACCGCACGATCCCGCAATAGAGCCTCCGGCAGGAGGCGTTTGGCCCTCCCAAATTCGGCAAAAGCCGCGACAAACTGTTCGCGGCGGCCTTTACCCCCAGCGCAACCTAACCTTTTTTTTTTTTTTTTTTTTTTTTTTTTTTTGCGCTGGGAAAATGCTATTACGCATCCCCTTCCCCATCGGGGGACGGGAAAGGGGTATGTGAGACTCCCCGGGAAAGAGATTCCCGGTATACCCACTAAAAACCCAGCGGTGCTCCGACCTCGCCTTAGTGGAGGGGGCCTGGGAATCCATGTCGTCCAGTCCCCCACCGGCGATTGCCCGCCTTACGGCAGGCCCTTCACGCCTCCCCCCAATGGGGAGGGGGCCTTATAATGGCCGGAGCACAGGGGGTGGATCATGTGATGCAGGCGGTGGCGCCCCCGCGCCTGTCGCCCGCTGATCACCCCCCGGGGCGGAGGAGGACGGACGTTGTGTTCGCCGTCCTCCACCCCTTCGTCGTCTGCGGAGCGGCGCCGCGAGAGGATCGTCCTCCCGCACGCGCTCCGCTGCCTCCTTCTGTGACATGACGTGCTCACAGAAGGAGGCTACTACTTCCCACACCTCCTCACTCCCCAGCATGGCAGAAATCACGCTGGGGAGCGAGAGGTCGTCCCCGACCGCCGCCACCATGGCGCGGCGGGACTCCGCCCACGACGGGCACACCTCCAAGGTGTGCTCCGCCGTGTCCACCGCTGCTAACCTAACCTAACCTAACCTAACCTAACCTTTTTTTTTTTTTTTTTTTTTTTTTTCGTGGGAAACCATACTTTGCGGCCCATCCGCCGTCGCCTGGGAGGCCCGACGGCGGTGGAGTGTCGGAGTCCCGATAGATGTTAACACGGTATACCGACTAAAACCCACGTGCCCCTAACAGCCATGTGCGCCGGGTCGCGGTAGTCAATTTCTCATTACATAACCTAACCTAACCTAACCTTTTTTTTTTTTTTTTTTTTCTCGTGGGAAAACCTTTTATAGGCCGTCTACCCGCCTTTGGCCCAGGCGGGCAGGTGTGTCGGAGTCCCGAAAGGTGGTAATACGGTTTACCGACTAAAAACCCACGGTGTTCCTCTCTCACCCAAAATGCCGAGACGGCGAGAAGACTGGCATTACTCGAGCCGTCCCGGCGGGTGCTGGTCCTTGACTACGGACCCCGAAAACGAAGGGCAAGACCGTGCCCTTCCACTGTAGAGAGGCGTACGTGGAACACTACGCCGTCCTCTCTGGCCTGCTACTCAACGGCGACAAACTGGCCATAGTTTGCCGCCCGCAGGCCCCTCACGGTGGCTGGAGGTCGTCTCGCGGCGCCCTCCTTTGACGCCCAGATCTGCGGGTTGAGAGGGAGGATGAACGATGACTCTCCCTCTCCCTTTCCGCCGCTTCCTTGACGGACAGAACCGTCTCTGCGAATGAAGCGGCGGCTTCCCAAGCACTCTCGCTTCGTACCATCAAGCTGGTGAGTACCAGCAGCGAGAGGCTACCCACCCTGACTGCGCCGGTTAATACACGGCGCGGCTCGTGCCACGCCGGGCACTCCGCCAACGTATGGTGCGCCGTGTCTTCGGCGCAGTCCCCGCAGTGATGACAACTGGACGTCTCCTCACGGCCGATTCGACAGAGAAATTTGCCGAAGCAGCCGTGGCCGGTGAGCAATTGCGTCAACCGGTACGAGAGGGCACCATGACGCCTCTCTAGCCACTCGTGGAAAACGGGTCTTACCGCCACAATCGTGGCGTGCCCGGCACTAGGTCGCGCAAGTCGCGCCGCCCACTCCGCCAGCATATTACGGCGGAGCTGGGACCTTACTTCCTCTACTACGCGGGGCGCTGTAGATACGCCCCGCACCAGTGCATCCTCGCGCCATTGAAAGAGCGACGCAAGGACCCTGGCCTCGAGGTCCCACGGCGGGGATCCGGCAAGGAGGCTCGCCGACTCGAAGGCGATCGTGCGGTAGCCCCTGATGCATCTGACGGACATTATTCGTTGCGGAGCTCGCAAAAGGGCGAGACTCCGGTCCGTCAGGTCATCGGCCCAAATCGGAGCGCCATAGAGCGCCATCGACCGCACGATCCCGCAATAGAGCCTCCGGCAGGAGGCGTTTGGCCCTCCCAAATTTGGCAAAAGCCGCGACAGACTGGTCGCAGCGGCCGTAAGTTTTGGGGCCAAACGACGAAAAAGCTCCCCGAAGTTCCATCGGCCATCGAGAACGAGCCCAAGGTACTTCAAAGTGGGCTCGATGCCGATGCGAACCCCTCCTACCATAATGTGGGATCCCGAAGGTGGACGGTTCCGAGGCCCATGGAAGAAAATGGCCTCGGACTTGTGAAGCGCCACCTCGAGACCCAAACGCCGGATCCTATGTACGACTTGCGCGACCCCAGCAGTCGCCAGAACTTGGGCCTGCCGGTGCGTCTTACCCCTCGCGGTGACCAAAGTGTCGTCAGCGTAACAAACAACGCTGACACCCGCGAGGAGCGCACCGCGCAGCGCCCAGTCATAACCGATGTTCCACAGGAGCGGACCCAGAACCGACCCCTGTGGAACTCCACAACCGATGTCTCGCCGACACAGACCCTCCCGACCCGGGTAGGTAATCATTCGATCTTCTAAATACGCCCCGACAATGCGGCGGAGGTAGGGCGGCACACCATGGTACACTAGTGCCGCCCGAATACAACTCCAAGGCAAGGTGTTGAAAGCGTTGGCAATGTCTAACGAGACAGCCAACAACACCTCGCCCCGGGAAACAGCGTCCTCCGCCAGACTCCTCACGTGCTTGATGGCGTGCACGGTGGAGCGCCCCTGGCGAAAACCAAATTGACATTCCGCCAGGTCCGGCCCAACTAACGTAAGGTGGCGGACGAGGCGGTCTGCAAGCACACGCTCGAACAGCTTGCCCACCTCGTCCAGCAACACAATGGGCCGGTAGGCAGACGGTGAGTCTGCCGGGCGCCCCTCCTTCTTGAGAAGGACCATACGCCCATGTTTCCACGGCTCTGGAAATCGGCCCCTCTCAAGGCACGCCGATAGGAGCCCTAATAGTCGGGGCGCGAGCTCCCGAAGGGCCAGGACCCACGCTCGGCCAGGAATGCCATCGGATCCCCCGTCCCGCCGCACACAGGTGTGCATGCTGCCCCTATTAAGGAGGGACAGACCGGACGTCACGGACCACGTCTCCACCTCGCGTCCTCGGGCATCGGCGGTCGGGTTACCCCATACCACCGACTTGGCGTTAAAGTCGCCTACTATCAACACCCGGCGCTGCGCCACTCTACCGGCCACCCCGGCGAGGACCCCGAGAAAATTCTCGAAGTCCGAAAGAGGGCGGTTTGGGGAGAATCGGTGGAAGACCGCGTCATCAGACCGACCGAGCCGTTGTCGTCCCCTAGCCAGCTGGCAGGGACAGAATACGGCTCGGCGACAACCGCCACGTCCACCAACCACTCCGCACAGGTTTGGACCAGCAGATTCTGGGCCGCTCTGCAGTGGTTGGTGTTCGCCTGAAGGACTCGTCTCTGGTGTCCAGCCATCAATCGGCGTCCATGGCACCTCCCTCGATGGCCGGCACTGAAGCTGGGGTTTCAGAGGCGGCGGCAGCGGCAGGCCGTGAAGGCACCTGCGCTTTGCCCTTCTTTGATGGCGGACAGCATTTCCTGCCCGTCATCACGTGGTCGGCTGGACGACCACTCGCTGCGCATACTGCGCAGTACGGGGTGGGTGCCTTGCAGTTGGCCGACCTGTGGCCCTCCTTAGCGCAACGGAAGCAAAGTTCCGTGCGCACGACAGTGGACGGGCAGAGAGCCCCCGTGTGGCCGATGCCGAAGCACTTATAGCAGCGCATCGGGCCGCCCTCTAGCGCGCGGACAACGCCCGAGCTAAATCCCACAGGAAGGCGACCCTTGGCCAGCACTGCCTTGGCACACACAATAGGGCACTCTAAACGTATCGTGCCCATACCCCTGCGGCCTGTTCTAATAGGTCGGCCCTTGATAGAGCCGACGGCGCAGCCTCCCTCCGCCGCAACCGCGGCTACCACTTCTTCTTGGGTGACCGAGTCGTCGAGATCGGTCACCTCAAGAGCCACGCACTTGACGGGCCTCACTACTTTGGCCGTGTCCGCAACAGCCTCTCGTAGCTTTGTTGCGAAGAGGTCCGCCTTGGTGCCACCCTGAGCCCCCGAGAACTCAAAAATGCGAGCCCCCGTTTGGGTCTTGCGACAAGTGACTCTGCCGACCCCAAGTTGAGCAGGGTCAACATGTGCACGAGCCCGCCGCAGCACGGACTCGTAGGTTTCTCCACGCACCGCCGCCTCAGGGGTCAGAGTGACCACTACGGCTGCGGTTTTTGGAAGCGGAGGGAGCTTCGTCCTCTTGTCCTCCTGGGCTGCAGGTTTGGCTGCAGGGGGCTCAGGGGCCGACTTCTTCCCCTTCTTCTTCCTCTGGACCTTTGTCCATGGCTCGTTCGAAGGGGTGGTGGAGGGCAGAAGAGGGTCTTCTCTCTGGGTCTCCTGAGGCGTCCACTGTCGAACGCTCAGCTCGAAACCCGAACTGAGCGTCCGCCAGGTCCGGGCCGATTGTGCACAAGTGCCTGTTTATACGGGCAGCCAGAATCCCCTCAAACATTTTACCGACCTCATCTAATAAGACGATGGGTCGGCATGCCGATGGGGAGTCCACCGGCCGCCCTTCCTTTCGGAGAAGGCACAATCGGCCCTCCTTCCATGGCTTCGGGAACCTCTCAGACGCAACACACGCACTGAAGAGGTCCCGAAGCCTCTCTCCCATATGGGAGGCGGCGATGGCCACCACCCTTGCGGGAACGCCGTCTGGACCCGGGGCGGTCTTTTTTCCACGAAGACGGGAGACCACCCTCTCTATCTCGCCCTCCGTGACCGGGGGGACCGCCTCGTCGGCAGATGGAGCCGCACCGCGCGAAGCTCTCATCACTGGTGGAGTGAAGTTGTCCCTGCGCGGAAACAAGGACTGGACCACCCCATCCAGCAACGTTGGCTCGAGGGTCTCGGCAACTGGGGGACCGTACGGGCGCAGCTTGTTACGCGCCGCCTTGTACGGTCTCCCAAAGGGGTCAGCATCCAGACCCTCCGCCATCTCCGCTCTCGCGCGGTCCTGGGCCGCGCCCATTCGCGCCGAAAGGACCGCCTTCGCCTCCACGTAGACCGCATAGAGGCGGTTCTCATTTTCGCGGTCACGATGGCGCCGCCTTCGGCTCCTCGCAAAGGCCCGCCTGGCCGCCACACAGGCTGCCCGCAGTCCCCCCAACTCCTCCGACCACCAGTAAACGGCGCGTCGAGGAGGCGGACGGTGAGACCGAGGCATGCTAAAGTTGCACACCTCGGTCAATGAGTCCCTCAGCTGGACCGCAGCCAAGTCCACATCCCGAGCGTCGACAGGAGGCGACAGCCAGTCCCGGATGAACGCCGCCTCCGTGGCGGCCCCCCGGTCTAGGCGGGTGAGCGCCCACCGCGGGAAGCGGGAATGACCCGCGCGTGCTCCCTGGGAGCTCTGGACAGAGACGTCGAACCGCACGTATCGGTGGTCCGACAGCGTCTCCACTAGCTCTACCCGCCAGTCAACCACACAGGCCGCCAAAGAGGGGGAGGCAAAGGCGAGGTCCACGACGGATCCCCCGTCCCGCCGCACACAGGTGTGCACGCTGCCCCTGTTAAGGAGGGACAGACCGGACGTCACGGACCACGTCTCTACCTCGCGTCCTCGGGCATCGGTGGTCGAGTTACCCCATACCACCGACTTGGCGTTGAAGTCGCCTACCATCAACACTCGGCGCTGCGCCACTCTACCGGCCACCCCGGCGAGGACCCCGAGAAAATTCTCGAAGTCCGAGAGAGGGCGGTTTGGGGAGAAATACACCCCAATAAGGGCTATGTCTCCCCACGCGGCGGCCACGTATCCCGGTCCCTTCTCTAAAAGCGAGAGGGGAGGGGAATCGGTGGAAGACCGCGTCACCAATGCGACCGAGCCGTTGTCGTCCCCTAGCCAGCTGGCAGGGACAGAATACGGCTCGGCGACAACCGCCACGTCCACCAACCACTCCGCAGAGGTCTGGACCAGCAGATCCTGGGCCGCTCTGCAGTGGTTGGTGTTCGCCTGGAGAATACGATGTCGATGTCCAGCCATCAATCGGCGTCCATCGCACTCCCTTCGGTGGCCGGCACTGGAGCTGGGGTTCCGGTGGCGGCGGCAGCGGCAGGCCGTGAAGGCACCTGCGCTTTTCCCTTCTTTGATGGCGGGCAGCATTTCCTGCCCGTCATCACGTGGTCGGCTGGACGACCACTCGCAGCACATACTGCGCAGTGCGGGGTGGGTGCCTCGCAGTTGGCCGACTTGTGGCCCTCCTTACCGCAACGGAAACAAAGTTCCGTGCGCACGGCAGTGGACGGGCAGAGAGCCCGAGTGTGGCCGATGCCGAAACACTGGGCTATTCCCCACGCGCCTTTAAATTAGGGGACAGGCCGGATCGCTCCGGGCACTCACAGCCTGCCCCCCAGCGCATTGTGCCTTCGCACATACGGGCCCGCTTATGCGCAAGCCCTGACAGCACAAGGAGGCGCCCCCAGGAATAGTTGGGGACGCCCCGTTACTGAGGACGCAGCGACCCCCTCGGATCGCCACATCCTCGTCCTCAATTAGGTCAGCGTACCTGCGCCGCCTCACCCCTCTCCTACATCGGCGGAGAGGGGCCGCAAGGGGATCGTCCTCGCGGACCCTCTCCGCAGCCTCTTTTTGGCTCATGACCGCCTCGCAAAAGGCGGTCATGGCCCCCCAATTGGTGTCGCTGCCGACCGCCTGACGAACGATAGCCGGCAGCGACAAATCACCCCCAAGTAGCGCCACTAGGGCACTCCTCTGTGTGCCCCATGCGGGGCACTCCTCGACCGTGTGGCGCACCGAGTCAGCGGCTGCGCCACAGTGGTGGCAGGCCGGCGTCTCCTCTCGCCGGGCCACCTTGTGCAGGTACTCACCGAAACAACCGTGTCCGGTGAGCACCTGGCACGTCCGGTATGTGAGGGTCCCCCTACCACGGGAGACCCACTCCTCCAGCACGGGGCGGATCGCTTCAATGGTATTGCGACCCGCACCCGGCTGTTCCAGGGCCGACCTCCAGTCGCGGAGCAGAGCAATCTGGCAATCAGCCCTTACTCTGCCCGCGACGAAGTCGGCCCCGGAGGCCCGCGCCGCCGCACGCCGCGCGTGCACCTCCGCTAGGACCCTACCTTGGAGCTCCCAAGGAGGGTCCCCCGCCAGCAGAGTGACCGCCTCGAACGATGCCGTGCGATATGCACGGCACGCTCTAGCGGCGATCACTCTCTGCGGCCTCCGCAGCAACCGCACATTGCTGCGGCTGAGGGCATCCACCCAAATCGGGGCCCCGTACAGAGCCATACTCCGGACGATCCCACAGTACAGCCTTCTGCACGGGGACCCCGGGCCGCCGACGTTGGGGAGGAGACGTCCCAACGCGGCGGCAGCCCTCTCGAGCTTCGGGGCCATAGACTCAAAATGAGCCCCGAAGTTCCACCTCCCGTCGAGCTGAAGTCCCAGGTATTTGATGTGAGGCTTCAGCTCGACTTCCTCCCCCCGTATATTGATCTTAGTACCGGGGGGAGCTTTTCTTCGCGGGCCGTGGAAGAGGAGGGCCTCTGTCTTCCTCATGGAGACCCTTAAACCCAGGCAGTGCATGCGGTCCACCACCCGGGACACCTCTTCCCCGGCACGTCCGACCGCCTCGGCCAGGGTCGACCCGCTGACCGTCACCAGAGTGTCGTCGGCGTAACAAAATATCCTGGTGACGCCAGCCACCGACCCTCTCAGCAGCCAGTCAAATCCGAGGTTCCACAGAATAGGGCCCAAGACTGAGCCCTGTGGAACACCCCGGTCGACCGACTGCACGACCAGGCGGCCTTGCCTGTCCTCCCAGACCACAGACCTTCCCACCAGGTAATCCTCCAGCAGCCGCCGCACATAGGGAGGCACCCCGTGATAGCGAAGCGCCTCCCGAAGAACGCCGTGCGGCAGGCTGCCGAAGGCGTTTTCTATGTCGAGGGAGGCAGCCACGACCACCTCCCCCTCACCCACCCTAGACGCCGTGTGCGCTTTGAGGGCGCCCAGGGCGTCCAGTGTGGACCGACCCCTGCGGAAACCAAATTGGCTCTCCGACAGGTTCGGCCCAACCTCCTCTAGATGCTTGACGAGGCGGCCAGATATCACCCTCTCAAACATTTTGGCCACCTCGTCAAGTAGGACGATTGGCCTATACGAAGAAGGGTCGGCCGCATCTCGGCCGCCCTTCGGCAACAGGA
This sequence comes from Schrankia costaestrigalis, assembly GCA_905475405.1. Lineage (NCBI taxonomy): Eukaryota > Metazoa > Arthropoda > Insecta > Lepidoptera > Erebidae > Schrankia > Schrankia costaestrigalis. The sequence goes on along the minus strand of FR997853.1, from coordinate 10,804,381 downwards.
CCAATCGCCCTCTCTTCCATATCTCCGGGAACTTTCCATCGCGTAGGCAGCGCGTGAAAAGCTCCCGGAGCCGACCACCAATCTCTCCCTTCACCCGGCAGAGGAGCCGGCCCGGAACCCCATCCGGGCCCGGGGCGGTCTTCCCTCCGCGCATGCGGTCGAATGCGCGGTCAATCTCCGCACATTCGACTTCGGGCACCTCTGACGCGTCGACAAAGGGGGACTCCGCCACCCGGAAAGGGGGCATTGGCGGCGCGGAGTACCCCGGGACCTCCTTGGGGAATAGCCTCTCTACCACCGACTGCACCAAGGCCGGCGGCAGAGACTCCGCGAGGGGCGCCCCGCAGCCGGCAAGCTTACCTCTTGCCTGCCGGTACGTGCGCCCCCAGGGATCCGCGTCCAACCGGGCCAGTAACTCTTCTCTAGCCCGGTCCTTTCCTTCGCAAATGGCCCGCTGCAGGGCCTTAGTGGCGGCGTGATACGCCACCCGCAGCAGGTCTTCCGACACTGGATCCCTCCCCCTTCGCCTATGACGGCTGTATGCCCTCCTCGCGGCGCCGGCGGCCACCCTTAGTTCTGCAATATGGGGTGACCACCAGTAGACTTGGCGCCGCTGAGGCGGCCGCCGCGCCCGTGGCATGGACGCGTCGCACACCTCCACTAACGAGGTGCGCAGTCCTTCGGCCAGGTTCTCAACGGGGACAGAACCGGTTGAGAGCGAGGCGAACCATTGTTGAACGATGGCCGCCTCCCTGGCCAGCTCCGCGTCCATGGCGCCGAGCACCCACCTCTTAAATTTACTAACGCCCCTGAAGGGCCCTGGGTGCCCGGCGCTGGTCGAGACCTCAAACCGGATGTAACGATGGTCTGATAAGGTCTCGACCTCCACATCGACTCTCCACCTCTGGATGCGCTGTGCGACATCGGGCGTGCCAAAGGAGAGGTCGACAACTGACCCCCCGTTGCGCCGCACACACGTCAGTGTGTCCCCTCTGTTGAGGAGGGCAAGGCCTGACGCCACCGCCCACTCCTCAACGGCACGGCCCCGCGCGTCTGTCGCAGGGCTTCCCCATGTGCGGGACTTCGCGTTAAAGTCCCCGAGAACTAAAGTTTTCATCGGGGACTGGCGCCATACCGCCTCCTTCACGGAGTCGAGGAACTGCTCGAACTCCACCAGCGGGCGGTTCGGGGAGAAATAAATCCCTACAATGGAGAACTCCCCCCAAACCGCCACAACGAAGCCGTTCCCCGACTCCTTAGAGACCAACTTGCCATTGCCGGACCGGGTATAGATGGACACTACCCGGTCGAGGTCCCCTACCCAGTTCGGGGTGTCGGGGACAAAGTAGGGCTCGCTGGCCACGGCCACGTCAATTGACCACTCAGCCGTGGACTGCAGTAATAGATCCTGAGCCCCGGCCGAGTGGTTTAGGTTCGCCTGCAGGAAGCTGAAAGGACCCCTAGGCATTTTGTGTTTCCATTTCAACCTCCTGTGGGAGCGCTCGAGCCCGTTCTCTCTCGAGCGAGCGCTCAACCATCAGGGCCGGTGAGGGCTTCCCTCTCACCGTGGGGGGGTTGCACTTGCCTCCCCCCGTGACGTGGCCGGCAGGTTTACCTGCGGCTTCGCATACAGCGCAGCGCGGGACGGTAGTGGTGCAGGCAGCCGCGAGGTGGCCGGCAAGTCCGCAGCGGCGACATAGTCCGGACCTGTCCACAGAGCTAGGACAGGAGGCCCGGACGTGCCCGGCACCGAAGCACCGGTAACAAATAAGACGCCGCTGCTCCAACACCTCGACCCTGGCGGAACTCCACCCCACCAGAATCCTACCCGCATCACTGGCCTTCTTGGCTGCGGCGACGGGGCATCGAACCACCCCCGACCCCATGCGCCCCTCTCCGGCTGTTATGGCGAGCACCCTTATTTGCTCCACAGGGCACCCGCCTACGCGCGCCACTGCTGCCGCAATCACGTCAGGGGTGACAGAGTCGTCGAGACCGGCGATGCGCAAATCAGCACATTTCACCGGACGTTCGACGTCCGCCACCCCTTCGAGAGCCGCCCTTAGCTGAGCGGCCAGCTCGTCCGCCTTCTCTACTGGCTGGGAAGCCGGGAGCTGCAATATCCTAGCCCCAGTCAGCGCCTGGCGGAATTTGACGCCATCCTCGAGGCCTAGGTCCGCCAGGTTCACCTTGGCCGCCGCTTCTTTCAGCACCTCGGCATAGGTGACTCCTTTTTGTGCAGCTCCCGGTTGCAGTTTGATAATCACCGCAGCCGATCGAGGCACTGCCAGCCTGGGCTTAGAAGCCTCGGCCTTGCGGGCTTTGGCTCGCGCCTTTTTTGCCGCCTTCCTATTGCTGCCGGTGGCCCCCGCAATTTCCCAATGATTTTCGGCCTCCCGCTCGACAGGGACTGAAATGGGAGCAGCTGCTGACTGAGCGACGGCAGCTGGGCGCTGAGAGAGGGCTGGCCGTGCAGCCCCAGGACCAGCCCTCACTAAAGCCGAAGGCGGAGGCGGAACCCGCCGCGTATTTCTGTCAGGCTGAGCCTGGACGGCGCCACTAGCCACGCGGGCGTATGTTGCGGGCTGCAGCGGTGTCGGCGTTGGAGCTTGACCCACAGGACGAGTTTGTCCAGCTCTTGATGCGGCAGCAAGAGGCGGGCGCACCACAGGGGCAGGGAGGAGACGGTCCTCCACACCCTCGAAGCGGGCGTTGACTAAGACGCCCACCGATTGCAGAATGGAGGCTCGCAGCGCCTCCATTGCTGCGCCTTCTGTGCCAGCTCCGGTCGCTGGGGGTGAAGTCGCCGTCCTCCTTACCTCGGCCTCTCTCTTCCAGGCCTTTATTTCGGCCCGGAGGGAGTCGTTTTCCGTGAGTGGGAAACCTTTTATAGGCCGTCTACCCGCCTTTGGCCCAGGCGGGCAGGTGTGTCGGAGTCCCGAAAGATGGAAGCTCGGTTTACCGACTAAAACCCACGGTGTTCCTCTGTCACCCAAAATGCCGAGACGGCGAGAAGACTGGCATTACTCGAGCCGTCCCGGCGGGTGCTGGTCCGCGACTGCGAACCCCGAAAATGGACAGGGCAGGACCGTGCCCTTCCTATGTAGAGAGGCGTACGTGGAACACTACGCCGTCCTCTCTGGCCTGCTACTTAACGGCGACAAACTGGCCATAGTTCGCCGCCCGCAGGCCCCTCATGGTGGCTGGAGGTCGTCCCGAGGCGCCCTCCTTCGACGCCCAGATCTGCGGGTTGAGAGGGAGGATGATCTACTCCTCTCCCTCTCCCTTTCCGCCGCTTCCTTGACGGACAGAACCGTCTCCGCGAATGAAGCGGCGGCTTCCCAAGCACTCTCGCTTCGGACCATCAAACTGATGAGTACCGGAAGCGAGAGGCTACCCACCCTGACTGCGCCGGTTAATACACGGCGCGGCTCGTGCCACGCCGGGCACTCCGCCAACGTATGGTGCGCCGTGTCTTCGGCGCAGTCCCCGCAGTGGTAACAACTGGACGTCTCCTCACGGCCGATTCGACACAGAAATTTGCCGAAGCAGCCGTGGCCGGTGAGCAACTGCGTCAACCGGTAAGAGAGGGCGCCATGACGCCTCTCTAGCCACTCATGGAATACGGGACTTACCGCCACAATCGTGGCGTGCCCGGCACTGGGTCGCGCTAGTCGCGCCGCCCACTCCGCCAGCATGTTTCGGCGGAGTTGGGACCTCACTTCCTCCACTACGCGGGGCGCTGTAGATACGCCCCGCACCAGTGCATCCTCGCGCCATTGGAAAAGCGACGCGAGGACCCTGGCCTCGAGGTCCCACGGCGGGGATCCGGCAAGGAGGCTCGCCGACTCGAAGGCGATCGTGCGGTAGCCTCTGATGCACCTGACGGACATTATTCTTTGGGGAGCCCGCAAAAGGGCGAGACTCCGGTCCGTCAGGTCATCGGCCCAAATCGGAGCGCCGTAGAGCGCGATGGACCGCACGATCCCGCAATAGAGCCTCCGGCAGGAGGCGTTTGGCCCTCCCAAATTTGGCAAAAGCCGCGACAGGTTGTTCGCGGCGGCCTTCAGCTTCGGGGCCAAACGTCGAAAATGTTCTTCGAAGTTCCACCGGCCATCGAGTACGAGCCCAAGGTACTTCAAAGTGGGCTCGACGCCGATGCGAACCCCTCCTACCACAATGTGGGATCCCGAAGGTGGGCGGTTCCGAGGCCCGTGAAAGAAAACGGCCTCGGACTTATGAAGCGCCACCTCGAGACCCAAACGCCGGATCCTATGAACGACTTGCGCGACCCCAGCAGTCGCCAGAACTTGGGCCTGCCGGTGCGTCTTACCCCTCGCGGTGACAAGAGTGTCGTCAGCATAACAAACAATGCTGACACCCGCGAGGAGCGCACCGCGCAGCGCCCAGTCATAGCCGATGTTCCACAGGAGCGGACCCAGAACCGACCCCTGTGGAACTCCGCAACCGATGTCTCGCCGACATAATCCCTCCCGACCCGGGTAGGTGATGACTCTGTCCTCAAGATAAGCCCCGACAATGCGGCGGAGGTAGGGCGGCACACCATGGTACACTAGTGCCGCCCGAATACAACTCCAAGGCAAGGTGTTGAAAGCGTTGGCAATGTCTAACGAGACAGCCAACAACACCTCGCCCCGGGACACAGCGTCCTCCGCCAGACTCCTCACATGCTTGATGGCGTGCACGGTGGAGCGCCCCTGGCGAAAACCGAATTGACAATTCGCCAGGTCCGGCCCAATTACGGAAAGGTGACGGACGAGGCGGTCTGCAAGCACACGCTCGAACAGCTTGCCCACCTCGTCCAGCAACACAATGGGCCGGTAGGCAGACGGTGAGTCTGCCGGGCGCCCCTCCTTCTTGAGAAGGACCATACGCCCATGTTTCCATGACTCCGGAAATCGGCCCCTCTCAAGGCACGCCGATAGGAGCCCTATTAGTCGGGGCGCGAGCTCCCGAAGGGCCAGGACCCACGCTCGGCCTGGAATGCCATCGGGTCCCGGCGCGGTGTTCTTCCTCTGAAGTCGTAACACCGCAGCCCGCAACTCTACCCGGGTCACCTCGGGCACGTCGTCGTCTTCCTCTTCGTCCGCGCTGGCAGCCACTGTGGGCGGAACCATGGGCGGAGGAGTGTGCTCCGTCCTCGAAGGGAACAGAGTACCAACAACTCCCTCCAGCACCTCTGGCCTGAGACTCTGCGTGAGCGGGGGCGCCCACGTGCGCAATTTTCCCCGCACTAACAAATAGGGACGCCCCCACGGATCTTGATCCAGAGTCTCTATTAACCGTTCGCGGGCTTCAATTTTAGCCCGCGATATGGCCAGGTTGAGGGCCTTCTTGGCCACTCTGTACCCCTCGTACAGTTCCGCCTCGATGGCATCGGCATCGGGAGTGCGGCGGCGCCTTCTTCGTTGACCGGTGTACCGGCTGTGCGCTGCTACGCATTGGCGACGTAGCTGCGCGATGTCGGTCGACCACCAGTACACCTGGCGCTTCGGTCGCCCCGGTCGAACCCGGGGCATCGCCGCGTCGCAAATTTGTGACATGGCCTCCCTGAACCACTCTGCCTCCGCATCGATGTCGACAGGCCTGTCTGGTGCAGAAACCCAGGCCTGGACAATGGAGGCTTCAAGGAGGCTCTCCCGATCCATCTGTTTAAGAGCCCAGCGCGGACCAACCGGGGTAGCCCGGACCGGCGCAGCGGAATTGCGGGGGGAGAGATCAAACCGGATGTACCGGTGATCGGATAAGGTCTCAACCCCCTCCTCGACGCGCCAGTCGGTAACAAAACGGGCTACAGCGGGGCTTGCGAATGAAAGGTCCACTATGGAACCGCCCCGCTGCCGTACGCATGTATGTACGTTTCCCCGGTTGAGGATGAGCAGGCCGGATGTTGCGGCCCACTCCTCTAGCACCCCACCCCTAGCGTCCGTTGACGGGGAACCCCAAGCCGTTGATTTGGCGTTGAAGTCCCCGAGGACTAAAACGGGTACGGGGTGACATCGAGCGACGACGTTACCTAATTCATGCAAGAATCCCTCAAAGTCGGCGAGACATCGGTTCGGCGAAAAATAGGTCCCAACTATGAAAAACGAGCCAATGCGCGCCGCCACACAACCCCGACCTCTAGACAGAACTTCGAGAATCGGGGCCCCAGCGGCGCGCGACGAAATTATGGCCACCGAACCGTCCAGGTCACCCAACCAGTCATCTCTGGTGGGTACAAAATACGGTTCGGCAGCTACGCAAATGGATATTTGCCACTGCGCCATGGTCTGGGTAAGAAGATCTTGGGCCCTGGCGCAGTGGTTTAAGTTGGTTTGGACGAGGCGGAGCTTTGGAACCATTATATGAGTTCCATTTCAGCTAAGTCCGCCTCGCCTTGCACTTGCGGTGCAGCCTTCCTTGCTGGCTCCTGTACTGGAGTCGGGCGTTTAGTTTTGCCCTTTTTTGGCATGCATGTCTTGCCTCCTGTGCGATGACTGGCGGGTTTTTCTGAAGCCGCACATATGATGCAGTGCGGATCAGCGCTACATCCAGCAGCCTTGTGGCCGTGCTCCCCGCAGCGGAAACAACGCGTACTGCAATCTACTGCGTTTTTGAGAAGGACCATCCTACCCTCTTTCCATAGCTGTGGAAAGTGGCCCCTCTCTAGACACGCCGTGAAGAGCACTACAAGTCGGGGAGCGAGTTCTCGAAGAGCCAGGACCCAGGCGCGACCGGGAATGCCATCGGGTCCTGGGGCGGTGTTCTTGGCCTGAAGCCTTAACATCGCCACTCGCAATTCTACCCGCGAGACCTCGGGAACCACGCCGTCGTCGACGTCCGCACTGGCTGCTATGGAAGGCAGAACCATAAGCGGCGGAGTATGCTCCGCTCTTGAAGGGAACAGAGCGGCCACCACGTCCTGCAGTAGCTCTGGCGCAAGACTTTGAGACAAGGGGGGTGCCCAGGAGCGCAGTTTTCCGCGCACTAACTTATAGGGGCGCCCCCACGGATCGCTGTTCAGAGTCTCTATAAACTGCTCGCGGGCCAGCACCTTGGCCCGCTTGATCGTCGCCTGAATGCTTATTTGCTCAACCGACCATTTTCACGAATTTCACTTTTTAATGCAATTTTATTAAGGACCAAATTGCGGTTCGATTGGTATATAATACTTGCTGTTTGGACTTTAAATACATTATTTACAAGGACTTTAAGTTTTTTTAATCTAACACAAGAGAATTTAAACTTCATGCTTAATTGCTCAAAGTCCGTAGAGAAACACCAAACGTGCATCCAAGCAACGATTGCGTGCTTAAGGATCCAATCTCCCCACAGGTAACCAATCACGACATCGCATTTTGATGACGCAATACACCGCCATCATTAATTTATTTTGTGAATAAGTTGGTGCTCACACGCATTTTAGTAAAAACTGACGTAAAATATATAAAAGGAGTAAAAATATTAATAGAAAACAGTAGCCAAAATATCCGTCACTAAATACAAATCGGAAAATATAGTCACAACTATAGAAAAGGATCGGCAAGTTGTATTTTTGTTATCATTTCTTTGTAGATTACCACTGCGTATCGTTAACTTATAGTACAGGATGTTTAAATTTAATTATTATAGTTTCAGATTTAATTAAATCCCTAAATGAAGTTGTGACGTAATGAATAAATGAACAGATAACTGTTTTGAAAATTTCGTAAGGTGGTAATCTATAACTAAAATAATAATAATAAATGTTGCTTTTGTGCGGTGACTGGGCTTGTTTAAAATGCCTTATTGTATGATTTTTTGTCAAAATATACCTGCTACTTGCATGTTTGCTAATTGTGAAATGGGTTAATTTCTTAGCATTATAAGTTTTGTGTTCCACGTATACCTACGCGTCCTACGCTTTGTGTTCGCAATGATGTTAGATGTAAAAAATAAATTTGATTCACATAGCGGCCGCCGGAATCGAACCCGAGACCGGCGCGTCAAGTCTAGCGACGCGCACCAACGTACTTACTGCGGTGCCCGCGCTGCATACCCCGCGTTGCCCGCGCTTCACTCCCCGCGCCCTGAGACCCAACGGTGACCGGACCGGCGAACGGCCCGCTACCGAGCGATAGTGCGACACATAGCCCGACGGCGAATGCACGTTCGTCCGCGCTTCATTTTAACGCAATTAACTCTATAAAGTCCACTCTCTAATCTACATCTTGTTTTCTACTCTTATAAAGTCTAAGCTACGTCTAGCTAATCTATATCTTGTTTTTTACTCCAATAAAGTCTAAGCTACGTCTAGCTAATCTATATCTTGTTTTCTACTCCAATAAAGTTTAAGCTACGTCTAGCTAATCTATATCTTGTTTTCTACTCCTATAAAGTCTAAGCTACGTCTAGCTAATCTACATCTTGTTTTCGATTCTTATTTAACTTCAGTGCTGTGAACTTAACTAACTTAATAACAGCTCTGTATTATCTTTCATTCTGTTTTATTAAATAGTCTTGTAAATAGCCATCATGATTTCTTTATCGCGTCTACACATATTACATTCATATTACTTAAACGCGTAAGCTATGTAATAACTAAACACTACATAAAGGACTACTACACTACTTTTTCTTTCTACTACTACTACTTTTACTACTGTTTTTTTTAATTATTTGTTCCTTTTTAATAATAAAATAGTAAGTTTACTACTTATCTTTTTTTACCACAATACCCAAACACACTGTATATGGTTATAGGGCACTTAAGTACTAAATATATTCGAATGCAAAATGCTCAACCTCCACTCCAGTAGTGGTCTATCTCCACTTACGTAATTAATTATGTGTTTATTTGCTCAACCTCCATAAAAAATTGTGAAAATAAACATAACTGTTTGACTTTTTAATCATTATTTGTAATATATCATTTCATAAACACATTAACTATATTTTTAATTTAATACTTTTATGAAATCATATTATTTGCTTAAACTAATCAATTAAACGTCTCTGGTGTAAAATGTTGAAAATGGAGCTTGGCCACTTAAGTATTCGTGCGACGTGATGGTAAGTCGCAGAGTTTTCCTGGCCTGTCTGTACCCTTCATAAATTTCTGCCTCCCTGGCTTCTGCATCGGGAGGGCGGCGACGCCTCCTGCGAAACCTGGTGTACTGGCGACGTGCGGCAACACATTCGATCCGCAAACGCGCTATCTCCGGCGTCCACCAGTACACCTGGCGCCTCGAGCGAGTTGCGTACACTCTAGGCATCGCCGCGTCACATATTTGTGACATGGCCTCTCTGAACCATCTGGCCTCAATCTCGACGTCCTCAGGCCTAGGAGGGGATGAGCTCCAAGCCTGAGCGATTGAGGCCTCAATGAGGGCCTCCCGATCCAGCTGCTTCAGCGCCCAGCGCGGACTACTGGTTCCTACCGGGCCGGTTCTAACAGGCGCGTGCGAGTTTCGGGTGGAGACCTCGAATCGAATATATCGATGATCCGATAGAGTCTCCACCCCCTCAAGCACGCGCCAGTTTGCAACACTGCGTGCGAGAGCAGGGCTCGCGAAGGACACGTCCACTACGGAACCACCCTGCTGTCGCACGCATGTGTGCACCGCACCGCGGTTCAGGACGAGTGGGCCCGTTGTAATGGCCCACTCTTCGAGCTCCTTTCCCCTAGCATCTGTAGTCGAGGATCCCCACGCCGAAGATTTGGCATTGAGATCCCCCAAAACAAATACAGGACTACAAACTAACCTAACCTAACTACAAACTAACCTTACTACAAACTAACCTAAGTACAAACTTTTTTTTTTTTTTTTTAAAGGTTCCGTCTCTCACGTGTGCCAGGGCCCACGGGAAACCACGGTACTTCCGCAGCCCCCGACAAGTGCTGGCCCGCTCCTTAGCGGACCCCATCTCGAGGATGGATCAAAGTGCTCCTCCCCTTACACTGACACAAGCAGACATGCACTGGACATTGCATCGCTGAGTGGGAACAGTGCTAATACAGGAGCACGTTTATTATTATGTTAACGATAATGGAATTTATACAAAAGGATGAAATCATTAAATCATTTACTATTCACTTGAATTATACACCGTATATTTCAATCGGCATTAAAGAATTAAACCACTTAATGTAACCGATTTTAGGAAATTTTTGGTAATATTTAAAATTAATTTGAACAACTTTAATTTGTAAATCTTAAATTTAAAAAATAATCAAAATTTTTAAAACCATACTGTACATTGCATGAACAAAAGAGCCGCCCATTTCTTTGTTGTAAAAATGCATTTATTGGGTAGGATTAGAGCAGGGGAAATTGAATCAACCAATGTTTTAGAGTCCACGTGGACTTTTGTTCAATCATAATGATCTGCATAGATCGCTAGCGTCTCACGTGGTCTCAGCCCCCGCGCACCCTCCGCCAACTCAAACGCACCGCCGCGGTCGGCGCCCGGCGCGGCCGCCGCAGTCAGTCACAAATTCGCAAGCGGAAGTGCGTCGTGCGTCTAATTACACTCTGTCTATAAAGTCCTGAAAATAAATGAGGCCGCCACTGTGCTACACGTAGCAACCCTATTTAGTCTGAGAAAATAGTTTTCATACTAGTAATTTATTGAAATAAAATAAGTAATTTTGAAACACATTATATCTAATACTCAAGTAAGAAATTCACACAACTCATAATGAGATAATTCATTTCATTGGTTGAAACCCTAGGTGATTGAAAAATTTGAATAATTGTTATAACATGACCTTTGTGGAAGTAAAGTAGTGTTAGCCCTTTAAACATTTTAGATGACGATGTTTTATTTCTGTTTTCTAAGCACTATAGTCAAGCCATTTTAAATTTTGACAGTTGTTTTGAGTCATAGAATGTAACATAATTTAGTGTAAGAATTATGAGCCATAACGTAATTTTTGACTTCTGCAAAACAAATTATGTTCTATGGTTTTAATTTTAGTGCTGCTTCTATATGGCTGCTGCCACATGTATACCAAACTTAAAAAACTAAACTATAAATAATAATCGATTATCGATTAATCGCTTGTTATCTAAATCGATAAATCTCTTAATCGATTTCATACACCAACCCTAAACTACATGGGTCAAAATTCACCTATTAGAATGGTATGGGTATTAGAATGGTATGGGTATTAGAATAAAAGAACGGATTGAATCTAAAGAGTAATAAAAACGCATGTACACAGTTAACAAGGAGATTTATTCATCGCTTTCATCATAGGATTTTTTAAATATTCGATGTTAAGATAACTTTCGTTGCCACCTTCATCGTCATCACTAAAGCTTTCTTTGCTGCTGCTATTAGCGTCAGTATTTGCCTACAGGTGACGTCCTCTCTTGTAGTATTCTGATTGGAGCTTCTCGACGCGATGGCAACTGTTTTTCCAAGTTTCAGCTGTGATGCTGCTGAAGGCCCTTTTTAGAAATTGCCAACATTTTGTGACCTGCGGGAACATAAATAGTTACTTGTTAGTGATGATTTTATAAAATATTGTTATTTTATATATCAATTCATCATCATCATATTACTTGGCCTACTGGTACCACGCTGGCCAGACGTATTGGTATAGTGTTTTATTTCAAGTTTTCTTTCTTTTTATTTAATAAAGATAAAAATAGGCTAGAAACTATTATTTTAACTATTTTATACAGTTAATAATGAGAAAAATTACTATACAAAAGAATATGCTTTATTATACAGGTTACCTTGTATAAAGAATGATAAATAATGTCTTCCCTTAGTTCTTCAGGCAAATCTCGATTTTTATATTACTAGGGCATTTCTTGTAGGCCTATTGCATTTAAAATTTTGCGTAGAACTTCAAGACTACAATTAAAATCCATCACAGTTCTAGCTATCACCTGCAACTATCTGAGGGTTGGTTGGAGCCTGAAATTTTACAAAAGTTATGTTGATTGAACATTTGATTATACTTTTACAATAAATTTAGACATACCTAGACACAAAATACAGGCAAAGAATGGGATGGAAAGAATAACTGCAATACCTAACTAAAATTTATTCAGTGTTAAATATTAACTAACAAGATATCATTTAACATGGAGTTACTAAGAACTAAATAATAAAAAATTTAATAAAATATTGCAATTAAATATTCATTGTCGACAGACCAGTTGATGCGAAAGTGACATACTTAGTTTAGTTATCAACCGTAATATAGACATAAAGCAATTAATTCAAATTCAAAATTGGGATAAATCTTGACTGAATTATACTAATGCAACTGATAATGTATCAACAGAATAGGTCGTACTACAATATTTCTTACTTTCAATGACAATCTTGCCTAAAAATATGCTATGTACGCAATGCCTGTTTTTGGTCTCTAAATCGCAAATGGAGTGAATATATTACTTGAGACAGATTACAAAACACAGTAACACGATTACATACCCATCAAAGTTGCAGTTCGCCCGTAAACATTAGCCAAATCACATATAATTTGACCAGCTTCGTGCTCCGTCAAACATCACCTTCTAACTTTAAAAATCACTTCCCGCGTGCCACTTTGATTTACTTTACTCATTGTTTATGTTGTTCTTCGTAAGTCAGTATTAGTTTATTGTAGATTATTAACATAATAAAAATCCCAAAATGAAAAACGGTCCGGAACTTCTACTCGATGACAGCTCATGTACAAGTCTATTTTGAATTTCAGTGTTGCCAGACACATGAACAATTTAGTTCCTCAAACTTTAATTTCTTGACTTTATAGACAACCTATACCTTTTTATTACGTATATCGTGACATTACTAGTCATCCTCGCAATAAACAACGAAACTGCCCATACTCGAATGAAGAGTAACTATTTAGATGTGATGAGATTGTATGTTAGCTGAAGATAACCTCAAGCGAAGCTAGAAGACTGTATGATGCTGATTCCAGCATCATTCAAAAGTTACAACGCCAAGGAATTACGCTCCCAAGGGTGCCTAGCATACAAGTTATTTTGGTAGCGACAGAACGCCTACGGGACTACCTAGACATCGGCAAGGACGTGGTGAACCAACCACGGTACTCGGCAGCCCTCGAAGAAAACATGTAAGTATTTCGAACGACATCCTCGACGAAGTACTAGAGCGGCTGCACGGCGGTCAGCCATTCATATGTTTAAAACGAAATAAAAATAAAATTAAAAGTGATACCTAAAGTGACGGTCAGTGACCCTAATCAGGATTCGTGAAAATATTAAAAAAGTGCACGCTTGTGTTTATGTGTTTAAAACAAAATGGGAAGCAGTTTTAACAATTATTTCAATACCAATAGGTAAACAACTAATAATAATTCAAGTATCTTGCGATTGTACGTTTTCCACTTATTGATGAGTTATTATGTTTGTTCACAATACCTATGTAAAGAGATAGGTCACATTATTATTGTTGTTTAATAGATCCTCTCTAATAGTTATGTAGTAAATACGGTCCAAAACAAATTGTCAATTCATAAGAAAATTACGCTTAAACTAAAATGAAATGACTAATCAGACTTACACTGTTGTTTAAATGTTTAGAAACTATTATTCACTGTCTGACATGAAATTAAAATAAAGTAACATAAAATTTAACATTTGGTTTAATTTAATTCGTCGCGTACCTATGCAGCTGCCGAGTTCAAGGTCGCGGGTTCAAATCCTGCGAACGTTGTATGGTATGACTTTGTCTTGTTTATTGATACTTGTAAATATCCCCGCGACCTAGGGTCTGTAATACATTATTTTATAGCAATAGTGTATGAGGTGTCCGTATAAAATTAAATTAAATGAACATGAACTAGATATTAAGGAACAGCTGATCGACCCGCGCGCTTGCGACGTGTTTCACGTAAGTATCTAACGCGCGGGGGGTGTTTAGCTGCAGGTCAGTGCCCGCGGCGAGCTTTTGTACCTACGTTATTGTAAAGCGTGTTGCATTTTTAAAGTGATAATGTATTATTTTTAACATTTTTGAAGTTTTTTAAGTCTAATTTAAAACTTTTTTTTGCATAAATGACTAATATACAGTCTACTGATTGCTTGGTTCAAATCTTTAATGTCGACTAAAATACACGGTGTATAGTAAAAGAACTAAAACATTTTTATGGAACGTAATAATTATGTGATGCACCTGCAAATCCCATTCACGACAGGGGTCTTTATTCTTTGATTCTTTGTGTAATTTCCAAACTACTCTCAAGGACATCAATATTCTTTATACTTGTCCGCAAAGTACAGAGTTCCGCGGGTAGTGGTTAGGTTATTTATTTCGTTATTATAAAGACAACTCCCGCACTAGGGATCATGCCCTGTGTAGCGGGGACCTTTTACAAACATCAATTAACGGACACAAAGAACACCCAGACCAGGACAATAATTTGTGAGATCCACAAATTATTGTCCTGCGTGGGGATCGAACCCACAACCTCTTGCACGGCAGCCGCTTGCGCTACCGTCGCGCCACCGAGGTCGTCATTACGTTATTATTACGTTTATAAGTCGCTACACACGTCAAGAATTCTAGTAATATTTGAAAAGTACTTTTCCAACACTTTTTGAGATGGTTATGTTATTGTCGACACACAGTTACACACATCTCAAAAAGTGTTGGAAAAGTACTTTTCCAACACTTTTTGAGATGGTTATGTTATTGTCGACACACAGTTACACACTTCCGAAAACGAGTACTTGATGCAATGCCAAGAATTTGGTCGATATGTGCATAAATAAATATTTACGGGCATCTGCTCTACACAGCACCATCTGTTCCCAAAATAAGCTAGGCTTAACCTGCTTATGGGTAACAGAACAAGGGATAAATTCTTATATTCTTTCATAGAAACACCCAGACATAATATGTTAACAATCATGTCTTTGTGAGATTTGCATTGAGCGGGAGTCGAACCCGAGACCGTTGCGTAGCAGCCGTGTAATATAAAGACTACGCCACAGAGGTCATTTATCAAAGAATGAATAAAATGATTCATGTACACCTACATGAACATAATATAATTTTAATTTAACTAAGCAAGTCAATACAGTGCATAAATTATTTCTTGTCCACTTTATTACATTAAAGTACCTATTTATTATGGAGTTTCTATATCTACAGCAAAATAGTGGATTAAAAAGAACGGTAATAGTTGGGTAATTTATAGTTAAAATAAATGAAATATAAAAAAAATATTAATTTTTTTTTATTTATTTATAAATAAACAATTTTCTAAGTAAAGCGATTCCAACTAGAAACTTGATTACAAATCTTTCGCAATATCGTTTACATTTTTTTTATATAGAATATTCATGTTTCCTTACATAAATTCTTTTCTTACATAGTTTTTTAAATCGGTCCAGACCTTTTTGAGTAATTAGGTAACAAACACAAAAAAAACATAGTATCAAATTGTGAACCTCTTTCTTTTTTGTAGTCGGTATTAAATAAAATAAAAAAATCATCGACACAGTATGGATAAAATTACACAAGGTCTATTATTGGAAGTTACAACAACCCGATAGGTACTTGGATTGTCCAGATTATAAAGAATTCTTGCTTTTAAATACAAACATATTACCGGTTACAATAAACTACTATTATATTTCACTGCACTACGCGCCTTATCATCTGAGTATTACAGCGATATCATTTCTGTATATCTATCTCGCTTGCACTTACACGTCTTCTATTCTTATATATATCTTCTATCTCTTTTGACTTGTATGAGCAGAGGACTCAGAAGATAACGCGCGCACTACAGTAGTACAAACAGTAGAGTTTATTTGTATATACAAATATAAACACAGTCTAGATAAGTGCCGAACGAGTTCGGTGGTATGCCCTCTGTGCAATAGTTGACTGTATGGGGAACGCAGTTGTTCACTAGCGGGTCATTGAAATAGCTGCAAAATAAACAAGAGTTTTATTAAATTGTGACACAATTTCCTACATAATATATTTTAATATTTGAGTAAATAATGCCACCGTGTGCGGTTCCGTGCCTCCCTCATCCATCGATTTCCCTTCATTAAGCTGGGTCGTCGGTCCACTAGGTAAAGGGTCTCCTTGCGTTTTCCGGTACGCGGTCACCAATCCAGAACTTGTCTGCCCCGCCGGGTATCGGTTCTCCGCGCTATGTGCCCTGCCCACCGCCACTTCAATCTGGCAATCCTGAGCGCTTTGTAACTGTTGGTCTCCTGCGCTGCGCATCTCCTCATTTCTCATTTTTATAGGTACTTATCCTTTTTTGAATTTATTATCATAAATTAGTAGAATCAATAAAATGGCCACATATAAGAAGGTACGTTGTAGTATATAGAAATCGATACTTTAGTTATAAACTAAAGTATCGATTCCTAACTTCAAACTAAATATTTATTAAACTAGGACGGGGGCAGGATGTCAAGTTGATACAGCGTACATTGATTTTAAGAAAGCCTTTGATCTAGTGGATAAGGATGTGCTTTTATCAAAGCTTTCATTGTTTGGATTTGATACACACCTTCTTAGGCTCATATCGAGTTATCTCAAGGATCGCAAACAATATGTGAAGATGGGAAACTATAGATCTCAAGATTACTATACACGCTCTGGAGTAAGTCAGGGTAGCACCCTTGGGCCGACATTGTTCCAAATTATGATAAAAGATCTGCCTAGCGTCCTCTGCGGAGCTGAATGCCTTATGTTTGCGGACGATCTTAAGCTGTTTATTTCTATTACATAATAATAACACTGACTGCGAAGTATTGCAGCGTGATATTGGAGCTGTTGTTGAATGGAGCAAAGCAAACAGACTGTCTTTTAATGTTTCCAAGTGTAAAGTGATATCCTTCACCCGATCACGCTTCCCTATCACCGCCACATACGAGTTGGCAGGAGAATCTCTTGAGCGAGTTACTACAATACGTGATCTTGGTTTAACGCTTGACTCCAAACTAAATTTTCATGACCATATTAAAAACACCTGTAAAGCCGCAAGTTAATCTTTAGGGTTTGTAATCAGAACATCTTCCCAGTTCAATAGTGTCCTTGTGGTAAAGCTGCTCTATAATGCATTATGTGCGTAGCAAATTAGAGTACAACGCTATAGTCTGGAGTCCGCAAGAAAACCTAATATACCCCAATGATCGAGAGAGTACAGCGCAAGTTTGCCCGTTACCTGTACAAGCGCATTTACGCTACTACCCATTCCTCTACCCTTCTGTGTTCGTGGGTGGGATGATCGGTCTGGATACATTGAAGATGAGACGGAAATTTATACACATAATGCATTACTACTTGTTGCTAGCAAACAAGGTAGATAATCCGTCGGTACGTGAAAGTATTCATTTATTTGTACCAGACAAGTATATACGTGCTGGACGGCGGCAACATGAACTTCTTGCTTGTCCACCATCATGGCGCTTGCCTCAGGCTTCTAGTAGCCCCACGGGAAAAGCTGTCGAGCTCATTAACAATTTACTACGCTCAGGCCTGGATGCAGACATATTCTTTGACAAAATAGATAAGATGGCTATAGGATCGTTTCACTGTTTTTAAATATTTCTACAGACTAGACGAATAAAAGTTTCTTGCATTAACATTACTGTTGCAATTGTATTCTGACTTATGTACAGTCAGCCCCAAAAGTCGCTGAACACATTTTAATTCCAAAACTGCTGAACACTAAAAATGTCATAAGTCAGTGTCGCAACAAGAGCACAAAATAAGCTTACATACGAAACGACCATAACACGCTGAACACGGTTGTTACAAAAATAGCTGAACCCTAGTATTTTTTAAAGTAACTGAACGCCTAAGATTCCAAAAATAGCTGTACATACGCGTCAATTCGGAATAAAACCTACTTTTTGGGTATTATACTATAAGCATCTTTAAAAAAATAAAAACTTTTAGAACAGATAAGTTTTGTTCAAAGAGGTTTAATTACAACGTTTTTTAATCTTGGTTTTGGCCTTGGTATACATTTGTCAAATTATTTTACATGTCAATGGACCAAAATTAGCTTTACATCAAGAACACCAAAAGTAGATTGACAGGCAATAACATTAAAAATATGATTTGTTAACCTACTTTTGTATTTAATTATGTTCAGCTACTTTTGGAATACTAGTGTTCAAATACTTTTGTAATAACCGTGTTCAGCGTGTTATGGTCGTTTCGTATATAAAGCTTATTCTGTACTCTTGTTGCGACACTGACTTATGACATTTTTAGTGTTCAGCAGTTTTGGAATTTAAAATGTGTTCAGCGACTTTTGGGGCTGACTGTACCTATATTGTTCTTTTTATGATTAAGTATTCTATATATTCTACTGATTATTTTTTATCCGATTACCGCGCTGTGTGCCTGCCTAGAGAGCTATATTGGGAGTTTCCCTGTGTAATCGAATCAGAAATGAGAAGATCCGCAGGAGAACCAAAGTGACCGATATTGCGCTTAGAATTGGCCGGTTAAAGTGGTGGTGGGCAGGGCACATAGCGCGGAGAACCGACAGCCGTTGGGGCAGAAAGGTTCTGCAATGGTGACCGCATAGCGGGTGGCAAAGCAGGGTGGGGAGATCTCTCACACAATGGACCGACGACCTAGTTAGGACGGCAGGAAGCGTGTGACATTAATGGGCTGTTATGATGATTACTTTCAAAAAGCAGCAACCAACATTTTTCCATGTTGAGATTTTAAAGTTTGATCTTGTAAACTATTGACCTACTAAGCTGTTGAGATTCTGAAGTGTTGAGATTTTGAACCGTTGGTGTTACGGTGTTGATGTTTTAATTGTAGATATTATGATTGTTGAGATTCAGTATCAAACCCCTTGTTTTAGTTGTTTATGTTTTCATGTCTAGGTAATTTAATGTGTAATGTTAATTTTTTGTTTTAATTTATTTAATTTTATATTGATTTGATCCTGTTTTTCATTATTGTAGCATAGCATATGGGCGCTTTGGTTTAACTGTAAGCTTATATTGGTCTTGTGTTAAATAAATAAATAAATTTAAATGATACCCTTCAAAACTTGAAGAATGTAGCTCTTTCTCTTGATACCTATACGAGTAGATAAACTTGTTTTACTAACTCAACAATATAATGTTCATCTTTATCATATCAGCCTGTGGACGTCCACTGCTGGGCATAGGCCTTCAAACATGTCTACCCTGCGCGCTGTGCATCCCTCATCGTCCTAACTAAGTCGTCGGTCCACCGTGGCAAATTTCTTTTTAAAGTAAAAATGCTCAGTACCTATCGTAATACACATCGTGACATTTGGAATCGGGATCACGTCGTCTTACATAACTGTATGGCTGACATCTATAGGATAAGCCTGCACCTAAAAAAAATCAAAAATCGTGAGATTAAAAAACATCGTAGTTAAACATAAAATTGAAAGGGAACACAATTTCTAAACTATCGCGTTTCATTATTATAAATATTATGTTAACGGGAACCGGGAGATAAAGAACATCTTAAGATAAAGGGTAAATTATTATCCAGTCAGCTCGCGACCACGGCCAGTGCAACCTGTGCCGAAACGTCAAGCAGAATAAAGGTAAATAACATATCGCGTTCATCTCCCGCTTAAATAATATTTATGATAAAAGGAAAGTCGGAATACGAAAATGTCTTATTAGAGACAGAGGAACACTGGGACACCCTGCGCTCATCACCCACCTTGCGACACTAAGGCGCTGACTCCACGAGCGATAAAATCGCGGCGATATAATCGTCGTGCCATGTATTTCTATATACTCTGTATGAAGGTGTCTCCACACGGCGATGTTATCGCGGCGATTTTTGTTCAGACTCGTCGCGATTCTATCGCTCGTGGAGTCAGCGCCTTAGGCCCTGCGCAGACGACAGACTATCCGTGACGCACTTTTTAGTCTGTGAAAATAGAACATATGCAATTATAAGCAGTAACGCACAAGACGCGCAAAAAGTCCGGCGCGCAAAAGACTCAAATATATGCCATGTATGGCAGACTTTTTGTGGGCCGCAGACTCGATCGCACAAAAAGTGTGCCGTCTGCGCAGGGCTTAAATGTAAAGTCCCTTAGCTCTGTAATAAGTTCTGTATTCTTTTATCTAATTGTCACACTACAGGGAATCAAACAGTAACTTACTATACTTTACCTAAGCTACATGTACCTACTCAACACATTTCATTCATCATAATTATTATTGTAATTGTCATAATTAGTTTATTAAGTTTCCACTAGATGTCTCCGATTGAAAAATGTCACAAATTAAAAGTCGATGTTAAGTTTCTCCGTGATTGTATATTGTAGTTGTTTCTGGTGGTCACGTCCTACTCGCGGAATGTCACTCTGTAAGCTTTTGCACCTTTATACTTGTTCGCCGACAAAACCTCCCTAAACTATTTAAGTATTTATATTAATTATCCGTGTGGTGACGGAGTAAGAATACAATATGTCACCACCCCATCAGCTCATCCCATGGGTGTCGTAAAAACCGAATAAGGGAATAACCGTAACTATTATCTTTACGAAATAAAAAAAAGGAAAACTTGAAATTAAACCCTATACCAATCCATCTGGCCAGCGCGGTATTAGTAGGCCAAATATCCCTCCATCACGGGAGGAGGCCCGTCCCTGCAGTGGGACATTAATGGGCTGTTATGATGATGATTTATAATAAAGTGAACGTAGTTAATTCCTCCGTACGTAACAGATTATGGCAAGATAATATTTAGGAGCGTCAGCGTAACAAACTTTATGTGCAGCATTAGATAATTGTAATGATCATACCTTCTAATGCCTTGCCCTCGCATGTTACAACGAACACAGCAACAAATAATATAAACGTAGCCTTCATTTTGTTGTAGTACTGTTGTAGACAAATGTTACTTCTACTCGTTATATATAAATGAAGTTATCAGAATATGTAATCGTCACAAATTGAACATAATAAATGGAGCGAATTAATAATTACTTATCATCAGCGAAACTAAGTATCATTGAGATAACAGTTAAATTTTACAAAACCGTGAAAATTATAATTTTTTTGGCTATTAAAACAAAATAAATATTTTTAAAGAAACAAATATAAGATAAGAGAAAATTATAGTTAAAGATATTCATACAATATAATCTTGAATTAGCGTAAAATAATAAAAATAATGAAAATGCTGATTATAATAATATTATTATTGCAAGTTGTACATACACGTTCTTTAGTAAAACTTTCCTTTATTCATACAGACCGGGACAGCATGGCATGCCGTCCCGGTCTGCGTAGGCCTTAAGGGCAACTTCTCAGTGTAGGTACCTAAGTAGTAAGTACACAGCGCTCGATGAACCTTTACGTAGTTGTATGTACAGTCAGCCCCAAAAGTCGCTGAACACATTTTAAATTCCAAAACTGCTGAACACTAAAAACGTCATAACTCAGTGTCGCAACAAGAGTACAGAATAAGCTTTACATACGAAACGACCATAACACGCTGAACACGGTTATTACAAAAGTACCTGAACCGTAGTATTTTTAAAAGTAACTGAACGCCTAATATTCCAAAAATAGCTGTACATACGCGTCAATTCGTATTAAAACCTACTTTTTGGGTATTATACTATAAGCATCTTTAAAAAAATAAAAACTTTTAGAACAGATAAGTTTTGTTCAAAGAGGTTTAATTACAACGTTTTTAGGGTTCCGTACCAGTTTTGAAAAAACGGAACCCTTATAGGATCACTTTGTTGTCCGTCCGTCTGTCCGTCCGTCTGTCTGTCAAGACCATTTATCTCAGGAACGCGTGGAGGTATCAAGCTGAAATTTTCACTAAATACTAAGGCTTGTTTCCTCTTAGTGCCGTAAAAAAATAAAACTGCTAATCGAACGCAATCAAGAGATATAGCCGTTTTTGTCGCAAATTTAGAGGGGTAAAGGCAAAAACCTACAGGGTACTTCCAGTCTACCTACAAACTTGAAATTTGGCATGAAGCAAGGCCTTATTGTACATGTAATGGGAAAATTCCGAAAACCTTAAATTTTTACTTCAATCATATTATATTTTGATTTCATTGAATTTTGGCGGGAAAGCTGGGTCACGTGACCTGTGACGTCATAGAATTTTGACAGCTGTCAAAGTGACAGCTGTCACTTTTGACAGATGGGAAGGACGTCATAGAATTTTTGACAGATGAGTCGTGACGTCACAGAATTTTGGCGAGAAAATATTTTTTGACAGTTGAGTCGTGACGTCATTGAATTTTTGACAGATGAGACGTGACGTCACATAATTTTTGACAGATGAGTTGTGACGTCATATTATTTTGGCGGAAAAATATTACAGACACCAGTCAATTTGACAGCTGTCACTTAGACAGCTGTCACTTTTGACAGATGGGCGTGACGTCATAAAATTTTTGACAGATGAGTCGTGACGTCACAGAATTTTTGACAGATGAGTCGTGACGTCACAGAATTTTGGCGGGAAAACGTGGTGCAAGAAAGGTGCCCAGATAGCTGCACAGAAAAAGACCTCATAGACGCCACTGACAATGCAATCAACGTGGCCAAGTTCTGGGCTGATTGCATTTGACCACCGATGGTACTGCATTGTGTGCCTTTACGACTCGAAAGAAGAAGAAGAAGAAGGCGGGAAAACATTTTTTGACAGTTGAGTCGTGACGTCACAGAATTTTTGACAGATGAGTTGTGACGTCATATTATTTTGGCGGGAAAATATTTTAGACACTCGTCACTTTGACAGCTGTCCCTTTTGACAGATGGGCGTGACGTCATAGAATTTTAGACAGATGAGTTGTGACGTCACAGAATTTTGGCGGGAAAATATATTATGACAGCTGAGTCGTGACTTCACATAATTTTTTGACAGGTGAGTTGTGACGTCATAGTATTTTTTTGCGGGATAATATTTTTTAACAGAGCTGAGTCGTGCCGTCATTGAACTTTGGCTGGAAAATAGTATTTAAACAGCTGAGTCCTGACGTTATTACAATTTGGCAAATAGGTTTGTACGGAACCCTCGGTGCACGAGTCAGACTCGCACTTGACCGGTTTATTTTATCTTGGTTATAGCCTAGGTATAGCTATAATATTTAACCTATTATAAATGTTTTTACTAACGCGCAAAAATTTACAAAGCATAATTCCTAGAGCGAAAAAATATTTAAAAAAAGGAATTCAGGAAATTTGGAGGTGTAATTGTAGTTTAAATTCAATTAAACGAAACCCATTCCGGAACTAATGCCTGTAATAAGAGATTTTTATTGTTTCATATCATTGTAAAATTGTAATTATTAATTAAGCTTTAAAACATTTGTCAAATTATTTTACATGTCAAAGGACCAAAATTCGCTTTACATCAAGAACACCAAAAGTAGATTGACAGGCAATAACATTTAAAATATGACTGATATTATGATATTTATGACTGCATATTACTATTATATTATAAAAGTTTCCTAAGTGCTATTCCAAGGTATGAAGGGGAGAGTTAAGCAAAGTTATCTTCTATTCAAATACCTACTTACTTAGTGATAATAATAATTCAGCTCTTAAATATCATCTTGTCGATGCAGAAGTACCGTATTATAAGTATGTACCCGACCAGGTTCTCGAAAATAGTAGTGTTACATTGTATTGGGACCGATCTATCATCACTGATCGGACTATTGTTGCCAATAAGCCAGATATTGTGGTGATAGATCGGTCAGAACGCCGTGAAATGATAATCGATATCACCATTTCTCATGACGAAAATCTTGTTAAAGCCGAAAAAGACAAACAAACGAAATATTTGGACTTCTCTCACGAGGTTATCGACATGTGGAGTGTAGATTCGGCGATCATTGTTCCGATAGTACTTTCGGTGAATGGACTTATTCCAAAATGTCTCTATCAACATCTTCGGAGACTCTCGCTTGACAGTTGGTTCATAGGTCTGATACAGAAGGCAGTACTGCTTGACACGGTACGTATTGTGAGGAGGTTCCTATCTTTGGAGCCCTAACGACCAGTAGCTTGGTCCCTGTACCCGATGCTGGTGGGTCTACCCTTTTTTTATATTTTTAAATGTTTTTATTTTTATATTTACCTATATTTAAAAATGTAATTTAAGGTCAAAAATGTAAAAAAAAGAGAAGTAGGAGTGTAAGTTGTTAAAAGTACCTAAATAAAATTGATCGGTGATAGTCGGTTTTGGTTTTTGAAGGTTTATTTTTTGTTATCTATTATTGTTATTTTATGTTAGTATAAAATACAATTAAACTATTTATGTTCTAGTTTTCAGTTAGATAATTTGATTTGTGATTTCTTGCCATAATTTAACCTAGAGTGAATATTATAATAATTTAAAAATCAACTTCTTTTATTTAACATTCCAGTGTTTTTACGATTATATTTTAGTTAGCCCCCAAATTGTTAAAATAATAATAAAATTAGCATATGTACTTGAAAGTGCTAAGAAACGTTTTGAACTTGACTGTACCATGACAATTAACGTTTAATGCGTTCATGTTAAGAAGGTCATCAATATGTATGTATCGGCCGCTTTTTTGTATACAACCCTATTTAGTCGGATAGGCGAGCGTTATTTACGTGTTTAGATATTTGGTTGTATCTTCTTATATATAAAATTTGCCAAGCTGAAAATTTTCACTTAGATAGTTCACTGTATGCTCTAAGTATTGGTTTATACCAGAACTTCTTGGGTTGAGCCGTTTTTCTGCACATTTACGTCAAAGTTATGACACAGTTTTTTGATTGTGCGTGAAATTGCTGAACCATGCGTTTTTGCAGACTTTGTATGGTTTTTATAGACATTAAGAAGTACCAATAACAGTTGTCAGTAAACTTATACGTTTACTCATTTACGAGTTATGAGCGTTTTTCGTTATTTTTTCAAAGTGTAATTACTCAAAAACTGTTAATATTTCCTCATATCTTTTTCTGCCATAAGTACGCACAAATTAAGAGGTACATGGGCATATTTTTTATATTGGCGCACACATAATGGTTATCGAGAAACACGATATATCAAAACGTTACCCCAGCAGGAAATGCAATATCTCAATAACCTGATGGCGCACAAAGGTCATATTTCGTGCACATCTTCAGTAGACCTAGCAAGAAAGATAGGTACCACTCAAATCACTCCACGAGATACTTTCTTGCTGGAGTAACGTTACCCTAGCAGGAATCGTTTTTTCCATTTTTCTCGAAAACGCCAGGACGCACAAATGTCAAATTTCGTGCACATCTTCAGTAGACCTAGCAAGAACGATACGTACCACTCTCATCACTCTACGAGATACTTTCTTGCTAGGGTAACGCACGTGATTTGTTAACCTACTTTTGTATTAAATGATGTTCAGCTACTTTTGGAATAACCGTGTTCAGCGTGTTATGGTCGTTTCGTATGTAAAGCTTATTCTGTACTCTTGTTGCGACACTGACTTATGACGTTTTTAGTGTTCAGCAGTTTTGGAATTTAAAATGTGTTCAGCGACTTTTCTGGCTGACTGTATTGGAAACGTCACGGGGCTAATTGCTTTTCCTACGGGGCGTTATATGTGGGTTGGTCGCTCGTGTCGGAAGCTAAAGCTCTTATTATATACGCAGAATGCAATACTTAAGTCCCGTAATGATGTTTACCAAGATGTACTGCAGTAAGTAGTCATAAATCTACTGGTTAATAGCTGGTGATTGGCTTGGTGATTCTATTTGTGCCATTATTCCCGGTAGTTTCCTTACCATTACTGTGGAACTAACTTACAGAAATAAACGAAATCGTGCCATCATGAATCCAAATGCAAGATGTATCAGAGGTCCCCGCCGAAGGGTACAACAAGTATGGAAGCGTAAATAAAACAAGTAATTAGGTATATGTATATTAAGTAGTATGTAATGTATGTATTAGATAAAATGTTGTCGCGTTACTAATAAGTAAGTAAATAGTCCTAATAATAATAAGTATAACTCTCGCCGTCACCCGGAGTGTGTCGTCACCCGGCACCGGTCGTCACCCGGTAACGGTCGTCACCCGGTAACAGTCGTCACCCGGTGTCGGTCGTCTCCGGGCTGCAGAATATCTGCGTCGTCACGTATCTGTCGACAACAAACTGTGTTAGCTATTATTGGTCACCAGCTGGTGAGCTATACACTGACACTGCTGACGTCCATCTTCATCATCATCTCCAAATCCAGGCTGCCCAGGTCGTCGGTCTACCGGTTGAAGGGTCTCCCCACCCGGGAGTTATTCCAAAACCCTTCTGCCCCAACGTCTAAAGCCGATGACTGAGTGAGGCAGAATGCACGACCTACGGTACAAGTGCATGGCGGAGACTATGGTCAGCTGTGGATGTGTTTTGTCTGAGATGATGATCATTTCTATGTATAGATATCGCGATATCATCTGAGTCTTAGGTGTGTATAATTTCTGTATATCTATCTCGCTTGCGCTTACGGGTCTTATATTCGTTACTAGCTGCTGTGCCCGCGACTTCGTTCGCGTGGCGGATGTTACTTACTTCGCAATTCGATTTAATACTGAAAAATCGTTTTTTAAACCTTATAACAAATAGATATACCTACAAACGAATTGTAAAATTAACGAACGAACCAACACCTTTTCAAAAAGAGACCTATACAAAGACATATCTATGAAGACTGCGTCTAAGCTTATACTGAAAGACATGAGCGAACACTTAACACCGCGATACTGAAAATAACGTCACAGGCACAATGCCATCTGTTGTCAAATTTGTAAGTTAAAATAAATGACATCGCTTATTTCATCATAACAGCCCATTAATGTCCCACTGCAAGGACGCGCCTCCTCCCGCGACGGAGGGATACTTGGCCTACTAATACCACGCTGGCCAGTTGGATTGGTATAGTGTTTAATTTCAAGTTTTCCTTCATTTTTATTTCGTAAAGATAATATTCACCGATAGTCCCTTAGTCGGTTTTACGCCACCCATGGGATGAGATAGGGAGGTGACATATTGTATTCTTACTCCGTCACCACACGGATAATCGCTAATTAATTATGAATGAATACATTTGCACGCCACGTTATGGTGCGGCAGAATTACCTGCCTCGGTGGCGCGGCGGTCGCATTACATGGCTGGCGTGCATGAAGTCGCGGGTTCGATTCCCATGGAGGACAATTGTGATACACAAACTATTGTCCTTAGTCTGGATGTTCTTTGTGTCCGTTAAATTGATATTTTTAAAGGCTAGTATGGAATTTGTCTTTTGTAAAAAAAATGCTGAAATAAATTATTGTACCTAACACTTTTTTACCATCTAGCAAAAAATATTTTACTAAACTTAGACTCGACTATAATTATTATTATCTTTATTTACATTAATCACATTTAGTTACATTTTTAAATATAGATATAAAAAATAAAAACATTTAAAAATATAAAAAAAAGGTAGACCCACCGGCATCATCAACCGACTTCAAAAAGGAGGAGGTTCTCAATTCGGTTGTATTTTTTTTTTTTTTTTGTGTTTGTTACCTTATTTCTCGAAAACGGCTAGACCGATTTGAAAAATTTTTTTTTTGTTCGTGTCGGTATGCTTCCCATTTGGTTCCATTGTCACCAGATCTGGATCTGGATGACGGGATCCCAGAGAAATCGAGGGCATCTCTTGAAAATTGTAGGAACGCATTGTGTAAAATCTTGTCATACATGTGCATCTTTGACGTCACTACCAAATAGTCAAGAATTAGAACTGGTCAGATCCTGGAGACCAGAGAGAGTCGAGAGAACACCTCAACGGCATATAGCAGCTACCTTGTGTTTGGGCTTATTTTAATTGTATTGATGAATACTTTACAAAACTTTACACAAACATGATCTGATGATGAAGAAGATTGAGGGTCGAGGCAACTCCTCAACGGTATATAGCAGCTACCTAGTGTTTGGGCTTATTTTATTCGTATTGATGAAAACTTTACAAAACTTGACACAAACATCATCTGATGATGAAGAAGACTGAGGGTCGAGGGAACTTTTCAACGGTATATAGCAGCTACCTAGTGTTTGGGCTTATTTTATTCGCATTGATAAAAGCTTTACACAACTTTACACAAACATGATCTAATGATGAAGAAGATTGAGGGTCAAGGGAACTTTTTAACAGTATATAGCAGCTACCTAGTGTTTGGGCTTATTTTAGTCGTATTGATGAAAACTTTACACTAACATTATGACTGTAATTGAAGGTATGGTTTAAGACTTAATAATGAAGTTTTTATTTGAATTTAAAATAGGAATTAATACCGGATTATAAATAATATTTTTGAATTGCATTTCATTTATTTTAAACTTATTCTTTAGGTACAACAAATTGATAATAATAACTATTATATTTATTTGATTTATTTTTATGTCAATTTATTTAAATTATCAATTTAGTGTGCATGTCGCACAATAAATTAATAATTTTTATTTCTAATTAACCACGCCGAGACGGTGTGGCTACGCTTTTCGATGTTCTCTCCCTATTTAAAACTTTTTTCATGTAGGTCCTTTTTTGTGAAAGCTGATTCTTACGTTGTTCACCAGTCTCTTTTGAAATGGCATTGGAGGTAGATTTCCTACTTCGAGAATGGCGTTTCTTCCTTTCTTCGGTTGTCATCGAATTGAACCCGAGGCGGGCGCGTCAAGTCTTGTGACCTGTGACGCGCACCAATGAACATACCGCGGCGGCGCCCGCGCTGCACTCCCCGCGCGCCCCGCGACCCGACGGTGACCGGTCCGCCCGCTACCGCTCAGTCGCAAGCGACAGTGCGAGACGTAGACCGACGGCGAATGCACGTTCGCCCGCGCTTCATGCGTACGCAATTAACTCGATCTCTAGATTTTAATCTACATCTTGTTTTCTACTCCTATATACTCGTAGTCTAAGCTACGTCTAGCTAATCTACATCTTGTTTTTTATTCTTGTATAACTTAACTTAACTTCAGTGCTGTGAACTTAACTAACTTATACCCTTTCCACTATATTTAACAACATTTGACAGATTGACGTTAGTGACGTTCAGCAGTATCTCGAATGTAATGCCATACGATTGTAAGCGATTTCGCGATTTTTCAAATTACTTTATTTTACACATTGGATCCTTACATCAACTTACATTATCATTTTATTATTGTTTCTTTCTTCTATGTTAAGTGAATTAGCCTATAGCTTAAAATTATAAAATTTTGGTTGGCTTAGGTATTATTTAAAATACATAATTTATCGGTACACATTCGCGGGTTATAGCTAATCTAAAATATCATATTACGTTTTATAAACGTATTGTGAAGAGTTCAGGTTTATTCATAGCATTTATTTCTACCGATTATTTGTAATTTCTTTCATAATGGTGGTAATCGTTATGAGTGTCCATCACTAAGTAACCATGGTTACTGAAAAAAACATGGGTACGTCTATGAAATACAATATAATTTGTTCGAAAAATAAGCGGAAATATTACGAAACTTCATGGACGTGAACTGTCAAAAAGCTAAACTTACGCTGGAAGGGGTATAATAACTCTGTATTCTCTTTCATTCTGTGTCATTAAGTAAATAGTCTTGTAAATAACCGTCACGTTTTCTTTATGCGTCATACAGCCAATGCACAAGTCTTAAAACAGGTGTATCTGGCTCTATGCCAATCGATCCTAAGCTACTGTATTACAGTGTGGGGTGGGGCATGTAAGAGTACCATAATAAAATTAGAGAGAGCTCAGAGAGTTGTTCTAAAAGTAAGTCACTCTTTGCCTTTTCGTTACCCTACCTATGACTTGTACCAACTATCGGATGTCCTGACCGTACGCCAATTGTTCATTCTTGGAACAATTCTTAGGCAGCACTCCTTACTTCCATATAATCCCGACCTTACAACACATAAACGCCGGAAGCACCAAGTTTGTGACAGTTTTGAAGTCCAGTGGACCACTAGGTTTTCTAACAGATTCTTCGGGTTTTTGGGAAGATATCTTTATAATAAAATAAATAAACAGACTCATATCTATCATCATACACGCTTCATATGCAAGAAACTCACCGTAGATTGGCTCAAATCCCTCTCCTATGAAGAAACTGAAGCACTTTTACAAATACCAGTCTAAGTACATACATACATACATTAACAACATACACATCTATACATACTTACTCTTTTAACATACTCACTCATACATAATCGCGCACATTGTCGCTTTCTTCCAAGATTATATAACATGATAACATAATACATAAAAAATTAGCAAAAACATAATAATAATATAATGTCGCCTATCCAGAGTTAGGAGAGGCTGGTAAGCTGTAATACAGGTCTCCTAGTACAGCCGCCAGTCTCTCACATAGTAGTTAAGCATAGTACTTAAGACATTAACATGTAGATTTTTGTAAACCTATGTGAGAGAAACAATAAATAAATTGATTGATTGATTGATTGATTTATCACCTCTACAGTCTCATACAATCAGCGCTGTCTCATGAGCAGCGCGTTTCGTAGGTCTACCCATATTCAGACAAAATAATGTCCCACTGCAGGGACGGGCCTCCTCCACTGACGGAGGGATATTTAGCCTACTAATACCACGCTGGCCAGACGGATTGGTATAGGGTTTAATTTCAAGTTTTCCTTCTTTTTATTTCTCAAAGATAATATTCACGGATAGTCCCTAAGTTGGTTTTTACGACACCCATGGGTTGAGATGAGGTGGTGACATGCATTCTCACTCCGTCACCACACGGATTTATAGAATTGGTATTCACTAAAAATTTGAAAATAAAATTGATTTTTACAAAATAAAAAAAAACCGACATCAAAAACACAAATTGCACTAAAAAGTAAAAAATAATTAGTTGTATTTTGGTTTTACAACATTATCAGCCATTCCTTCTACTTAATTTTATTCTAGAGAATAGGTTCTTTTAATTATTGTAAAAAGTATTGTTTAAGATATTTCTTGAAGAGTCTGTAAATTTATTGATTTGCAGATTCTTTAAAAGATAATCAAATTATTACAAATAATGTAATATTATTGTTATTTTTGGAGTCGGTGTCAGCCAACGCAATAAGTACGATAAAGCTATACAAAACTTTATTGCCTTTTCTAACACACTCGAATCACTTTAAATGGTTTTTAATTAGATAAATATTGCATTTAAAACAAAAACGGCCGTTTAATTTTCTAATGCGAATTTTAAGTAATTGTTAGTCTTTAGCCTGTGTGTAACACGACGCCATAATGTTTGTTTAAATATTAAGTCAGAAATAAAAAATGGTAAACTTCGGCCGTTCAGAGAATGCGTTCCTGACACGTCGCGATTGAACTGACGCAGTAACTTTGTAATGGCGTTGCAGTTACGATAAAAATATTTTTGCTGGTTGTTTATCGTTTTAACTATTGATGAGCATTAAAACAACATTATTATATCAATAATTAATGAATGTTATAATGTTGTGTCAAACTGAGTGTCAAATAACTTGGTAAACAATATTTTTCTAAATCTACACTGCGCTATTACAAGGTTATGTCAGCGCTTTATATTTGTAGTGCTGTGCCAACAATAACAGTGAATAATAGTATCGTAATCTGTTCTTATCGATACAGTTATACTTTATAAAATAATACGTTTTGTTTTTCTTTTCAAGAATTTGAAAATAATGGACTTTAGAATAACTTTTATTAAATATAAAAATAAAAGTACATTAAATACAAAGTAGCATTTTTATATTTAGGTTGAAAATGGTAACCCCAAATGGCGTTATGGGCCGCCATTTTGTGACGCTGAAACAGTCGTCTGTTGTCGTTTCGTGCGCATAGACCACGTTCTTCAAGTGTTTGCGATCTGTTGTTATTTGACTTTGATTGTGTCTTATATTGCGTTCTTTTTACTTTTGGTGCATAATAATGCCTAAACGTGGACAAACATTGAAAACTGGAGCCCGTGAGTTAATTATCAAGCTGCAAGATTACTTTGAGCGGGAGCGGCAAAATGGCGGACCCCTGGTTCCTGTCGAAAAAGTACAAGAACGCGTCTCTCAGGCGCTTGGAGTTAGCAAACGAACGATTACAAATATTAATAAAGAAAAGTTCGGCTCTACTGGCATGGAAGATAATATTTTACGTACTCCGAAGAAGAAACGTAGAACTAAACCCGTGACAGATATTGATACCTTTGACGCCGATGCAATCAGAAATCATATATATGGTTACTATTCCAGAAATGAATATCTCAACAGGATGAAGCTTTTGGCGTCGTTAAGAGAAGCTGGACTGTTTAGCGGGGGTAAAACTGCTTTAACGAAAATCTTAAAAGATATTGGTTTTTCGTATAAAAAAACAGACAAAAGAAAAATTTTATTAGAACGATACGACATCATTTTGAAACGGATAAGTTTCTTGAGAGAAGCAAAAAAAATTGATAACTGGGATAATGTCGTGTTCATTGACGAGACATGGCTAAACGCCAATCACACGGTTTCCCGTTCTTGGACGGATGATACACAAGCGTCGACGTCGAAAGTACCAATGGGTAAGGGGGCTCGTCTGATAATATGCCACGCAGGTACTGCAAAATACGGCTTTGTGGAGAACGCTTTACTGGCATTTCAATCAAAAACCACAAATGACTACCACGAGGAAATGAATGCCAGTACATTTAAAGAGTGGTTCCAGAACGTGCTTTTGCCCAGCCTACCAGAGCCTTCTGTAATATTGATGGATAATGCCTCCTATCACTCGTTTCAAATACAGAAACCACCTACCCAAGCTAATAAAAAAGAAGAAATGGTTGCTTGGTTACAAGCAAAAGGCATTGACGCAAATATGCAGATGCTAAAAGCAGAGCTAATTAAGTTAGTGAAAGAAAATAAAGCGGCAAATGTGCGATACGAAATCGATGAAATGGCTTTGGAGTACGGTCATCGCGTTCTAAGAATTCCACCGTATCATTGCCAATATAACGCGATTGAGCTAATCTGGGCTCAAATAAAAGGTTACGCCGCCCGCCACAATACTTCCCCGCCATTCAGCACGAAAAAGATGATGACCCTGTTAAAAGAAGCCTGCGGGAAAGTCACAAGAGATGACTGGGCAAAGGTTGTCGAAAAGACTAAAAACCTGATTATGGAACATTTTGACCGAGATATCAGGATTGATTCTGTAATTGATAATAATATAATTATACATGTAGGCGAAGATGATGATGAAGACACCACCTCCTCAAGCGAATCGGAGTCTGATTAATATTCTGTACGCACATTTAGTTCAATGTACTTTATTCCATAGAAATACAGATTGTAACTTTGTAAAAAATAATAAATAAAACAATTTTATTATATTAATATTCCCTTTTATTGTTTCCACGTAAAGAACTAAAATATAAATTTTAAATGATTCCGCCAATTTAAAACGGTCTAAATCTAATCATAAAAATAACGCGGCGGTTCATTTTGGAGTAACGGTAACGAACTCGGTATAATGTTGTGTCCATCACTAGTCGTGACTAACTGATAAGTGTCAGGAACGCATTCTCTGAACGGCCGGATAATAGGTATATAAACTATCGTGGCTGACACCGACTCCAAAAATAACAATAATATTACATTATTTGTAATAATTTGATTATCTTTTAAAAAATCTGCAAATCAATATATTTACAGACTCTTCAAGAAATATCTTAAACAATACATACTTTTTACAATAATTAAAAGAACCTATTCTGTAGAATAAAATTAAGTAGAAGGAATGGCTGATAATGTTGTAAAACCAAAATACAACTAATTATTTTTTACTTTTTAGTGCAATTTGTGTTTTTGAAGTCGGTTTTTTTTTTTGTAAAAATCAATTTTATTTTATTATTATTACCTATCTATAGATAAACTGCGTGCTGTATTTTTGAATTACTTAATAAAATAAACAACAACACTTTGAATAATAATTTAATGTTTTGTGATTGTATTTCTATATTTTATTGTCAGTTTTGTATTTTTTTAATGTTGACAAATAGCAATAATGTGTAAAATGATTTTATAAAGAAAAAACGTGTTACTTATTATGTTGTCTGTTATATTATACCCTTAAATTATTAATTATTAAATAGTTATATAAGTGTGTTATAATTGCAGTTATAATAAGATTGTGAGAAAAGGAATGTTATTTTAATTCAATTTAATATTTATGATTAAGTATAGGTAGGTATAGTTTAACTTTAAAAAATGAAGTTTGTACGCCAATATTAGCAATACAGGGAAAGACAATTTATTTTTGTCAGATGTTTTGTACCTGTGATTAACTAATAAAGGTTATTTGTATTTGTATTTATTTACATTAATAAAAACAGGTGGAGTACTGTTGCATACCTTTACGTTGACCAGTAACTACTACAGTTTAAACTAAATTAATACCAAAAGAATAATTGATACTTTAGATTAATAGCTTACTAATACAATTTATATTATTTATAATTGATTTTTAAATGTTAATTTTATTAACATTTAAAAGGAATAACTTATTAATAGCACTTAATAATAAAATAGTTGTAGATTATTTATGAACTCATTTATTTTATGATTACTACTGGTAACGCCATCTCGTGAACAAAAGAAACGAAATTTAAATTCATTCAACATTGAATCAAATCCATTTTTCATGACCCCTGATTTGTATTGGACTGTTTTAATAAAGAGATCTAGCGATATCTTGAGTAATACTTATCCGATTTTGAAGAAACATACCTCAGTTTAAGCCTAATAAGAAAGGCTACAATACAATGTATTGGTCTTAAGATTATATTTTAATTCGTTTTAAAGATGTGCGGTAACAAACAGACAGACAGACAGATAGACATTAATTCTAAAAATTGTAAGTGTGTAGTGTTGTTGCTTTTTGACTTTTTCTAGATTTTATAGATAATTTTTATCTGAATTTTCGAAAAGAACAGACATTTCGACCTCTAAAGTTTTATTATAGTATAGATATCGATAGATAGATTACCTACTTTAAACTTAATACCTAAAAACTACGTATCTATGTATTTTAATATTTATAGCGCGCTTATTCCGAGAAGAGTCAATAATAACCACGTCCGTTCGCATTAAGAGTCAATGTGAATGAAATTATATAGATGCACCGGTTGGCCGTTTCGGATGTTAAACAAAAATCAACCGTACAGCCGTACTCATACTGGCGCGGCGACATTTGGAAATTTTCTTTCATCTATATCTTGTGTGTTTATAAACCGATTTCTATATTTTTTTTTATGAATAAGATATTAAAGCGTACTTTTGAAATATGGGAGTTTGAAAAAGATAATTATGTCTATGCAAATTACAATATAGGTATTTATGTATTTAATACACTTTGAAGAAAACCCTAACGATTAAACACGTTATTGTGGCTAATATATAAAAGATAGATATATACTATTCAGGACTTTTTTGTACATTTTTTGAAGACCATTATTTTTGTAATACATATTTTTGACGTATGATCAACGCATGCGATGATAAGAGCTCGAACGCGCGTTTTTTCAACCGACTTGCTTCAAATTTTGCCAAAAATTTGCTGTATAGCATAACGCTAAGACACATAGGAATGTGTCTTAGCGTTATGTTATACAGCCTATAACCTGCCCAGGAGTATGGACTACAATCGTACCAAGTTTGGTTAAAATGCCTTTAGTAGTTTTTGACCCATGCGTGCACATACAGACAGACAAAAAATTTATTGATTGCATTTTTGGCATTAGTATCGATCACCATTCATCCTCCAATATTAATTTTTAATATATATTCATTGTACAGAATTGATCTCTCTACAGTTTTATTATAAGTATATAGATGTAACATCTTTTATCTTTTTTTGTATTACTCAGATGTTAACGCGCGTACTATATATATGTAATATTACTTACTGCCGGAGCGCCCGCCAGTATGTGCGGCAGAGCGCGCACAGCGACGTGTCGGGCTCGTGCGCGTGCGCGCGCTCCGGGCACGACGCGCGCGCGCCCGGGGAGCGCAGCCGCTTCGCTTGCGAGTACAACTGCAACAATGTACATCAATGTCTACCGCGAGTACCAACATCTTGTGCTCATCTGCTGAGTTCTTAGTTGCAAGTCTACAAATACTAAGTACAGCTTATGTCAAGCGGATTGTCTTCAAGAATTATTTGACACTTAGTGATGCCTGGCAACAGAGAGATTGCTTCTACGCAGGCTACCGACATAGCAACAAAATGTATGATTCTCACTTTGTACAATGCGCTTTAAGTTTGAAGAACCTGTTGTAAGTATAAGCATTTTAACGTGACTACGACGTAGTAAAGTTGTTTTTTGTCTTTATTTTAAATTTAAGAACTGTAAATAAGGTTCAATTTGCTTTGGTAATCGTGTAATGCTTTCAGGTTCATTACATGCTTTTTACATCAGGTAACTATATGTACTTTTTTCTGTTGTCCTATTAGCTATTTTATTTATAGCTACATTAGCTGTCCCCTAAATGCAAAGCTGTATTATTGTAGGCACATGACGACCTATTGTAGGCATTGGGAAAATAAAATAAACATAATAAAATAAATTATAATAACAATGTTGTTAGACACTCACGTGCACGGGGTCTTCCAGATCGAAGGTGAAGCGCGCGTCGCACAGACTGGCCACCGTCGCCGGCTCCTCGCACGCCACCGGCATGCTGTCGTTTACTTAAATTATTAGCTTTACAAGTGTGTTCTGACATCTTTTATATTTGACACAGATGAAATGTTATACCGACATAGCTAGAGGATAAGTGTTTGGTGCTCAACACAATCAAACGCCTTAGATAGATCACATTCACCCAGTTGGATGCTACTGCCATTCCTCTCTAGTGTCCTAAGAATGGCTAAGCATCAAATAGGTAGTAAATTTCCCACCAGTTAACTCATATTGTTCCCTATGGAAAAGAGTATTGATCGTACAACCACTTCAGCACATCGTTCAACAAAAGGTTTAAAACAATGTCAATGCGCTCTTTGCGGAGACCATTTTTTCCAAAGACCATGGAAACATAAGTCCACTATACTATTATCAAACTGTGAATCACCCTGATGTCTATATCAGGGACGAAAGCCTCCATGGTGTGGTGTTGAACAAAACGGCATTGTTAGGTTCCTTTACATAGTACCCTGTTACCAAATTTGGATAGGTAGAGGACAGAACATAGCAGACAGTACAGGTGACCGGTAACAGCCCCTTAAACCTGCATCTAGGTCGTAAGTCCCAGACGTGTTCCGTCCTCTATCACGCGATGGACCCGGCACCCGCGCGGTGAAGGTGAATGCATGGAAGGCTAAGAAGAGGGCAGACTAGTTACCTCTCCGTGGTGAAGTTGTACATGGGCTGTATGTCGACGGTGCAGGTGTTGGTGACGACGCGGTTGCGGCGCACGGCGGCGGCGGCGCGCTTCGGCGTCTGTCCACACATACTAATATCACTGATAACTAACATGTTACAGCTAATATAATACATATACCACAAACAAACAAACAAAAACGTTAAATGTTGTCAAGTAAGTGTGAGCTTCATGTTAATTGTTAAGTATTTGTAGCACCTACATTTAAATACAAGGAAAATGAGAGTTGGAACCAAAAAACGAGTCTATTTGTATCGCCCGATAGCTCTTGTTGTAAATTTGATGGATCTGACGTTTACTGTTTTTGGAGATAAGATGGGACATTTTTGAAAAGACGCAAACAGTGCTGCACCTCTTACTGAATACCTATTGGTATATTTCAAGTAAATGTGTTTTCTGGATTGAAACTGAAAGCGTTACACTAAAGGTAAAAGTTTATTGTACAACATTGAATAAATAACAAAGTGTGCAGCAGCCGACCTGAGCATCGTAAACATGTATTTCAAAAAGACGACAACCATATCAGTATAGTAGCCAATTGTAAGTCATACCCAGTGAGAGTCTCACTGCACAACATCGTCTCCTTGTTATGGACCTTCGTCGCAAGCCTGCTGGCAAGCCCATTGAGTACTGAAGACGCCAGGTCAAGTAGTGGCGGCTTGATGAATCCAAATCACAAAAGTTTCTCTCAGCCATCCTGGACAATTACACTAAAGGTAAAAGTTTATTGTACAACATTGAATAAATTACAAAGTGTGCAGCAGCCGACCTGAGCATCGTAAACATGTATTTCAAAAAGACGACAACCATATCAGTATAGTAGCCAATTGTAAGTCATACCCAGTGAGAGTCTCACTGCACAACATCGTCTCCTTGTTATGGACCTTCGTCGCAAGCCTGCTGGCAAGCCCATTGAGTACTGAAGACGCCAGGTCAAGTAGTGGCGGCTTGATGAATCCAAATCACAAAAGTTTCTCTCAGCCATCCTGGACAATTACACTAAAGGTAAAAGTTTATTGTACAACATTGAATAAATTACAAAGTGTGCAGCAGCCGACCTGAGCATCGTAAACATGTATTTCAAAAAGACGACAACCATATCAGTATAGTAGCCAATTGTAAGTCATACCCAGTGAGAGTCTCACTGCACAACATCGTCTCCTTGTTATGGACCTTCGTCGCAAGCCTGCTGGAAAGCCCATTGAGTACTGAAGACGCTAGGTCAAGTAGTGGCGGCTTGATGAATCCAAATCACAAAAGTTTCTCTCAGCCATCCTGGACAAATGTGCCAAAACGGATAATGCTGAGTCACTCCAAGAATACTGGCACAGAATTCAGACTGCGATCACTGGTGAAGCGAAAGCCGTGCTCATCATTTCAAAGGGTGGGCGTAGATGTGACAAGGAGACGTGGTGGTGGAACAACACAGTCCAGATGGAGATTATAGAGAAGAAAGCACTCTTCAAAGCTTGGCAAGCCCATATAGGGTTGCTAAACGTGCCACCAAGAGAGCCGTAGCCAGGGCCAGACAAGCCTACGTACAGCCACTGTACGATAAGCAGGAATCATCTGAAGAGGCCTGTCTATAAGTTGGCGCGTTCTTGGTCCTTGGCGGCACAGGACATCTCGAAGTGCCGTCCGTGTAAGAGTGTAACAGCTATCACGGTATCAAGATCATGTTCCACACCATGAAGTTGTTTGAGCGAAGGGACTCTGGTAACCGGCAGGAGAGCACACTCTTGGAGTTTCAATATGGGTTTTCACCCTGATTGTGGGACCATGAATCCTGGTTTTTGCCCTTAGTATCCCCATGGAGAAATACAGGTCAAAGAATATGATGCCCTTACATTTTCTGTTCCCAGACATGGAGAAGGCCTTTGACTATCCTCGAGTGATGATTTGGTGGGCAATGAGATCCGAAGGATACCTATATTGACATTGTCCGTGACATGTACCGGGATTCCGATTCTATCTATCTAGTCAGGGCTGCTGTTGGCGATACCTCATCCTTCCCCATTACCGTCGGTGTACACCAAGGCTCGGTTCTCAGTTCCTCAGATCTGTTTAGTGTGATATTGGACGAAGTGTCGAAACTAAAACTCGTAACATTAAAATTCCGTGTGAATTCAAAAGTGAGTGTGTGTGTGTAGTGTAGTATGCAGTAAGTGATTCACTTGCAGTAGTGCGGGCTCGGTGGCGACGATCTTGTCGCTGACAGAGACGCTCGCGGAGGAGGGCGTGTGTGTGTGTGTGTGTGTGTGTGTGTGTGTGTGTGTGTAGTGTAGTATGCAGTAAGTGATTCACTTGCAGTAGTGCGGGCTCGGTAGCGACGATCTTGTCGCTGACAGAGACGCTCGCGGAGGACGCTCCCCCCGGGACGCGCGCCAGCCGGTCCCGCGCCGCGAACATGCGGTTTAGCTCGTCCAGCTTGTTCATTATTATCTTGTACGTCTTGCACTCATCTGTCTGGCGAGGAACAAACTAACATGACGACACACAATACGGTACACAATATACGAGTATAACTACTGATTGTGAACTACTGAATTGAAATTCGAATAGACATAGATAAAAAATAGAGATAGACAAAACTCACACTCGAGGCAGGACTCGAATCTGCATCTCTGGACTATGCGCGTCCAGCGCCTTAACTACTAGTCTACTCGAGTCTCTGTCTTGTTTACTAAATTATACTATTGCTTTATATACCCGCGTAACTTAAAACGCAACTGTAACAACGCCATCTAGGTGTTACAGACGTAAACTTTCAATGTTGCTATTGAATAGCTTATGAAAAGGTTTTAAATTTTGTATTAATAGTCCAGATAACTAATGATTGTAGATGGAAAAGTTGAAAGCAGAAAGTTTGACTTAGGGACTTTGTTTGGACTAGTAAGTAGACAAACATGCTAAAAGACCCCGCCAAAGGTGCTGTTTTTTGGTTTTTGGCTTAAATCTCGAAAACGGTGCGTCTCGTCGTAGGAATTTTCGTTAATAAGCAAACCTGATAAAATTTTCTACAACTTTGCATTTTTGTATATTTTCTCTATCTCCAATCGTTGCTTAGCTATGCGCTCCGAAAAATGACCGATTTTCAAAAATGTGTCCTACCACATACTCGTACAGTCAGCTGCAAAGAAAATTAACCCCTTTAGTGCGCTGTTATATTTTTAAAGGGGGTTAGATTTCTTTGCAGCTGACCGTACATTGTCTGCAATACATTGCTTTCATTAATTTACTCTCTGCGTTTTAAATTTTAAGGATATACTTGATTACGACAGACCCAAGTGAACAAAGTAGAGAGAGACAGTTACCCGATGTTTGTCCTTCCTCCGAGGGTCTCGTGTGGAGCGGCTGGTGGAGGACACGTCGGTGGTGGTGTCGGAGCGTCGCGGCGGCGGCGTGGGCGGCGCGGGGGGCGGGCGCTGCGCGGGGGGTGACGTCGCCGGACGACGCTCCGTCAGACGCTCACACAACTGAGCCACGCGCGCTATCTGCGCCTATAGGACACACTCAAACTTCGTATAAGTACATACACTTTAGGTGGGTAGGCGCGTCCCGTGCACGAGTTCGATTCATTACTGTCCTGAGTCCGGATGTTCTTGTTAAATTGATGTATGTCCCAGCTACACAGTACAAAGGGCATGATCCCTAGTGCCGAAATTGTCTTCCTTTACATGCCTGCTTGTTAACCTGAGACACAATAAGTTACCTAATTCTAGAATGTATTAGTCTGTTGCATCAATAATTAAGTCTGTTGCAAAAAAAAAGAAAAACAACTAGAGAATGGGTAAGGTTTCACCTGTTACGACACATATGCCATCCACGTCGTACGACAACCAATAGACAGTATTTTATGCCGCCTACATCAGTAAATAACGATACATATAGGTGATGGCTCCAGTATAGTGCCCTGCGGCACCCCGCTGTGTGTACCTGTTGGTCGAGCAGCGCTCGCTCGCAGATCGCTCGGAACGCTCGCAGCGAGTCCGTGGAGGCGCCGGGAGCAGCGCGTGTCGCGCCCGCGCCGCGCCGCGGAGGCTCGCTCGGTCTTCTGCAACACACTGTGGCTGTTACATCTCGTACTCCCCTGCACAACATAGCTGTCAGAAACCTTCGCGCATGATTGAAGTTGTTTTAGGACTACTATCCGTTGGCTTCATTTATGGACTATACTCGCGCTTTCCATCAGGTTCGATGTAGTCATATTGCCATGTTTAGTATAAAAAAAAAAAATGTACAGGAACTAAGACTACACCCGCTCGTCTTTACATTTAGTTATAAACATGACAGAACAACTTTAAGCTGTTCAACTTAAAATTGCCATCCATTTGTCTAATACCCAACTAGCGAAGAAGTCCCTGCATAATAGTTGAAGAAATGATTGTTATAAGTCATTTGTTACGTCAAGCAGGCACATACTGTGAATGCGCCAATTAAAACTAGTTATTAATAACAAATTAATTTAATTAGACACAATATAACCCTTCTGCCCCAATCCACAATAATAAGCGTGTGCAAGCGGGGTACAAGGCTTCTGCAATAGAAGCCTACCAGAAGACTCATCCCGCTTGAGGGTTCAGGTGAGGTCGCGATTTTATAATTTTCCTACACTGTCGGTTATTGCTTATGCTCTACGTTGATCACTTTGGTTAATTTGCCTGGTGAACCGAGAACCTAGTTCGAATGGCGGGACACAGGCAAAGGCTGTTATGTGGCAAAAGATGATAACTCAGCTGGCTAGTGCTACGCGACATCACAGACGTCAAAATGCGCTGATGTTCAGTAACAGCCGTACTATTTGCAGATGTTAGTTTACGAACAAAGCGGCGGGGGCGTATGGAAGGTGTGTTTTATTAGTTCCTGTCATGTGCGGTCTTCTCTAACAGCTAACTTCAGGGTGTCCGAGTTAGTAATGTTGTAAGTTAATGTAGTACAACCTGCAGGAGCGGCGCCTCCGCTGCGCGTAGCTGCCGTCCGACAGGCCGGAGTCGTGCGAGTACCGCTTGGCGTGGTGCGCGCGCGCGCTGCTGTCGCTGTCCTCGCTGCGCCGCTCCGGGGTGAGCGCGCTCAGGGGCGCCTCGCCGCACGCGCCCGCCGCGACCACCTTGACCTTCCGCTCCACGCCACCGCCGTCCACAACCAGTTGATTGCTGGGGACCACCATGGACATCACCCCTTTATATAGCTACTGTTGCAGCTGTATTTTTTTGTTGACGTTTCAAAGTGATTCATGCGAATGTACCTATTCTATTGATTAAAAATATTATGACTTTGTGATTGAATGCTGAAATATAAAGTAAGAGTGCTGTATCTAGCTCCCCTATTGACTCACCCTGGGACAAACCAACTACTGTGACGTGAGAAGTTTGTCATGCTAATTAATGCCCGCGGTGAGAAATCTACGCTGCACGCGAGGAAGAAGTCTTAAGATTCCAAGAAAGCTTAGCTGTAGGTTCATAAGAGTGAAACCGGTGAGCTCACAGACGCTATCGTTGGTCACAGAAGAAGACTGTACAGTGTTGACAGGGTCCTGTCAGCAGGCCTGTTCGTGCAACATGCTGAGTATACACTATGAAGCAACACCTCTTTTATTACCTGGTCGCTGCATTATAGGGTCATTTGAGAGAGGCTGGATTATGATTCTTATTACCACTATCCTTGATTTAAGCGCAAGCAGCATGTTTGCCACTAACCCTTTCTTAACATTTGCGATGTACTTATGTGTGTGTCGGTGTGAATGTGGAACTG
Source organism: Schrankia costaestrigalis (assembly GCA_905475405.1). Lineage (NCBI taxonomy): Eukaryota > Metazoa > Arthropoda > Insecta > Lepidoptera > Erebidae > Schrankia > Schrankia costaestrigalis. The sequence continues at coordinate 10,761,226 of FR997853.1, read as the reverse complement.
TGTGTGTGTGTCGTGTGAATGTGGAACTGTGTGTGTGTGTGTGTTACCGGCGCAAATTCCACGTTTTCTTGTCGACGCGGCGAATGTTCTGTCGGAGAGGCGTCCGCATGAACTCATCGAGGTCGATGACGTCCGGCGTGCCGCGGCCGCCGCCCGACCACGAGCACGACGACGACCTCGCTGACATACCGACGCTGTAACAACAATAACACATTACACGCACTGTGGGAAGACTACTGACACGGTGGACCGATGGATGAGGGAGGCACAGGACCCCGCAAGGTGGCAATATTTTATCAATAGCCACAGAGGTAGGTAACTTAAAGGTACTTACCTTTAAGTTACCTACCTCTGTGGGAAATCAACTGTTTTATTCATAGTCTTATTATTATTCATCATCTATCTTCTTCTATACTAATATTATAAAGAGGTAAAGTTTGTCTGGATCTAATGAACCAATTTTAAAAATTCTTTCTGTGTTGGATAGTCTATTTATCGGGGAGTGTCATAGGCTACGTAGAATCACGCTATGACTAATAGGAGTGGAACAGATAAAGTTCAAATAAAATGTTGTACGAAGTTTGACGAACTCACTCTTTAAGTATTAACAAGTTAATTTAATAATTTACAAAAAATAAAATGAAGTAACGGTTGAACTTAAGATTCTTTAACGCAATGTAAACCTTTAATCATTGTCTATTTAACATTTCATTCATCATCACCATCTCAGACAATGTAGTGTTCACGTGCGTTTTCTACAAATATCTCCACCTTTCGTGATCCTTATAACATATAATAGCTATTATACATTACTACAATTAGTTATACTACTACTACATTACTAGATACCAGCCTGGAACTTGTGTCAAAATGTTTGTTTATCTACCTTACTTGTTTACGATACTTTCATGTCGCATTAAAAAAAAAGAAATAAGAACAGAACAAAGGTGCCAGCTACAGGTCCCTGGGGCACTCTCATAGCTTCAAGTGGTATCTATCACCAGAGGATCTATCAACTATCTCTATCTACTGTACCCCTCAAGTTGAGCAAGCCAACATCAAAACAAACATGTACAATATCTGACTGACCCCTCTTCAGTGGCGCATGTTCCCTGCGCGCTGCACTGCGTGAATGTTGCGTCGCCGTCGTGAGCACGTTCCTCACTCTCTGTTGGTTTGTTGTTTGTTGCGCCGCGCGTGTTTACTTGCTCTTAGTTTGTGGCGCACGCGAGGATGGGCTACGCACCCCTGACGCCATCATGTCACGCACTGTCACCTCTCTGCTCTATACTTATCTATTACTTAGTACTTATTAGCAAGGAGGTTCTCTTATACCTCCTGCAGCCAAACAACTAAATGTTATAGGTGTACTAGAATCTCATGGCAAATGGGGAAATAAAATTGTGTGGTAGGCAATACTAGGGAAATTGGATTAAACGATCTTGATACTATTTAATTTTTATTTGTCTTTAATATTAATAAACATAAAGTATATTAGTTACTACTTTTCGGGCGCGGCTCATGCCATATTGTTCAGGAATAAAAAGTATCCTCTATGTTAATCCATGGTACCAGATACCACTATACCAAATATTAAAACCCATTCAGTGGTTCTCATGGAAGAGTAACAAACATTCATCCATACTTACACTTTCGCATTTATAAAATGTTGTATGTAATTACTTAGGTATTTAAATATAAATATGTGTGTCACACCAGAACGAAGGTCAGAAATTACGGATCTCTATAATTAAGGATCCTGAATTTACCCACATCCATACAAATATACAATAATAATAAGACAGGCTTTATGTATAACAGAAACAGGGTCATGGTCTGTTTTGATGTACTCCTTCGGCATACTAAGGAAAATATGTCATCAAAAGAAATCATCAATCGTAAATTACTATAAATGCGAAATTATTATGTAAAACTACATCTACATCTCATTCAGAACTAGAACATGATTCTAGAACGAAAAGTATCAAAATAACTCAGGCTAACTATATCTTTGATTTGACGGGCTAAACTTAACATTGCCATATAAAAATCTAATTTTTTTACTTTTTTTAAATGCCATGAGATTCTGGTACACCTATAATATTGTTTATTGTACCTCAGCTCATGGATTTTATTGAATTTGAATTAAAATATGTCGTGCGCAGGGTGGGGAGACCCCTCACACGGTGGACTGACGACCTAGTTAGGACGGCGGGTAGCCCATGGATGAGGGAGGCACAGGACCGCGCAAGGTGCCAATACTTGGAGGAGGCCTATGGCCAGCAGTGGACGTCGATTGGCTGAGATGATGATGATGAAGTGCGAAGCCTATTATGCTAACGTAATGACTATAAATTAAACAGCACTTGTAATCAGAGGCAACTAACTTACCTATACCATTTAAAAATCCTCTATCAATTATGTTAAATTAAAAAAGAAGATAATAATAGTATAATATGGATGTTTAAAGCGCAAGTATCACGAAGATCTGAAGCGAGTCAATTGGAACGTTTCGTCTCTAGTTAGCGTACGACTGTCGTGCCGGGCACAATGCAAACCAAAACAACGTAAAACGTTGAGAAATCAACTTAGAACGTCATTGTTTTTTCGATTTTGAAAAAACGGAACCCGTATAGGATCGCTTTGTTGTCCGTCTGTTTGTCTGTCAACACCGTTTTTCTCAGGAACGAGCGGAATTATCAAGCTGAAATTTTTACCAAATACTAAGGTCTGTATTAGTAGGCCAAGTATCCCTCCGTCAGGGTAGGAGGCCCGTCCCTGTAGTGGGAAATTTTTGGGCTGTTATGATAATGATGATGACGGGCGGGAAAATAAATAGGTTTGTACAGCACCCTCGGTGCGCGAGTGAAGCTCGACCTTGAACGGTTTTAATACTATGTTCTGTACGGGTCTTACCCGCGGTATACCTAGGATAAATACCTAGGTTTTTCTCCGATGTTTTGGCCGTCTTGTAACGGCTGTGGTCGCGGAGGTTAACCGGTTTTTTTTATAGACACCAACTTTTGCACCTTCTCGACACCGTTCTAACTTTGTCAACGGATCCTCGACTAGGCGACCTAGTCGTCGGCCACCAGTGAACAACTTGGCGTCAACCTGTAAAAGGCGTGCGCTCTGTCTTGCATGACAACGCTTCGCCCGCTAGCTGTTAACTCCTTGACAACTCGTAGCTGACCAGTCGGTGACAGTCAATAGGTGAACAACCCATGGACCACGAGTCACAGACTTTAAACTTATTATGTTTTGAAAAATTTACTCGGACTAATACATTTTTATGCCACCCTGTAATTCAGTTGAAGAGGAGTTAGTGTCGAGTCGGTATAATGTACGAATGTAAATGAGTACCCATAGGGTGTATTAAGAGAGGGGTGAATAAGTTTTTGAAGGCAGATCGCGTGTTGAAGACGTCCAAAGGCGACGGCGGGAAGATGGTGAGTGAGGGAAGCACATGACCGCACTATAAGTGGAGGAGGTCTATGTGGAGCGGTGGACGTCTATTGGCGGATATGATGATGGTGATGAATGGTGTAGTATTAATAAAGAGGTAAATCATTTCTAGCACGGAGAGGTAACACATCCCAAATTTTTCAGGATTAAGTATATGAAATAATCCTTATAGAGAAAAGAGAAACCTTTTGTATCCCACGTCGGTGATAAACAGTCATACGGTCCACCCTGGTGGTAAGTTGTTACCGTCACCGTCCTGACTAGGTCCTCGGTCCATCTTGTGAGGGGTGCGTCGGATCAGCAATCATTGTCCTCTGCTTAATGATTCCTTTCACCACCATGACAGTCTAAGGAAGTCCCAGTGCAGGATCTTCTTCTAAGCCACCGTTCGTCTGGCTTCTTTGTGGGTCTATGAAATTTAAACTCAAATAGAAAAAGAAGACATATTTTTAAAACATCTATGTAATGAAATGGAGGTGACTGGTGAAGTCAAGCATTCCTTATCTGTTGTTATTGTTACCACAATGAATGTTTCTTCGTAAACTTTTCATCATCATTAGATCAGAATACTGCTGGACATAGCCCTCCTCCAAATATTTGTAGCTTGTGCGGACCTGTGTCTCCCTCATCGAGAAGGCTCTGCAGGCTCTCAAAGATCCGCAGGAGAGCTAAGGTCAAGTATTTGGCTTTATTTCATTTGGCTTTCCTGCGGATATCCCCATTTCTGATTGATTCGTTCAAATTGAGTGACCAATAGGTATAGCTCTCTCTATCCATTACCCTCTGGGCCCATTAGTAAGCCGTAAACCTTTAAAGTTGAATTATGCCAGGGGCTTAAATGCATGTTGAGACCATACAATGATGTATGTGTACTCTGTGCTGACAGACCTAGAGTAACATAATGGCCACAAAGAATTACGTCAAATTCACAAAAGAAACGATCTGACAGAAGTAGAACAAAAGAGAATTGAGACGACATGACATTATAATATTCAAGTACAATACACAATGCAGTAAATTAACAAGTATTTATATAACATAATAGATAATATAATATAACACATACTTAGTGATCACATAATGTACATTTAAGGGAACCAACGAACTCAATATGATTAATCCAGTGACAGCTATCTGGTGGCTACTTTGTTTATTATTTCAAGTAAGTGGGACCTAGTCATGTACCTAGCTGATTGTATTATAAGTATAAGTTCGAGACGAAGTGATAGGGATCTTGGCTCTTAGAGCTAGGTACGATTCCCAGGCCGACACATTGTTGATATGACATCTCTTTAAGAGAGATTGATCTGTCTTCCGAGCGGATCGTCCATTATTAACGAATTCTCCTGCTTTGAGGCCATTTGAATTGGACATTATCTATAAATATTTTGAATTGTCCCAATATAATGTAGGAATCAGTCCAAACAGACCGCAAGGGATAGGTATACCTACGACTACTTTTAAGACTTTAGGATTCAAAAGATCCTATGATAAGAACCATCAGTTGTGTTACAAAATAATAAATTATTCACATTTAAAGGTCACTGGCTGTTATGGGAACGAAGACACATAGATCTAGTGAATTTTTCTTACTTATTAAAATATTTTGGGGTGATTGCTAACTTAGATACGAATTAATCTGAGGCCAGTCTGAACTTAACTTATATAGTATCTTTTATACCTAATATACCTTTGATAAGTCTTGTCTATAAAACTAGCGTCGGATGAGTAGGTATCACTAAATATGCTAAGGTTTCCTCCGTGATACTGGGAGGCTTGTCCCTGCACATGTATGTTTGGTGATAACGAGGAGGTTTAGTCAAAGGAAAACTATAAATTATGACTGACATGATCTCCGTGCTAAATGCTGTTACCCCACTCTATCTCAAAGGGAAAGTATTAAAAGGTGTCTTAAAGGCCGAATAAGATAAAGTTCTCAGATATTATGAAAACCAAAGGAAAGAGAAGGAAAACTTGACATAACATGTTATAAATGCGCAAGTATCCGCAGTAATAGTACCTATCCGCCGCGCCCGCCCTACGAGGTGTATATTGTCTGGTCTGTAATGACGTGTTTGCTTGTGTGTTTGTGTGCAGATAGCAAACGTGTTCGCGTGCAAGAAGAAGCAGAAGGCGTGTCGTCCGCCGCGCTGCCCGGGCGGCTGCAAGCCTCGCTACTGGTGACGTGCGCCCTCGCAAGTCGCAACACTATCACTATCTACGTATCGTATTATCTATGTAAGTACCACCCAGACACTCTACAGACCTCACGCACTTCAACTCTTGAGAAAGCAAAACACCCATGCGCGGAAAACGTTTAAATACCAAGCTTTTTGATTTTTGCAAGCATGTCGTCCTAAGGGTTGCTATTAAAATGGTTGATAATAAAGCCCGATTTACACATTGACAATAAAATAGGATGGAGATCTATTTAAATCAACTTAATCAACAACTTATTACTTAACTCGTTACTGTACTTGTCGATGTGGAAATCGGGCTTAAGTTATTTTAACCGTTTCCCTGTTCCATAGATGGAATACACACAATACCTTCACATTGTAATACCATAGTCTACTGGCTGGACAGTCAACCTGTTTATACAAAATTACCTACATTTCGTATTGATTAGAAGGACAACTTCCCCGAAGACGTAACAAGTCTTGCCATAAATATGTATTGATTTGATACAAGGATAGTAAATATTCTCTTGTAGAGAAATACTTCACTGACAATCTTATGGATGGTTTACAGACAAGCCTCGAAAAGCTAAAAAGGACATCAGAGCTCAAGTCACGATTAGAATAAAACATAATAGTACTTATGTTGTTGTGAATACAAGTACAAGTTTCAACAGAACATAAAAGATGATACTTAGATAATATTGAAATACAAGTAAGTGAACAAGGGCTCATGGTCCACAGATTAAATTGACAGCTAATCTTCGTTTTTATGGTTTATCTGAGAGTCTTATTATTTAAGTTTAGCTGATCTGATTTTATTAAATACCATCTCATCGTAATGAGCCTACTCCTCGAACATAAATCAGTACCTTACAAAAATACTATTTCCATCAGGACTGCACTAACTCATGAGGCACGAAGCACTCTTAAGGGTTGGAATAGTTGATTGCGAGCTTTTCTACTCCAGAATTAAGCCCACATAAGATGTGCCAAAATTGACAAGAATGTCTGCGTCAAAGCTCGTCAGAAACAGGAGCCTATCCAAAGATTTCTGATTACCCACAGCAGAAGTAAACAAGAATGGTACATTTACAGTGGAAGCCTGTGACTAGTCGCGTCAACACTCAAGCTTGTCCAGAGCGTAGGAAACTAATAATGTAAATAAAATTGTACTTGTTTATTATAATAGTTTATTATTTTATAAATAGTCAACCGGTGAATGTGAAGTGTGATAGATATCTGACAGGGCAATGTGGAGACGTCTGAGGGAGGAGGCCTATTTACCACAGACAATCTTTTAGCTTTGATGTTGATTTTAAAAATAATATGATGTATGATCATCCGATCTCGCTGCGTCTGCAGAGTTAATGTGCTGATGATTTAATTATTTGGTGTCAGAATGTAGGTATGCCTAGTCAACGTCAGGTAGATATATATACAAAGTAGTCAACATTTTTTGAAGAATATAAATTCAATTATGTTCGCAGACATAGCGGTCAAGTTGGTGTAATCATTCAGAGTATTCAAAACATCTTGGCTATAATTTTTCAATATTATGTTACATTTCAGTGTTCATTTAAATGATTTCAAATAGGTTTATAGGTATATCTTTTTAGGCACCTTAGAGCACATATTAATTTATGATTATCTAGCTATAGTTATGACATTTTCCGGTTATTCCGATCTGTTACCTTGATGAAGAATTCACCCTCGGGTAAATTTCGGGAAACATGTCTTCAAATTTACCTTGCTAGGTTAAATAAATTAAAAAGGGAAATTATCAGACATACGTTCCCCATCTTTCACCCTAGAGTGAATTGTTTCAGGTATCACATCGGAATAATTTCATTTTTCAACCTCCATAAATAAATGTTATGATGGTTAAAATAATTTTATTTTAAAACGGAAACTCTTTTGAGGAACAATGTCATACTTAACTAAAATAATTATAAATTCTGACTATTTGTCTACCTAATATTAATTTCAGTATAGTTATGTTTAAAGTATTTTACTTTAGGATTAAATAAAAGTTAATAAGTAGGTATCTAACTCGAAGTTAATGGTTTAGGTACCAACCAACTTTGGCCGGACTGAAGTTGTTGCATTTGCTGCGCAGATTCGAAGTAAATGGCGGCGAGGGGAGGGGATGTTTTTATTGTTCCAGACAAGCGCTAACTTCAGGCCCCTTTTATCTCATAAGGACAGATTCTCATAAAGACAGATTCGCAAAAGGACAGATTCTCATATGGACAGATTCTCCAAAAGACAGAAATGGTACAGTTGTACACACTTTCATGCAAGTCATTAGGACATGAAATCGTGAGCATCGCTATAAATAAAATAAAGGAACGTTGTCAAAAATAAAACCGGTCTAATGGGAGTCTGACTTGCGCACCGAGGGTTCTGTACAAAATTTACTCGTCAAAATGTGATGACGTCACGACTCATCTGTCAAAAGTTCAATAAAGTCACGACTTAGCAGTCAAAAATTACTTTCCCGCCAAAACTCTATGACGTCATGTCTTAAAAAATCTAAAATAAATGTAATATGATGGAACTAAAAGTTAAAGGTTTTCAAGTGTTTTTCTATGTACTGTAAGACCTTGCATCAGGCCAAATTTCAAGTTTGTATGTAGAGTACCCTGTAGGTTTTGATACCCTTGCTTGTCGAAAATTTGCGACATAAACAGCTATATCTCTTGATTGAGTTGAATCAGAATTTGGTTTTTTTTAACTGCTCTAAAACGCAGCAGATCTAAGTATTTGGTAAAAATTTCAGCTCGGTACCACTATGTGTTCCTGATAAATATGATCTTGACGGACAGACAGACGGAAAACAAAGTGAGGCCCTATAAGGGTGCCTTTTTTTACTGATCTCTTGATCCCTAAAAATCAACGTCGACATAACAAAAACTTTAAAAAAAAATATTTATTTATTTATTTGATCGAAAATAATTTCATTATGTAGGTATAGGATAACAATTAATATAATTTACTATGTATAATAAAACTATTCTTTTGTTTTTTACTGATGCTCATTTGTTTTTCATAATTTATCAAATTTCATTTCAAAATACTTGGTTTTCCTTTTCTTCTTACTATTACTTTTGTCTTTTTGAGAATCTGTCCATATGAGAATCTGACCTTCTGAGAATCTGTCTTTTTGAGAATCTGTCCTTATGCGAATAAAGGTTCAGGCCAGCTGAGTTAATTGGCACTATGTAAACTTGTAAAGGATGTTTGAATAACGTAGAAGTAGGTATTTCTTCTGGTCATGTATTGCTCCCGGGGGAAATATTTTAGAAGCAATATATTATACATGGACTAACTGTTAATATCTTTAAAAAGTGCCTACATGTTTATTGATTTAGGATATTATTACAATGAAACAATGTGTCCATATCTATACTTATAATAAAACTGTAGAGAGATCAATTCTGTACATTGAATATATGTTAAAAATTAATATTGGAGGATGAATGGTGATCGATACTAATGCCAAAAATGCAATCAAGAAATTTTTTGTCTGTCTGTCTGTCTGTCTGTCTGTCTGTCTGTCCGTCTGTCTGTATGTGCACGCATGGGTCAAAAACTACTGAAGGCATTTTAACCAAACTTAATACGATTGTAGTCCATACTCCTGGGCAGGTTATAGGCTGTATAACATAACGCTAAGACACATAGGAGCTGAGCAGTGACGAAAAATTTGAAGCAAGTCGGTTGAAAAAACGCGCGTTCGAGCTCTTATCATCGCATATGTTGATCATACGCCAAAAATATGTATTACAAAAATAATGGTCTTCAAAAGATGTACAAAGAAGTCCTGAATAGTATATATCTATCTTTTATATATTAGCCACAATAACCTGTTTAATCGTTAGGGTTTTCTTCAAAGTGTATTAAATACATAAATATATTGTAATTTGCAAAGACATATCTTTTTCAAACTCCCATATTTCAAAAGTACACTTTAATACCTTATTCATAAAAAAGAATTATAGAAATCGGTTTATAAACACACAAGATTTAGATGAAAGAAAATTTTCAAATGTCGCCGCGCCAGTATGAGTACGGCTGTACGGTTGATTTTTGTTTAACGTCCGAAACGGCCAACCGGTGCATCTATATAATTTCATTCACATTGACTCTTAATGCGAACGGACGTGGTTCTTATTGACTCTTCTCGGAATAAGCGCGATTTAGATATTAAAATACATAGATACGTAGTTTATAGGTATTAAGTTTAAAGTAGGTATCTATCTATACTATAATAAAACAATCGGAATCGGATAAGTAATACTCGAGATATCGCTAGATCTCTTTATTAGAACAGTCCGATACAAATCAGGGGTCATGAAAAATGGATTTGGTTCAATGTTGAATGAATTTAAATTTAGTTTCTTTTGTTCACGAGATGGCGTTACCAGTAGTAATCATAAAATAAATGAGTTTTTAAATAATATATAACTATTTTATTATTAAGTGCTATTAATAAGTTATTCCTTTTAAATGTTAATAAAATTAACCATGAATCGTATGTGTAATATCAATTATAAGTCTTCACACTAGCCTTTAAAAATATCAATTTAACGGACACAAAGAACATCCAGACTAAGGACAATAGTTTGTGTATCACAATTGTCCTCCATGGGAATCGAACCCGCGACCTCATGCACGCCAGCCATGTAATGCGACCGCCGCGCCACCGAGGCTGCCGCACCATAACGTGGCGTGCAAATGTATTCATTCATAATTAATTAGCGATTATCCGTGTGGTGACGGAGCAAGAATACAATATGTCACCTCCCAATCTCATCCCATGGGTGGCGTAAAACCGACTAAGGGACTATCGGTGAATATTATCTTTACGAAATAAAAATGAAGGAAAACTTGAAATTAAACCCTATACCAATCCGACTGGCCAACGTGGTATTAGTAGGCCAAGTATCCCTCCGTCACTGGAGGAGGCGAGTCCTTGCAGTGGGACATTAATGGGCTGTTATGATGAAAAAGCGATGTCATTTATTTTAACTTACAAATTTGACAACAGATGGCATTGTGCCTGTGACGTCATTTTCAGTATCGCGGTATTAAGATTTTACTTGAAAGAATGACGTTCCCTCATGTCTTTCAGTATAAGTTTAGACACAGTCTTCATAGATCTGTCTTTGTAAAGATCTGTTTTTGAAAAGGTTTTGGTTCGTTCGTTAATTTTACAATTCGTGTGTAGGTATATCTGTTTGTTATAAGGTTTAAAAAACAATTTTTAGTATTAAATCGAATTGCGAAGTAAGTAAAATCCGCCACGCGAACGAAGTCGCGGGCACAGCAGCTAGTAGGTAATAAATAGACTGTGAATGCTCTGACTTATGAATAGTATGGCGTATTTTGTTTAGGTCCCTTGGTTTCATTAATAGGTCCAACAGGATTTAAAGGTCCTCTCGCCCCATCATTTAAGTGTGGCCTGTGCCTTCGCGCCGGCCGCTACGATTTTCATGAGGTATTCGCAGATGCCACATATATATCGCGATATCGCCGGCACTGCTTAATAAATTGAATATAAAAAATATAAACCCGAGTGCCAAGAACTCGCTAGCGCATCATGGTGGAGTCGATAAATAATTTAACAAGTACAGGATCCGGTCTCCCTATGTGCTTCTTATCTTAGTAGTTCCATTTTCCATTTAGATGGTGGAGTCAATAGGTAATCAAAATACAGGATCAAATCTTTTCCCTGTTCAATGGAACATTGTAATGAAATCAAAGGACCTAAAGGAAAAGGTAGTTCGGTCACTCAACAGGTAGGTAGACTCAGAACAGGTTTTTGCCTAACTTAATATTGTCTTATTAATTTCAGCTAAACTAAAGACGGAGCCAACTTCCCTCAAGAGCACTTCATTCAGTAAAGAAGCCCTCCTACATGTCCCCCAGGTGACTAACCTCTCTGCACTTGTTTTTAACCATAGTTTAAATAATGTGTAAATATAAATAAAAGACAGTTCTCAACTTTTATGTTTTTTTATTTTACTTATAATTATACTCCCAACACGTCCCATGTCAGTAATTCCTGAAACAAAAGCAAATAATGAATTATTAGTATTTCTTCAGAGTTTCATTTCAAGTAAGGTGTGTTATGTTGATGTGGGGTAACATTTGCACACTATACTTTTCTAACAAAAAACGAAGTGGTCATAACTAGAAAACGCAAATTTAGCAGATTATATGTTTTAATGTTAGAAAATGTTTAGTAACATTTGTTTACAAATTATAACAAAATAGTCTATGGCTATACACAAACTGCAACCCAATGCGAGATTTAAATGTTATAAAATGTTAGTAAACATTTTCTATTAGTGAGGAGCACTTATAACATGTAACAGCTAACAAAATGCAACAATTGACAACATTTGCCCTCAGGAACCATCCATCTACTTTCCTGATCTGTCTACATTCTCAATAGGTCTACTTAGTTTTCCCTATTAATCCATTTCCCAAATTGTCTACTTTTCTGTTCAGTCATCTTTCTCAAAACGTCGATTTTCTTGATTGGTATACTGTAAATGTAATGTCTGTAAATGTTTTAAAACATTTTCTAACTGTAATGTGGGGCACCATTCGTCAGTTTCTCTAATTGGTCATTTTCCCTAACTAGTTGGTTTTTTAGATTACATTATCTTGTCAGTCTCCCTTATTCGTCAGTTTCCCTAACTAGTCAGTTTACCCGCTTTGTCAGTTTAGTCAGTTAAGGTACAATCAATAATGTTTGTTACTTAAACAATATGATTTTTTTAAGTTATATTATTGGACAAGAAAAGATTTAAATTAAAATTCTACCAAAGCAGGTCGCAAACATAAATGTATTTATAAAAATGATGAATTTTCGTTCTAAATGTATTCCATTGATGAAGAGTAAACTGACCAGTTAACAATTCCTAAAGAACTGCAGCGTAAGGAAACTGACAATTTAGGTCTGACCTAAATCATTTTAACATTATTAGTGTGAAAATGAGATGAAAGTTTGTATATTATACCACTTTAAATGCATGCAATGAAGAAGTGATTACTTTCATAAACATAGTAGACATGCTTTATTAATCAACAGTATATCTTGCATACTAATGTCAGTCTGTATTTGTTGTTGACAAACCAAAATCTGTTGTGCCTTTATAGGGGACAAAATAGGAACTATACTTTAGAGATAAGAAGTATTTTATTTGGAAATTATAAATTCTATAAATATTAGGTTAATTTTATTTTAAAACATAATTTAATAGATCAATTCTGTATTTGACAATACATTCTCGTTGATGCACATAGCATAATTTATGAGGTTATAGTATGACTAACAGTTACCATAAGCACAAAGCAGTTCTCTTAAACAATAAATAAGACAGTAAGTAAACTATTCAGTGTAATAACATATACAGTGATGATAGACAGGGCAAAAACATGGCATTGATTGGCCTTTGTCCAGCAGTGGGATGATAAAGGGCTACAACTAACTAAGCTATTCATTATGGTTAAAATCTTTCAATCTCAAAATAATACACAGCAGATTTTAATTTGACAATGACAATATGTGTCCTAATTCCCTCAGCATGCATCTGTATGAAACTGTGACAACTGTATAAAAATGTATTTACTTAGTTAAGATGCCATCTTTCTTAGTGAGCCTGACGATGCAGTCATCTGACTCTCCCATGCGGCGGATGGCTCCACAGACCACGTACATCTTGGAGGTCTCGGCAGCACGGCCGGACGCGGGGTCTACATCAGCAATCACGAGCTGTACAGACGCATGGTCCTTGGCGTGGATCAGACGGTTTGATGCAGAGCTGAAACATGTAACGTCGCATTTTAGTATACTTGCCACATTTTGACAATAACATTTTCTGTCAACATAAGTTCTTTGGCAGGACAAATATATTCTAGGGTAAAGTAGCAGATTATCTGGACAAATTGGATATAACAGGTTTAAGGTCTATCTACATGTCTATGTCTTTCAGTAATAGACATCTACATAAATTACACATTATGGTCCTTAGTTACAAAAATATACACTTGCAGTATAAGTACAGAATATAACAGTCTTACATAGACTTACAAACCACTAAACAATGTTAGTAATGCCTGCGTATTAAACATGACCAACAAAAAACATAATTATTACCAATAAAGACATGTCAGAATTCTTATCATACAAACAACAACAGTCAGACTATCAACTATAAATTAAGATGTATTAAGCTTAAATTATTAATAAGTAAGCATGTGTGGCAAATGAACACAAGAACAACCAGTTGTTAACGTCATGTTCTGGGACTTCGCTATTGTTTGACAATTATTATCATACATATTAATAAATATTACCCTTTTTCGCCAAAATTAATTTAATTTAGCTAGCGACTTATTAAACAAAGGCGATAAAATTTTATAAAAGAATACAAATCATAACATACAGCGTTGTGGCTCACTCCAACGCGGTTAACATTAACATAACCTCAAAAGAACTCACCATTTCCTTGGGCAGTACAAGTCAACGAATTCTCCTGCGTCGTTCTGCATGTTGAATGTCTGAAACACAAAGTTTACGGTCACCACAAAGCTTCGCTCTTGTTTAAAGCGCAATAATTAATAACTTTAGAAAATCTTCACCTATGAGCACACTGTTCACAAAAATGACAGAAGCAAAAGAAAGAAATAAATATGGCGGACAGTGTTGCCACTTTTTAGTTTTTCGTCGAGAATTCAGTCATGTTTAATAACATATATTTACTTAATAAGAAAATATAGACATATTTACCTCAAAAGAAAACCCAACGTTTTGTGCACAGAAATATTACATTAAATATAACAATTAATTAAACATATGCGTCTTTAGAAATTACTACGTGCAATACAATTGCGAACATGGCAGGCAAAAGTTTAATGGTGAATACCGTGCCAACCATTCTATGTGATTTTGCTGCAATAAAGACCAGTCAGTTGTAACAAGTACTTATAAAAATTGATGTTATATTAAAAAGAGGTAGATAATATTATATTACTATGCGTTTCAAATAAGAATAGGATCGCACTTGCTGCCAACTTCATGTGGCAACTGTCATTTTAGTACGACCAACAAAAAAATTCCTAAAATAATTTAAATAAAAATATTTAGCCTTGAAAATGCCGATAGAAACAGATTGTTTAATTCAACGAAAAAAATGTTTCTTCGTTTTTTACCGTTTTATTTGTTTGTTACATTGAAACAATAACATAAAAAACCTTACGAAAAAACCGGTTTTATTGAAAATTTTGCAGCTTGTTTCACATAGAATCTGATTCGGATGAAGAACATATAGCTATGATGCCATAAGTGGTGTGGAAGAATTAAATTCCAATTAAAATTTAATTTATTTTAAAATGTAGGTATATAACATATTGAAGTAAAAATTAATAAAATTTTGTGTTTATTTTTTTCCTACCGTACATGACATTCATGAAGTTCGTTAGAAATGCGAAACAAGATGGCGCTCTGACAGTCCTATTCTTATTTGAAACGCATAGTACAAGCGGGAGCGGATTTTCATAATCCAAAGAAAACAATTTTAGGACTTTTGTCGACGTGTGACTGTTATGCTGGTGAAAAGGTAGATCAAAATGTAGAATATTGAGAAAAACTAATAAAAATGCCATTGTGTTACAAACGTAATAAATTACAAGCGGTCTCAAGTAATTATTATTTATTTCCAATATCACCCCCTTACTCTTAAACGCCTCTTAAATTTTAGTCAATTGATTAATTAGCTTAAACTTGGTTTATGGTTGGTTTTCGTAATAAAAATCTCGCTAAACAGTGATTAAAAGACTTTGGGCAAAATTAACCCAGAACCAACAGGAACAAAATATATTTATATGGTTATAAGTCTTGCTATGAGAAACATTTTAATAAAAAAAAATCTTCTCTAGGTGCTGTCCAACTGTAATTACACACAATTAAAAAAAAGTTTTTTTCTATTTCATAACTCTAATAAAAACAAAGAAATACATGTAACGTTATCTAATTGATATTAAAAGACCGACCCAACCATTCTATCGTCTTTACTCGCTACAAAAAATACATAAGCCTGCGTCATGCGCAGATTCAGGTATTATTTTACTTTTTCACTCTTACACCACATGTATTACGGGGTGTCCTACGTGGGCGAGGAAAGCGACACGAGGCGCCGCGATGCTACACGCGACAAGTGTTCTACATGATTACGTCACGTCTCGTCGCAGACCGTCACATAGGACACAAGTAGGGTACACACACCGTTGATTTGATGGCGTACGTCGCGTTCGTCGACCACGTAGGACACCGCGTTAGACAGAGATGACACTTTGTTAAATTAAATCATTTAGGAGAATATGTCGTACAGAATCGTGTATCCACGGTATGCGTACGTTAGGGAGCTGTTTTCATATGATAAGTGTAATATATTATTTAGGTCACGCTAGACATGTAGGCATAGAACAGCCTGAAAGTCCAATGGATTTCTTTTTTTTTTCTTATTAAAAAAGACAACTCCCGCACTAGGGCTCATGCCTTGTGTCGCAAGGACTGTTTACAAACATCAATTAACGGACACAAAGAACACCCAGACTCAGGACAGTAATTTGTGGATCTCACAAATAATTTTCCTGCGTGGGGATCGAACCCACAACCTCGTTGCACGGCAGCCGCTTGCGCTACCGTCGCGCCACCGAGGTCGTTGGTCGATTTCGTGATTGTTGACTTATAGATGGTTATCCGCGTGGTGATGGAGTAAGAATACAATATGGGGTGGTGACCCCTTCTCATCCCATGGGTGTCGTAAAACCCGACAAAGGGACTATCCGTGAATATTATCTTTATGAAATAAAAAGAAAGAAAACTTGAAATTACACCCTACACCAATCCGTCAGGCCAGCGTGGAATTAGTAGGCCAAGTATCCCTCCGTCACGGGAGGAGGCCCGTCCCTGCAGCGGGACAAAAATGATGTATCATTAAACATTAAAACACATAACGTAGTTTTCATTCATAGCTGTTATCAGCCTTATATCTCTCATACCCCATACATATTCAATAAACAAATAATGAAAATTATATAAGTTTAACATGTGTAATAATGAGGGATATATATTAGTTCTGTTGGTCCTGGGTTTTTTTTGTATGAAATTTGCCAAATGTCCTTTAAGAGGCGTTTATGAGTAAGGGGGTTAAAGTTTATTCTAAATCACTGTCATAATATTTTTTGTTAGGTTACTATAATATACACATTACCTGAGCAACCACGATGATTGGTGATATGCTATATGTGCATCAAGTTGTCCTTCTTTTGTTTTCGTAAAGAGCAAACAACTACCCTTTCACACTGAACCTACTGCTGGACATAGGTCTCTTCTAATAGGTAGGGTAGAGTAGTCGACAGTGAATCAGAGGTACAGAGTGAATCAGGCTAATAACTCAGAAATGTGACGTTGCCATTCCATGCTATAAAGTTTAAACTAACTCGCTACTGTACTTGTCGATGTGTAAATCGGGCATTATGCCCGATTTACACATCGACAAGTACAGTAGCGAGTTAAGTAGTAAGTTGCTGATTAAGTTGATTTAAATAGATCTCCATCCTATTTGTACGGGCCAACGACCGTACATTTGCCGCGGTCAGCATTTTACGTCCACAACGACGATTTTGTAATAAGTTACGTTAGTTCACTTTCAGCAAGCGTATCGTGTACTCATTATCATAAATCATATAGCATTATTAAGTTTAGATTGTTCATAATTACAGTGAAAATATACATTTGTGTTCACTCTAAACAGACTTATCATTTCTATCAATTATCAATTCGCATTTGATGTACGGTGTAGCACGAATCCCTACATCAATTTGGTCCTTCGACGGTTGACCAATCGCGCGTGTCTGTAAAAAGGAGGCCCGTAGCCTAACGCGTGTGAGGACAATAACCAGTGGCTATCAAGGTTATCAAGCAAGCGGCGCTGAGCTAGCAGGAACGCACAGCGACCACAGCAGCAACCAAGCGGTACATCAGTTATCAAGTAAGATCTTTCCGATTTTTTAATATAAAAATGGAAGACATTTTAGCCAACCAGGAGCAAGTAGTCGTGGCGATGGAGCAGCTTTTAACTTCATTCAAGAAGTCGGGCCGGGACCGTCGCACGGCCGATTACGTCAGCAGAAAACTGGTGACGTTAGACGCGTATTGGAAAGAATTTGAATCCAATCACACTCTACTTATACAATACGAAGTAGAGAATGTCACGTATTTCCAGGACAATCATTATGAACAGGCTTTCGAATTTTACAAAAATGCGAAAGCCCATATGCAGCAATGTATAACGAAGCCTACCACTCCGAGCGTAACGTCGGGGGAGAGGTACCTTCAAACACTCAGCCCTAGCATGCCGGGCCCTTCGAAGGTTTGTCCGGACGTTAAATCTCAAGGTTCTGATAGCAAGACTGAAGAGCTGTTGAAAAAGCAATCAAGCAATTTTAGAGCCTTTATTCGCACGGTTGAAGACTTCGATTTAGAGGCGGTAACAGAGAAGTGGGAGTTTGAAGATTTGTTACAGCAGCTCAAGTCAAGGTGGTCAATCATAGACTCACTCCACTGGGAGATCGATAGCGATCTCAACGGCGGGAACGTAGAGTATGAGCAGGCATTTGCCACTCATGAGAAACAATACAAGAGCATGAAAAAGGCAATCAACGGCAAACTATGGTCAACATCTCATAGAGAGAAGTATACACCTAAGATTGAGATCCCTACCTTTGGAGGTAATTATTATCAGTGGGCATCGTTTAAGGATTTATTTACAGAAACAATTCACAACAATCCTTCACTTAACAATGCCCAGAAAATGCAATTCCTTAAAAGCAAAGTAAGAGGGGAAGCTGAGAAATTGATTCAGCATCTGGCGATTAATTCCGACAATTATCAAGTTTGTTGGGAATTATTAAATCAAAGGTATAATAATAAAAGGCTCATATTCACTTCACACGTAAATATCCTTTTGAATTTACCGACCATGCAGCATCCTAATGTTTCTCTCATCAAACGCATTCATGACACAACCAACGAGTGTCTAAACTCTATCAAAAACCTTGGTGTTGATGTAAGCACCTGGGGTCCGTTATTAGTTCAACTTATATCATTAAAATTAGATTCGGATACATATAACGACTATTTGGAATCATTAAAGCAGCCACGTGAACTACCAACATTAAAGGAATTTCTAGACTTCCTAGAAATTAAGTTCACTACCATGGAGTCTTCGGCTACACGAAGAAAGCAAGAAAATATTTTCAAATCTAGCTCAACGATGCTGTCACAAAAATCATCAAAATCTCATTTTAAATCCTTTGCTACCAATCAGGTTGCAAGAAAATTTTCGAAGACAAATAATAAATTGTATAAAAAATTTCATAATTCATGTCCAATGTGTAACGAAGAACATGGTATTTATCATTGTCAGCAGTTTTTATGTATGTCACCGGATGACAAAAGAATAACAATTTTGAAATACAATTTATGTAAAAATTGTTTATTCGACCATCAAGGCAAGAAATGCATCTCAAGCAAAACGTGCCGCGAGTGCAATGGTCAACACAATACAATTTTGCACGAGGCCTTCGTGGGTTCATCAAACTCTAACAAGAATAAACCTTCGAATTCTGAAACATCCCACGGCAACGCATACGTGTCGCAGAACTCAACTTCAACGGAGATTCTTATAACGACAGCTATTATCAATGTACAAGATAAAGATGGTACTTACCATAGGATGCGGGCATTAGTAGATCAGTGTTCTCAGATGACCTTAATAACAGAAAGGGCTGCACAAATTTTACAACTACCGAGAAGGAGATGTAAAGGAGTTATTTCAGGAGTAGGCGGGCAGGAAAGTTATTGCAAAGGCGTTATCACATTGAATTTCTCTTCTATATACAACAAAGGCTTTACATTAAAAGTGGAAACTTATATAATGAACAAGATAGTAAAGAACTTACCTAGCTGTACATTAATCAAGCAGGATTGGCCTCATCTAGAAGGATTACAACTAGCAGATAGCGATTTCAACATTAGCCGACCCGTAGACATAATATTAGGATCGGACGTTTTTCCATCACTCATCTTAGATGGCCTTCGTAAAGGAAAGAGTCCTTCTATGCCAGTAGCACAGCAGACCCAGCTTGGGTGGATAGTTTGCGGTAGTAGTAACATGGCGTCACAAGATCGACAATGTTACGTAATTGTTAGCGACATGGACGATATCCAACGCTTTTGGCAAATAGAAGACATTACAGAAGATACCGGCTTATCGGCGGAAGATATGCGTTGTGTTACGTACTTTGAGAATACTACGGTTCGTAAGCAAGACGGACGGTATGAAGTACGCCTTCCTATCAAACAAGATCATGAACAGCGATTAGGGTCTTCAAGGTCAAAGGCGGTTGCTCAGTTTCGTCAACTAGAACAAAGATTTTCACGCAATAAAAATATAAGCAACGATTATAAGTTGTTTATAAACGAGTACATTGCACTCGGTCATATGAAACACGTATTAAATAACACGACACCTGACTACTACTTACCGCACCATTGTGTACTTCGCGCAGATTCAGCAACTACAAAGCTACGCGTTGTATTTAATGCATCTTCTAAAACAATAAATGGGTTAAGCCTAAATGATATCATGGCACGGGGCCCGAACCTGCAAAAGGACCTTCAATCTCTCATTATAAAATGGCGTCAATATCAATATGCTTTTACGGCTGATATTGAAAAAATGTTTAGGCAGATTTGGATAGCGGAAGAAGATCAAAAACTACAAAAAATTGTTTGGAGAGATTCCCCTAGGCAGCCGTTACAAGAATATCAGCTTACCACAGTCACTTATGGCACAAAGGCAGCACCATTTTTGGCCATGATGACCCTGAAACAACTGGCTAAAGATGAGCAAGAGAGACCCGGAGCAAGCGAAGCAATCAAAGCTTTGAATGAGTCATTCTATATGGACGATTTACTCCGAGGAGAGCACAGTATTCCATTAGCAAAAGATTTACAAGAAAAGCTAAAAGAAGTTTTACTATCAGGTGGGTTTAACTTACGAAAGTGGGCATCAAATTCTATAGAGTTACTCAACGAAACAAGCCCAGGTCAGCCTGAGCAAGATGGCTATGACTTTAAACAAGCAGAGTCAACAAAGACCTTAGGGCTTCGTTGGGATTGTAAACAAGATAATTTTTGGTTTGATTTCAAGTTAAAACCAAACATTTTAAACCCCACTAAACGCTCTATGCTTTCAGATATATCAAAATTATTTGACCCATTGGGGTGGCTTTCACCCTTAACAACACATTTGAAAATCATGTTTCAATCAGTATGGAAAACTGACATGCAATGGGATGACAAGTTACCTGAAAGTATTAAACAACAATGGGTCAAAGCAGTAGAAGACATAGATATTATCAAGCACTGTCAAGTACAGAGATGGATAGGTATACGTCCAAACCATGACATAGAGTTACATGGATTCTGTGACGCTTCTACTAAGGCCTACGCATGTGTTATCTATTGCAAGGTCGCCACAGGATCGAATTACAATATATATTTAGTAGCAGGAAAAGCTAGATTAGTTCCCATTAATAAGGAAATTTCTTTACCTAAGTTAGAATTAATGGGCGCATATTTGTTATCAAGATTAATGTCTAAGATCAAAATTTGTTATAGCGACTACAACATTAAAATGTACACTTGGATTGATTCGATGGTAGTCCTCGGGTGGTTAAATGGTGATCCCGGAAGATGGAAGCCGTTTGTAGAAAATAGAGTTCAGCAAATCAGGGAGGTGATACCAGTAGAGTCATGGAGATATGTCAAATCTGCCGAAAATCCAGCAGACTGTAGTAGTCGAGGTATATCTGCAACACAACTGAAAGAACATACCCTTTGGTGGCATGGACCGATTTGGTTACAGGAATCGAACTCCACATATGACATCGAACGTCCGAAATATTCCACTGAGCAAGAGGAGAAAAAATCGTACCGTAAGCAAGTAAACGTCGTCGCTAAGCAAGACAAGGACAGCGATATCATAGCAATACTCATAACACGATTCAGCAGTTTTTTATTTATTATACGCGTCATAGCCTGGCTACGTCGATTTATTACAAAACGACACGTAAATGGAATAAATTATTTATCTTTGCAAGAAATAAAACAAGCAACTATGATCGTTATTAAACATCATCAGCAAGCAGACTTTAGTGATGATATCAAATATCTTCAGGAGGGGAAATCTGTTCTCAACAAAAGCAAGATAAAGAATTTAAACCCATTTCTAGATCAACATGGCATTCTACGTGTAGGTAGCCGGTTTAGGCATGCACGTATGAATGAAGACAGGAAAAATCCCATTATCATTTCAACTGGGAGATTAGCAGAACTCATCATCGATCACGCCCACAAGTTGACTTATCATGGGGGAGCAAGATTGTGTTTATCAAGTATAAGGCAAAAGTATTGGATAATTGGAGGCATGCGTACCGTTAAAAAACAATTACGCCAATGTGTAATTTGTCGTAAACACGACCCTAGCAAAATGCAACAACTTATGGGCGACCTACCTCAATCGAGATGCAACCCGTCTCCGAGAGCGTTTTATCATACAGGCGTGGATTTTACAGGATTCGTTACAGTGAAAGCTAACAAGGGCCGTGGAATCAAAACCACAAAGGGCTACATAGCGGTATTTGTGTGCATGGCGACAAAGGCCGTGCACTTAGAGCTTGTGTCAGATCTCACAACGTCGACGTTTATAGCAGCATTGCGCAGGATGGCAGCTCGTAGAGGAACACCTTGTCACGTATACAGTGACAACGGTACCAACTTCCTGGGAGCAAACAATGTCTTGCAAAGCGAGCTCAAATACCTACAAATCAACAATCAAGAGCTAATGAAAGTCGTCACAGAAATGGAAATTAAATGGCACTTTAATGCACCTTCATGGCCGTCAGCAGGAGGACTTTGGGAAGCTGCTGTGAAGAGCTTAAAGTACCACTTAAAGCGGGTATTAGGTGAACAACATCTAACATTCGAAGAGTTCTCTACACTACTGACACAACTGGAAGCATGTCTGAACTCTAGACCATTGTGTACGTTGTCAGAAGATCCAGACGACTTAAATTATCTCACGCCAGCGCATTTTCTAACTGGAGGGTCAGGATTGACTATCATGGAGACAGAAAGGGATCTACGAACACGTTGGCATTTGACGCAGAAAATCTTCCAAGACACCTGGAAAAGATGGCGTAATGAATATCTAGACCAACTAACATTACGTAGCAAATGGAAGAAGCCATATGAAAATATAAAAATTAATGACGTCGTGCTTATTCGCGACGACAATCTGCCAGCAGGGAAGTGGCCCATGGGCAAGGTTACTGAGTTACACCCCGGAACCGATGGCCACGTTCGAGTCGTAACACTTAAGACAAAAAACGGTTTCATAAAGAGACCTATCATAAAACTGTCTATCCTGCCAGTCCACTGTGAACAAAAACAACAAACCTCGCCGTTAACGTCAACAAACACACAAACTAAGGAAAAAGAGAAACCTAAACGTTTTTCCCTAAATTCAGTAGTTATGACATTACTATTCTTTACATCAATTATATCATGTGCATCGAGTTCTTATAATATAACAGAAATCAAAGATAAATATGTATATTTCGACAAGGTGTCTGATATGAGACTTATAAGCGATGAGTGGCGTATATTAGCATATTACGACATGCGGCCATATCAGCAAGGAATATTGGCTTTAAATAAATATATACAGTACTTAGACACTCAATGTACAAAAATAAACAAAGCAGTTAGATGTGAATTAATATTACTCCAATTACGTCACGGTTACAATGAATTGGAGTACTATAACCATATGCTACTGAGTCAGCATTCCAGCACGCGACACCGCCGAGGCCTTATCAACGGTGTCGGTTACCTCGCCAACAGCCTGTTCGGCGTATTAGATCAACATTTCGCAGAACAGTATCAAAAAGATATCCAGCTAATTAAAGAAAATCACAATCATATGACTTCTCTGTGGAGGAATCAGACCTCTATCATCGAATCAGAATACGACGTTTTGAAACGGACTACGAGTTTAATTGATAAACAACATAAAGCAATAAATCAGCGTTTATTAAGTATAGAAACGACAGTATATAACACGCAAAAAGAAACTCAAATGAACATAGACATTAATTCATACACATTAACAGCAGTTATAGCCAGCAATATGTTATTAAACTTAAAAAACATACAAGACATTTTATCTGACACAATAATCGACATATATCATGGTAGATTTAATCCTCATTTGTTGTCACCAGAACAATTGATAAACGAACTGAGTAACATCGCTAGTCAATTACCTAAGGACTTCAGCCTACCGGTCGAGCACGTACAAACTGACATCAAGGATATATACCAGCTGTTAACTGTAAAAGCCCGAGCAACAGAAAAATATTGCCTGTTTGAAATAAAGGTGCCATTAGTCAGTCAGGACTATTTTGAAATTTATAGACTCATTCCGATACCACAACAAAAAGGTAGCAGCAAGGTCAGCATTATGCCAAAATCGGATTACGTCGGTATCAATCTCCATAAGGATATTTACTTAACAATGACGGAATTGGATTTAAAACAATGTTTACATAGTGCTGAAACTTCACTCTGTTATATACAGGGGCCTGTCCACCACCTCACAAATGATAATGACCTTTGTGAGGTGAATCATCAAACAAATCAATGCATAACTAACATAAATGTATGCAGTAATGAATGGATTAAAATGTACAACGTTAATTCATTTGTTTACTTTTGCTGTAATGGGTGTCAAGTGCGAATATTATGCAAGGATCAGGTTACCGTACGACAGCTGTGGCAGTCTGGAATTATTTATATCGGACAAAATTGTATGTTAAAAACAAACAATTTTACTATCCATTCACACAGGGATATGAGCAGTGACATAAAAATTTCACCCCCTCTTACTAGCTGGGATTATATGCCACCTATAAATCACATTATCAACTTCACAACAACGCACTCAGAAATTACTAACTCATCATTAGCATTAGATACAGAAAAGGAGCTAAACGAAATACATGACAAAATTCGTAATTTAAAGGAAAATCAATGGGAAGCCGAAAGTATCTCATATCACGATGTACATCATTACGTTGCGATATATATATTGGGCGGTGCGCTAGTGATACTTGGTTGTATCGTCGTATATCACATGTACGTAAAGCGACGCGCGTCTGTCGGGATACCGGCCACCTCGCCGGCGCCGGCGGCGCGTTGGGGCGGAGAAGCCGCGCCGTCGCAGGCTCCGACCGAAAGAGCCTCCTCCAGCAGCAGTGTAATGAAAGAACAGTGTCAGTGTAAAGTGTTAAGTTTTCATAGAGCAAACAGTGAGCGTAAAAATAAGCGCGATAAAGGCACGTCGCCTTTTGTGAAAAAATCTGTGTTTAAAGTGTGTGAACAAGAAGTTTAGCGTGTGGTTTAACAAAATTAATTAGAGACATTAAGTAATAGGTATATCACCTTTATTGGTTAAGGACCTAATGTCTCACCTTGTTAAATCATTTTCATTTATCATTAATCAGTCATTTTTATTTTCTCTTTGTTGTCCCCCGGGAACATGTACGGGCCAACGACCGTACATTTGCCGCGGTCAGCATTTTACGTCCACAACGACGATTTTGTAATAAGTTACGTTAGTTCACTTTCAGCAAGCGTATCGTGTACTCATTATCATAAATCATATAGCATTATTAAGTTTAGATTGTTCATAATTACAGTGAAAATATACATTTGTGTTCACTCTAAACAGACTTATCATTTCTATCAATTATCAATTCGCATTTGATGTACGGTGTAGCACGAATCCCTACACTATTTTTTGGCAAGTTAAGTTGGCGAGACGCGAGAGAGGGGGCTAATTCGTACTTAACTTGCCAAAATATAGGATGGAGATCGATTTAAATCAACTTAATTTTAAAATACTACTTAACTCGCCACTGTACTTGTCGATGTGTAAATCGGGCATGGCTTATAGGGGCGCTCGTCCCGGTCCCACCTGGTCCCACCCCAGTTGACAGCGAGCTAGTGGTGCAGGCCTTCCTATAAATTACTTTACTCTGTGGTGCAGGCGCACGTGTGCTTTCATGTTTTGTGTTATTCCGCCGAAATTTGTGAAAAAATTAAGTAAGTTAAATTTCGTCTTATTTTACTTGTGTAAATATTAGCTAAATATCATTTTGCAAGTTATGCTACTTATTTCTTACGCTTTACCTACATTTAAATTATTTCTTAACGCTCTGGGTATTTCTTTTTTTTTTCCTTTATTAGAAGGCTTAATCATGACAATGATTATGTCGCCTTAATTTGGACAACAATTTAATTATTGCGTCTTTTTAATAGGCATGCGCAAAACAGTACTTTAAGACGTAATGCCATATGGCATGACATTTCGAACCGCGTCATATGACATTATAACAGTACGCAGGACGCTAAACATGACCTATGGCGGTTATGCCATATGTAACCAGTTGTCATATAATATGTCGTGTACTGATTGTTCTGGAGTAATAGATAGACCTTTTAGTGGGCAATATTACGTCAGAACAATCATATACATTGAGTTATATTATGAAGTTCTGTGTGTTATACTTTTTTTTTGTATGACGGTCGGTATCGGTGTGTTTTCGTCAAAATTTGAATTTTCCGTGTAAAATAGAGTTCTAGAATATTAATAATCCTTACGACTGCTTATGAATCATAGACTTAATTGAATATTATTTTAAGTTTCATACTACATTTTACATCGATGTACCTTCATTGTAATAATAACAGCCATATAAAACTTCGAAAGAAATAACACTATGAAATAAAAGCTTTACTATAAGGCTGAGCGCACATTGGAGACTAGACTGTTTCAAGACTGACTTGCCTCATATAGACAAGTCTGTCTTAAAACTAAAACGAAACAGTTTTGACTACGATACGTAGCACACATAAAACAAAACTGTCTATCTGAGACAATATTGTCTATACGACGTTTTGTTCCAAGTGTGCGCATATTCATACATATTGTAAAGCAATAGTCTGTCTTAAGACTGTCGTGTTCCAAGTCTGCGCTCAGCCTAATAGTAGTAGTACTTATAAATTCGAACAAACGAAAGAAAGCGCCATAAGGATAATATTAGTCATATCTACGCAAAGTAGCTTCAAAGAAATGTAACCCGTATCTCGAACGCATAGAGTGCATGTAATACCTATATGACAGAGACATACCTACCGAACCGAACGCAGGCGTTCGCGTTCTGTTTAGGCTGAGCGCAGACTTGGAACACGACAGTCTTAAGACAGACTATTGCTTTACAATATGTATGAATATGCGCACACTTGGAACAAAACGTCGTAGAGACAATATTGTCTTAGATAGACTAATACCGCACGGCGACTAGTCTGACTAACGATTGTCGGCTTCCCTTTTGTATCAATGCGGGCGCGCACATTAAAGACAAAACTGTCTACCGTCACACCCCGCACGCACCCCACTCTCGTCCGAGCGTTCAGAAAGTAAACACGTCACGTGGTCATGTATGCCGAGTATAATCCCATCACTGATTATGAGACAAAACAGTTTTGTTTTATGTGTGCTACGTATCGTAGTCAAAAATGTTTCGTTTTAGTTTTAAGACAGACTTGTCTATATGAGGCAAGTCAGTCTTGAAACAGTCTAGTCTCCAATGTGCGGTCAGCCTTAGTGTCATGTGTCCTGCTAAACTTTGTCGGGTAATGCGTACTGTTACAGTACGCGGTCGTGCTATATTACGCGTCATGCATTACTGACAGTACTGACACAAGTCTACTTTTTAAAGACTACGCCCGCATTAGGATGAACCTCAAGATGGCGGGATCCCGCCAGATTTTGAGAATATCATGGCATAAAGATTTAATACACTTTATCTACTATTTCATACTTTCATAGTAAAATTCTACACCCATAAAATTACTAAATATCCTACAAAGAAAGTGGTCCCGCTATTTTGACGTCATTATGGCGGGACCATTATTAAATTAAAAGAAAAAACATGGCGTGATCTTAAACTAACCACACCAAATTTTAATACGATATAGTACAACTACATTTTAATCATTATTATACTTAGAAAATTGCAATTTCAATAAAAAAAAACATTTGTTATGTTTACACTAGAAAAGCGCCTAAAGAAAAAGTATCAAGGACAATTAACATTAGTCCTATTATTAAAGTTATGCAGATAACCTGCTTAACTTTATTAAAGTAACTTAACTTACTATATAATGCATTTTCTCAGATTTTCGGAAAAACGTAAATATGTACCATTTTTTTTTCATAAGACAAAATAAATTATAAATAAAAAGTAATTATATTAACATTCAAAGATATGTTTATTTATTTTAATCATTCTGGTTTGGTGTTCAAATAACTTTTATTTTTAGGCAAATATCCACTATTATACATTCATTTTAGAATAACCCTAGACTGTTTCCTAACCTTAACAAACAAAACGCCTATGCAAATTGTAAGAGCATAAAATAGGACTAATGTTAATTGTCCTTGATACTTTTTCTGTAGGCGCTTTTCTAATGTAAACATAATAAATGTGTTTTTTTTATTGAAATTGCAATTTTCTAAGTATAATAATAATTAAAATGTAGTTGTACTATATCGTATTAAAATTTGGTGTGGTTAGTTTAAGATCACGCCATGTTTTTTCTTTTAATTTAATAATGGTCCCGCCATAATGACGTCAAAATAGCGGGACCACTTTCTTTGTAGGATATTTAGTAATTTTATGGGTGTAGAATTTTACTATGAAAGTATGAAATAGTAGATAAAGTGTATTAAATCTTTATGCCATGATATTCTCACCGCCATCTTGACGTTCATGCATTAGGGATCATCCCGTGTCGCGGGGAATTTACAAACTTCAATTCAGACACAAGAATACTGTGTGTCACCACCCCATCTCATCCCATGGGTGTCGAAAAAACCGACGGATAGTCATCCGTGAATATTATCTTTACGTAATAAAAAGAAAGAAAACTTAAAATTAAACCCTATACAAATCCGTTTGGCCAGCGTGGTATTAGCCCTATAGTAGGCTAAGTATCCCTTCGTCACGGGAGTCCCTGCAGTGGGACATTAATGGGCTGTTATAATGAATTCAGACACAAAGAATGTCCAGACTCAGGACAATAATTCGTGAATCGAAAAAAAAACCACTGTCACCGAGGCAGTTAGTTCCAGTTGTAACAATTGTGAGCTTACGGGGAATCATGTATTTTGGGGTAAATATAAAAATAAAACAAACAAATAATAAATGTAAGGGCAAGTTAATTTTATTAAAATTATTTATTAATTAAATGTAAATTGCATTATTATTTAGTTATTAGGTGGTGTGTACATGTGTGCGTGCGTCACCAACATGCTCGGCCGACATACGCTATTTGTACAAGATACTCGTGACTCTATACATACTTGTAATAATTATAACAACTCAATTTATATAACTATTGTACAACAAACAAACAGACAAATGTGGTGACATATTTATTATTATAATATTGTTGACCCTATATTATTGCTTTATTTTCTTTACCTGATTTTTTTATTTTAACTGTTATGGAATGTTTTTCATATAAACAATTAAGTGAAATTTTATTATTTTATAGACATTTTAACTTCAAGTTGTGGAATACAAAATAATGTGTTGTCTCTCTATACACTTACTCTATACAATGTCTTTTTTCCTACATTTATACCTAAATTTGTAAAAACAAATTGTACCCATTCAATTTACTTTATTCTATTTCTTGCATTTCATAGTTTTTTGACAAACGTTTTAAATTAAAATGTAAATTTTCAAAATACATTTTGACAATTTTAAAGATACATAGTATTAAGTTTAACTCACTGCCTGGCGCGAATGTGAAGTTAAGCATCCTATCATATTTTGTAAAATAATCCATTCGTTACAAGTTCAAGTAAAGCCCATGTTTACACATTACGAATTCGTACTTAAATAATAGAACAATATGACACGACGCTTGGCTTAGCTGCGCCAGTGTGAGTTTAACCTTAAATAATATACATTTAGCGAATGAATGAGATACTTAGTCACCTTATAATGTGTTCATAAGTATCGCGCGTATTTGAAATAGCTTAACATTAGCGCCAGTTCATCTCTCAGTAACACAGTACGTACTGTGCTTACCCTCCGCTAGTTACTCGCGCGCGTGAAGTACGCACAGCAGATTCACAACCAACTATAGATGTGTCGAAACACTTGTGTAAGTACTAAGTGTCCTGATGTAAGACATTACATTATTTGTTTATAAGTGTAATATACATGTATATTCAAATCTTTATACATTTGTTACTATAATATTGACATTTCGTATTGAGAGTTTCTACAACAATACCTAGTCTGTTGTGGTATAAAATATATGTCCACATTGTACAGAACACCTCTTATGTTACGATGTCACATTGCCAAGTCTACTATTACGACATCTTGTTGTCGAGATGCAACGTGTAGCAATAACAAAACGGTACAAAATAATAATAAAAACAGTCTACAACGTAATTGTTCGCTAAGCAACTAACAAATGCTCCTGTAAATGTATACATAACAAAATATACATAATTATATGATACAAACACATTGTGTCTACTAGTGAGACAGACAACCTCTAACATACAGATCACATGTGTATTGTAACAAACAATACATTACAAATCATTTTGTCAACATTCATCATTATATAAAAACATAACTCAGATATGCACGATACATTATGACTCATACAATGTACATCTACTCTCTCTATATACTCGTAATCACATAGGAGGGGAGGTCTTGTCCCACGAAGACGAAACAGATAAATTCAATATTTATTATGTTTTAACACGTTCCCAGTCCCATGTACCGTATATGGTACATGTTGTGAAAGGGTTAATATTATAATTGTAATTTATTTCCAATTTAAACAAACTTAAAGCTGTTGACGATGTCAGTTATCGCTTATTCCACCGAATAAATAATACTGTCATCTATATCCACACGAAACGTTATCAAAATAAGTTCAACTATTTGAGCGTGAACAAGTAACAACACAAACTCAACATTAGCTATATTATTTGTTCTTTGAGACAGCTGTACATAGATAAGTCATAGCTCGTATATATCATAACATACATACAAACAGTTATATACTATACAGGGTGGGCACAAAATAGTGGATCAAACAACAGGGCAATAGTTGAGTTATTTGCTGTTTAAAATACTAGCTGAAGCTCTAACTTGATCTCCTTACAATTTATAGCTAATTTAGTGTTTTATATGGAAAATACCAAAATTTGTAATAGTTCTTCTTACAATTAATTATTTATTATTATTAAATTTTATTAAAAAAACCAAACTATAGCCCTGGTCCTTTTGATCCACGAGTTGTGCCTACCCTGTAACTATGTATATAACATCACTACTAATACATACAATATAAACAATAATAACCACTCACTCGTGCTGGACGTAACATTACTCTAACTAATAGTTTAATGAATATCATTCATTATAAACATTCCAAGTGCACACACACACACAATCACCACTATACTATTATACATATATTATAACTAGATCGCTCCGTGCGGGGGGACATACAAACACACATACACAGACACTACATGTATGTGTATGTACATAATATACACACGTAATACAATGTCAAATTATGATAAAAAAGAGTAAAATTATTAAATTGATTTCAACTTTTCAAACACTTCGTCTGTAAAGAACAGAGTATTTTTCACTTCATTTAAAATATTTTTATGTTCAATCAAGTACAAAAGTATTTAAACACATCCAATAATAACAAAACATCTCAACGCTACACTGAGTAAGTATGTACGGTCGGGGTATTTGCCGCTCGACCACCCTTAGGCGAGAATCGCTTGGCACGCGGCGCATGCGATACGTGGGCGTGCCACGTATCGCATGCGCCGCGTGCCAAGCGATTCTCGCCTAAGGGTGGTCGAGCGGCAAATACCCCGACTGTACGTCTTGTGACGAGAAGAGAAAATAGTCTTAAGAGCATTTATTGGGCTCACTAGCGCCACTAATTGAAACAAAATCATAATTACACTTCAACAAATCTAAAAGATACAGTATGACGTTTCATATTTTTCAAACTGAAACAACTTTGTTCATGCGTACATTATTCAGTTTCGAAAACCTTTTTCGTAAAACCATAAATTTAGAAACATTTTATTATTGTATCTAAAAATATACAATTCTTAATATATAAATTTGATTGAAAATTTTCAAACAAAGCAAAATAACACATATTTACATAGTAAATAATCTCAAATAGTTCTATTTCTCGACCTCATTGCAAAGTCACGTAGTTAGGTCACTGCTCGTAGTGTTGTGACTCTTCTGATACATTTGTGTGCAAAAAAATCGTTTACATTAACGAAAAATGAATGTATCACTTTCAAATTGTCAATTATCGACACGTTACTGCGCGATCGCATAAATCACTTATTACATAGGTACCCTAAAATAAATTAATTTAATATTTTTTAAGTTTTAGAAAAAAAAAACAACTAAAAAGTAAAAAATTATCCTATAATTTAACTAGGTACACATTTATCATCATCTCATTATATTATTATATCTCTATATTTTTGTTTAAAAAAAAAAAATGTAAATATTAATCATAATTAAAATAAAATAATTTTTTAGAATATTTTATTATTCACTAGTAGTACTAGATCTAATACTACTAGTAAGAGATCAATTTAAAGTTTCTTAAAATTCGGATATTATCGTAATCGATCTCTTAAAGTTCGGATATTATAGTAAACGATTTTTTTTCCCCAACCCTATTATTCAATTTGTCAGAACTGTCAAACTGTATCTTTTAGATTTGTTGAACTGTAGGATCAATAATGCAAAATGTTGTTTACTTAGTCTTTTGAAAAGGCAATAAAGCATTAACTACTATACCACACTCTCAACACTTTAAATGTTTTTTAATTAGATGAATATTGCATTTAAAAGAAAAACCGTTTTATTTTCATTTTGCATTATTGATCCTATTCCCGAATTACTTATGTTTTTTTTTCAATTGGTGGCGCTAGTGAGCCGCGTAAACGCCCTTAACACTTTGTATGAATGAATATGTGTATTAACTGTTGTTGTAGTTGAGTTATGTGTGTATGTGTTGTATGTGGTGCCCCGCTAGTGACTAGAGGAGCCGGGTGACGCATGTGGTGGTGTAGTGACGTCACGTGGTGGTCAGTGGGGCGGAGTGACAGCGGCGGAGGGGGAGGTCGCCGCCGCCTCACGTCACTGACTGTTCGCCAGCTCGTCCATGCGACATCTGCAACATACACAGTACACAGTTACAAAACACAAAAGTACACAGTTACACACGTCGTACAACACAATATATCTGTGAGCTCCCCACCATGAAGACAGGGGACAGTTCTTCTCCTTTGTTCTAAATCAAATCATTGACAATTGTGTTTTTAATTGGATACGATTGATGTAGGGTTTCTTACGGGTTTTTCTTTTAAGAATTGTAAAATTTAATGTTTATTGAAATATGGATAATCTATTTTCATTAACTGGCGCGCGGTGGAAGCGACTGTCGGACACGAGGTAGCGTGTTCCACGCGGGACGGTCTGATCCATAAATAATTGTCTTGAATTTGTATGTTAATTAAGTCTGTTATATTGATGTTTGTAAAAGTGCCTGCAATACGGGACTTCATCCCTAATGCGAGAATTGTCTTTTTTTAAAAGAAACCTCACATCCATGGTACATAAGTAATAACTAATAATGTAATCAGTATGTATTACCTGACGGCCATCTCAGCTACTTCTAGACTGGGATAGTCGAGCTCTTTCACCAGGCACAACACCGCTGATAACAGGTTTGAGTTCTGTAACGTATACGTACATATTATTGTATATTATGAATATGTTCATTAGTTATAACAATAAACACATAGCGATATAACCAACAACTTGGGTGACATAAAGTGGGCAAGATGACTACAACTGTTGACCAGATAATACAAATTCGTATTCTCAGTATCAGGACAGTGGATCACAAATAACTGTCCTGCACGGGCAAGTAGCTATTAGATAAGTTTGCACATTCACCGGAACAAATACAACACGCGCTTCTTGTTAAACTGATATCTACGACAAGTAGGTATACACCGTGTTGTTAGTAGTTGTAGACGTAGCCGAGCTGTTACCTTCAACACTTCACCTTGGGGTACGTGGTGTCAGATCGGTACAACTAAGTAAGCTCTACTATACCAATTTGTAAACATCCTGTAAACATGTTTCTTACAAATAAACATTCTTATTCTGGTCGGTCGATTTGTTTTTACACAGCGCCATCTGTTGCCAAAGTAAGCTAGGCTTAACCAGCTCGTGTTATGGGTAACAGAACAACGGATAGTAATACTTAAATGTTTTTTGTTTTAAATACACACATATTATACATAGAATCAGCCAGACCAATGCAAACAATCATGTTCATGCACACAAAGATTAGCATTGGCCGGGAGCGCTACAGAGGTACAGAGGTAGTACGTACCCTGGCCACAGGTCTCCTGGTGAAGCCTCTGTGCTCGGCCATGACGGCGGAGGTGTAGTCGCGCTCGTGTGCCTGTGACGTCACTCTGCCACCGCCGCCGCCACCGCGCTCGCCACCGTTCTCCCACGCGTCGCCGGCTTGTCTGGACGACATCTGGTTGTATGACTCCGATCTGTGGACCAAACATGTACACATTGTATCGTCTACACAACATTGCTCGCTCAATATTGATAAGAGCACGCAACAACACTTTAGTAAACAGCTTTGAGAGGGGTACATCATAAGTGCCACAATAAGTTCTGTGCGGTTCACGTGACCATTAATATCTGAACATTAAACAAATTTACTGTTTGACTTATTTAAACAATACGTGTCAACCAGTAGAGTCCAATCGTCTGCCGAACTCAAGACTGAAAATGGCTTGTAGGTGGTTTACTAGTGCCTTCCTTAATATATAATAATATAGTAGTGAATGCACTGACCTGTCAGGCCTCTCGTAGTAGTTGTCGTGATAGTGCGGGGGCGAGGCGACGCCGCCGCCGCCGGCACTGAACCTGCACTCACCGTTGCTACCGTACGAGTATTCCTGCACACATACAAACACATATCACACTAACTTTACATATGATATACAAAATGTGAATAACAATACAGATTTATCAGATTACATTTTACTACAAGAACCAACAGTGCTATTCTTGGATGTAACTAAAGCCTTTTGATCTGTCTCAAATGACTGCGATGCCTTATTTATATGAAACGTGTGTCTCTGAACTGACTACAATAATACATACATAATTAAATTGTTAAGTGTTCACGTGTTACAGCTAAAGGATACAAAATGTGTTCAAACTATAGAATACAAAATGTTGGCGTGCCTCAAGGAAGCATGTTAGGACCACTCTTGTTTTACTATGATTTCAATAACTTACATTATATAATTTATGAGACTATATTTCATCATAACAGCCCATTAATGTCCCACTGCAGGGACGGGCCTCCTTCCATGACGGAGGGATACCTGGCCTACTAATACCACGCTGGGAGACTCTATATTTAACTCCAGATATTAATATGTACTAATATAATCTGCAATACTTAGTGATACTACATGTGCGTGTGTGTGTATGTGTGTTTGTGTGTGTATGTGTGTGTGTGCACGTCTGTACCTTGACGCTGTGCGCGGAGAGCGAGTGTCGCAGTGAGGGCGCGTCCGGGGACCGCACCGAGCTCGACGTCTGCAACATTACGTGAGGAACCACTACATATACTTACGTCTACATACATATATATCATTAATACACATGCAATATACATAAATATAACATGTATCAATAACAATATATGTATACTCAGCAGTTAGTGCAAATAACTAAATTACTACACTTGGGCCATTACAAACGTGACAACTGACGTCATAACACATTACGTCACGGAATGTGACAATGCCGATATATCTATAAATGTGAGCGAGAGGTGTATTAAAATGATTTAACTCAGATCGCAAGTAATGGGCCAGTAGGTATAACAATACTAGATATACAAGATACAAACTAAAACAAATCAACATGACACTGTGTACAATCAGCTGTCGCTGGACAGAGAAATGGTTCCGACATTTTCAGTATAACATTGATAAATATTTATTAAAACGTGTTTTTGGATTTTTAATGTAGAAATTATCTTAATAATAAAGGATTGAGTTATATATTTAATTAGAGTGATATATGATAATTAACAGAGGTCCCATTAAACAACCTTGAGGAACCCCTCTGGGAATAAATACCAAGCTCGACATCTAATCGAGTAGCCAGAGCTGCACGTGCGCAGTAGTCTAGTCGAGAGTCTTACTACCCACAACATTCTGAGACTATTAGAAATAATACCTTCGTATTAAATGTCCTCATATGTTAACTTAAGTAGTACTTATTATTTTAGTTTGTTGTGATCTATAGGTACTATTGAATGCCTTCGATATTTTGGTAAAGATTAAATTATTAAGACCATAATACTACAGAGAGGGAACAAAGTTGTTTAGTTCTTATGTTGGTGGTGGGTGAAAGTGAAAATAATCAGTTATTGGCCTTTCATTCCAGGTATTAACGAGTTTCGCATGCAAATATAATGAGTAATGTGAGATGAACCTTGCGGCTCATAGTCCCACATTGACACAAGGTGACCTAGTCTCAGTTAAGTACAGTACCCGGCCATAAATATTACACATCGACTTTTGTAAAGAGACAATCGGCCAATTTCGGCTTCGTAAATTCAACGAAATTGACCGATTGTCTCTTTTCACAGGTCGATGTGTAATATAAACGGCCGGGTACTGTACATGTAGGTGGTAGACAAGTACTACAAGTACTCACGTCGTAGTGAGACCGCGTCATGGCGCTGGCGGGGTGCTCGAACCTGTCGTCCTCCGGGGACTGCGCCGACACGCTCTACACAACATTGTAATATACATGTTAGTTCGTTACACTAGCGTAGCATACTTACTTGTGATGATAGTAGACAATTACAAATGATTCTTATATTAAATAACAAATATGAAATTATATTTTCAATATTTCTTGTATCAGTTAGATGATTAAATATTAGTTATTCTGTATTAAAGCAGTAATGGATCATGCATGTTTCAAGTTCTTAGCAGTCAGTATATGGAACGATCTCCCGCCTCCACTAAGAGAGAATGTAAGCTCACATGTGTTCAAGACTCGTTATAAATCAGCCTTAATCAATCGGCAACTTGACGCTGAGAACGTGAAGCTCTCCTATGTAAAGGAATTTAAAATAAAAAACTATTTTACATTAGTATAATAACCCACACACACACACATACAATATAATTTAATAAATATCCGAACCCTCACTCACACACACGCACATGCACACACACACTTAGATATTCATGATAACATTAGCTAAAGTGAAATATGTTACTACTTTTTTTTTTTGTAATCCTGCAATACACATTTGTTTACTGATTATATTTAATATTTAATAGCCTAATAATAATTGATTATGTCTCCTTTTTTAATTTAAGTAGTTTCGTAATTTCTGTTTTACGTGGTCGTTAGCGTTAGCGTTACTATGTCGCCAATACAGTGAAACGGGTTAGCTGAAAATCAGCGCTGCCCAGAGTAACCACTCTGTGCAGCACAAGCTGAGCCTTCTCCAATTGCTTTTAATATTATTTCTTTTGTTAATTGTAGTATTTTCTTTCTTTTTTGTATGTGTCTTAAAAGCAATAAATGATTTTTTATTTTATTTTTATTTTTTATGCATGACGGCGCACACGGCGGCGCGTGAGCGAGACTTGCGAGTGAGCCGGGTATTGTACCCGGCTCACTCAAAACTCACGGGTATTCAAAATCACGTCTTAATGTTATCATTAAAAAATAAGATTTAACATTTAAATGTATAATATTAGACGCACGCACACATAAACAATAAATAGTATATTTTAGCCCTAACATGAATAATAATATTCTCAAGAAACATGAGAGCAAACCATATCTTACTCAAAATAATAAAATACAACGCTTGAAGCTCGAAGCAGGGACATAAACCTGGCTCTTCTATGAATACACCTCAGATATAATAAGTACAGTAAACCTAAGCCTAATACTTTATTTCCTTTTACAGAAATAAATAGTTTATACTCAACCCACAAAAAATATTTTCTTTTTTTTAATAATTACTAGCAAACCCGTCGAACTTTGTTTCGCCACCAGATGTTTTCCCGTCCGCCTCCGTTTTCCCGCTTTTCTGTTGAATTTTTTCCTGAATTTTCTTTGCTATAAACCTCACGGACCCCGAGACCTTTCCAACGAATGCAAAACCTTGGAAATCGGTTCGTGCGTTCTGGAGTTATAGCGTCAGGAAGGAAAACCCGACTTATTTTTATATATTAGATTAATGACGAATATAACTACTTTACTTAAACTATAATATTCTAAAAGTGCATATCTACTCCTACAGTGTGCTATAACACAGTAAATAGTCACCTGTGGCTCAGACTTGTTGGTGTCGAGTGCGGGTTCGACTCCCGCCTCGGAACTGTCGCTGCCCGTCTGTGAGTACACGTGCACAAGCGTTAGTATATTAGTTATATGTAATTATATTTAAACTATGAAAAACAAAACCATTAAAAAATGATTTAATAATAATTATGATTGTAATCAGAGGGATACCCCAATGACATAATGTAATAAATGTTATAACCAATGACATAATGACGGACATATTTACATAGTAAATATTAAATACTAAACTATTCGTTAGACGCGACTCAAAGTTTTATGAAAAGTTCAGTTCTTACAGAGTTTACCCTAACGAAAAAGAGAAATAAAAACTGTCTAGAAGTAATTTAGTTAGTACAAACTGTAATTTTGATGTTACAAGCAACACATTATATTTATGTTACAAGCAACACATTATATTTATGTTACAAGCAACACATTATATTTAAGTTACAAGCAACACATTATATTTATGTTACAAGCAACACATTATATTTATGTTACAAGCAACACATTATATTTATGTTACAAGCAACACATTATATTTATGTTACAAGCAACACATTATATTTATGTTACAAGCAACACATTATATTTATGTTACAAGCAACACATTATATTTATGTTACAAGCAACACATTATATTTATGTTACAAGCAACACATTATATTTATGTTACAAGCAACACATTATATTTATGTTACAAGCAACACATTATATTTATGTTACAAGCAACACATTATATTTATGTTACAAGCAACACATTATATTTATGTTACAAGCAACACATTATATTTATGTTACAAGCAACACATTATATTTATGTTACAAGCAACACATTACCAGGGCGGGTCAATAAGTCCGTGACTTTTTGGGTTTCCCGCCTCTTAATTGAAATAGCAACACTGCTCCTGTCAAGAGTCATCTGTCAATTGACTCTTGACAAAAATTAAACAAGATTTGACATTTAGTTTGTTTTTGACAGCCGTTTATATCAGACTACCACGTTGACTAACAAGAAAATGAAAAAAAGTGAATTTCGTGTGCTCATAAATCATCATTTTTTGCGAAAAAATCTACTACGTAAACCAAATCTAAGCTTGATAAATATTATGACGACTCTGCACCATCCATTTCTATGGTAAAAAGTGGTTTACTGAATTTTGATTTAGCCGTACAAGCACATAAGATGCCGAACGTTCTGGACGCCCAGTTGAGGTCTCCACATCCGAAACAATTAAAAAAAATCACGATACAGTTTTAGTCGATCAGCGATTGAAAGTGAAAGAGATTGCGGAAGCCACAGGCATCTGATATGGCTCAGTGGTTTCTATTTTGAATCATAATTTGGGTATGAGAAAGCTTTCAGCAAGATGGGTGCCGCATTTGCTCACAATCGACGACAAATGCAAACGTGTGACAATTTCGCAGGAATGTTTGGCTTTGTTCAATTGCAATGTGAACGAAATTTTGCGCCGTTTTGTAACCGTAGATCCACCACAACATACCGGATACCAAACAACAGTCAAAATAGTGGGTTTCTCGGGGTGAATCGGCGCCAAAGAAGGCAAAGGTGGGTTTGTCAGCCAAAAAAGTCATGGCGACTGTTTTGTGGGATGTACGCGGTTTTATCCACATTGACTACCTTCAAAAAGGAAAAAACAATCAATGGTGAATATTACAGCAACTTATTGGGTCAATTTGATGAGGCATTGAAAGAAAAGCGACCGCACTTGGCCAAGAAAAAAGACCTTTTCCACCGGGGCAATGCTCGGGTGCACACATGTGCAGTTTTCATGGTAAAACTTCATAAATTTGGTAACGAGTTGCTCTCTCATCCGGCCTATTCACTAGATCTAGTTCCGTTTGATTATTTTTCGTTCCCAAATTTGAAGAACTGGCTCGGCGGAAAGAGATTTGCCACCAATAACGAAGTCACTTTACACACAAATGCCTATTTTGAAGACCTCGACAAAATACAATTTTTGGAAGGCATAAAATAATTGGAGAAACGTTGGGCTGAGTGTATAGATCTCGAAGGAGACTACGTTGAATAATAAAATAAGTTTTTAACTAAAAAGCTGTGTTTTATGCTAAAAGTCACGGACTTATTGACCCGCCCTCGTATATTTATGTTACAAGCAACACATTATATTTATGGAATTAATGACACAATCATGACAAAAATACACATCAACAATAAAACGTTATTATAATTAGGTATAAGTAAGTATAACACATAACACAACAAACTATCTGTTACTGAACATGGACATAAATATTATAATGTATAAAGCTCAATGTTAATGTACAGAAAGCACCAACTAACTCCCACGGCCTGAACTTGTTGCTGCAGACTGCGCATATGTCATGCGCGAACTTGCCGGCCGTGGGGGTCAGTTACGCGTCTGTATGTACGTACCTGGTCGTGCCTGAGCGAGGGCTGCGCCCTGGCGCTCGTGTAGTAGGGCTCCTCCTCGCGCTCCGGGCTGGACTCGCACGAGCGCTGGCGCCGGTACTGGCCGTAGCTCTCCTGCTGCGATACAAACATACACACACTCGTCTTACAGCTCATTCATCTACAACTCTAAGGGCAAGGCTTCTTGCATGTGACACTAGGTAACTTTGCCAACTTTGCAAACAAATGCTTGTAAAAGGTTTTCCGTCAACGCTTCAAACATTGCCGTATGTTTGTGTGCATAGCGGACCTCGTCGCTCGACACGACACGTCTCCTTAAACGAGCCCGTTCCGTGGGTAATACGTATTGTTGAAAACAAATGCCGCCTCTACGTCATCAATATTCTCAAGTTAAACGTAAATACATACCGTTTGTGGATACCCTTCGTCATCAGAGTCAGGTATGTGCACACCGCGACGCATCGCTTCTTGCACCTGAAACATTACACACTCATTCATATACACCTACATTAACTAATAAATATAAACAGGAAGGTCTTCGACCAGTGCGTGTTGCCAGCAACAGAGACGTGGTCGCTAACTATGGGCCTTCTCAGAAAGCTCATGGTCACTCAGAGGGCAATGGAGAGAGCTATGTTGGGAGTTTCCCTGCGTGATCGAATCAGAAATGAGGAGATCCGCAGGAGAATCAAAGTAGCCGACATAGCGCTCGGAATTGCCCGGTTAAAGTGGCGGTGGGCAGAGCACATAGCGCGGAGAACTGACAGCCGTTGGGGCAGAAAGGTTCTAGAATGGCGACCGCGTACCGGAAAGCGCAGGGTGGGGAGACCCCTCACACGGTGGACCGACGACCTAGTTAGGACGGCGGGAAGCCGATGGATGAGGGAGGCACAGGACCGCACAAGATGGCAATACTGGAGGAGGCCTATGACCAGCAGTGGACGTTGATCGGCTGATATGATGATGAAGATGATAAACAGGAATTAACACCAATCTCCTTTTTACAACGGAACCGGGCTTCGATGTGATACTAATACGGTCTGTCAGCCTACATCTCGCACAGAAAGGTTCGGGAATTTCTTTTTATGCCAAACCATTAAATTGTTGAATTAAGTTTCGGCACATCAACTCATACATCGACGCCCACTCTTTCCCAGGTCCGCGGTGGTCATTCAACAAACTTTCTGCGCCGTAGGCTATCAGTGCCCTACACATTACCATTTTAATTCTTAGCGCAATGTGAACTGGCCTCATCATCATCTTATCAGCTAATGGAAGTCTTGTTAAATTAGACCTTCTTCAAATACACTTCTGCGGTCACCTTTTTCATTGTTGTCCCGCTGTCCTAACGAGGTTGTCGGTGTACCATGTGAGGAGTATCCCCAGTCCCCACGCTGTGCTTTCGGGTACACGATCGCCATTTCAGAACTAATTTCAAAACATTAGTCAGACTTCTCTGTCGTAAATTCTTAAAGTATGGTACCAAAACTAATATTATGTATAGGTATATACCTCGTCAGGTTGTACGGGCACGTTGTCTAGTTTCTCCAAGTTGGGCAAGTTTCTGAGCACCGTCATTCTGTATCTGTAATGCACAACACATACATACATTATTACAGACATACATTACTACATACATTACTGTAAACAAACGAGTATGATATTAGATGACCACTAGGTCGCTACTATCAAAGTAATAATAACAATCGCTTCCTAATTTCTGCTAAAACAGGACCGCACAAGGTGGCAATATTTGAG
The DNA here is from genome assembly GCA_905475405.1 of Schrankia costaestrigalis. Lineage (NCBI taxonomy): Eukaryota > Metazoa > Arthropoda > Insecta > Lepidoptera > Erebidae > Schrankia > Schrankia costaestrigalis. Next base: position 10,718,599 of record FR997853.1, on the reverse strand, counting down.
GGAGGCCTGTGTTGAGCATTGGACTTCATTTGGCTGATATGATGATGATGAATGGTAAAATTTTGACATCTAGGCATGAGCTTGGATAGCCTAGTAGTCAAGAAGTAGAAGCGTTTATACCGAGAAAATTTGCAAGTTCGAGTTGTGCCTCGATATTATTTTGTTAGTCATCATAAAAGCCCATTAATGTCTCACTTCAGGGACGGGCCTCCTCCCGTGACGGAAAGATACTTGGCCTACTAAAACCACGCTGGCCAAACGGATTGGTATAGGGTTTAATTTCAAGTATTACGTAAAGATAATATTCATGGTAAGTGTATGATGAAGACTTACTCGGGATGTTGTGTGCAGGGGTTCTCGTCAAGCCACAGCGAGGTGAGGTCGGGCAGCCTCCTCAGGTGTCTGATCTCGTTGAGCTCGCCGATCTCGTTCTTCCTCACGTATAGTTCTCGCAGACGACGACACCCCGCGAAGTCTACCAGCGTGCGGATCTTGTTTATACTGGAATTGTATTAACGAATACTTAGTTATGTTGCTAACTATGTTGGGAGTTTGAGAGAACTAAAGTGACAGACATAGCGCCTAGGATTGCCTGTCTTAATGACAGCCGTTACGACAGAATGGTTCAGCAATAGCGAACGACTCCACACATGGTGGACGACACACAACCTAGTTAGGACGGCAGGCGATCGCGGACCGCGCTAGTTTTTTTATTTTTTCTTTATTTAAGCCATACACCATAAAGGTTAAGCCGGCTACAAATAAGTAAGCTTATCATAAATTTACATTAGAGAAGGTATTTATAAAGAAACTTATTACATTATTACTGTTTTTACATTTAAAGTTAGAGCTAATACACCTATGAATCACAAAAAACAAATCCTGTCTGTTACACTTCGTACATGTAATGAGATCAGCTCGCGCCTGTTCATTCCGGACACATTCCATCAAAACATGATATAAATCTTCTTTAATGTTTGGGCAACTATCACAGTATGGATCACTTCTTTTTCTCATCAAAAATTTAAATCCATTCAATGGAACATGTCCAGCCCGAACTCGCATACATAGAACAAGTACTCTGCGGTTAACTTTGGCATTGCAAAACCACGGAATATGAGGTGGTTCACACACTAGCGTTCTGTACCATATACCTTTTTCTTTTGAAGTCTGGTTGAAATAAGTTTTCCACATACTGTAAATATTTTTACGAAATTGTTCTAAATGGTCATTGTAGTGAGAGGGAACTTTAATTTCCAAACCATCTCTTAAAGCTTGTTTTGCCAGTGTATCAGCCACCTCATTACCGTCAATACCTACATGTGAAGGTAGCCATTGTAGTCTGACTTTAACACCTTTACGTATTAATTCCCAAATACATTTAATAATGGTGAAAGCCTCTTTTCTACCAAAGTAGCCTTTACTGCACTTTAACAAATGTTGCAGTGATGATGCAGAATCAGTAAATATCACTATTCTATTATATGCACAGGACTCAGCGTAAGACAGCGCTTCCAATATAGCGAGTAACTCTAAACCCATAATAGGAATATACTTATTTTCTATATTAAATTTCGCGACAAAAGAGGTACTATGGTCATAAAGGGAACAACCTGAATTACTGTTATCTTTGGATGCGTCTGTATAAATTTGTATAAATCCACAGTATTCATTTGACAACATTGATTCAATAGCATTATTGTATTCACTTTGACAGGTATTATTTTTTGGCGACGTTATGTGCCCAACTGCTGTAGAAATTACATCAGAAAGTGATAGTTCCCTAACGAGGAAAGGCAACTGATACAGTGGTGGAATTTGGAATTGATGTATGTCAAGTTTCTTAATTTCTCTGTATGTATCAATTATCAATATATTACCATTTCTGCGCCAGTATTGACTTTCCTCTAACAACATTTGAGATAAGTAATCAACTTGTTTTAACAGGTAATCATTAGCTGACCGCGCTAGTTGAAATGTTTTAAAAAGTCGAGCTGTGAACGTCTATTGGCTGATATGATGATGATGTATAAGGAGATAAGTCTACCTGGCTAGCGATCAGCCACGAGATCTTTATCTTGCTTGGCCTACATCGATTTAAAACATAACATTGTTTAAGCAATAAATGTGCGGATGTATTCGCAACAGAGACAAGGACGCACAGACAGACCGCACACCGACGTTGTCGAAGGAAACTGTTGCACAATCAAGGGCAAACTGTGCTCGCCATTTATTTACCAATCATTAGGTATACGTAATTTTGAGATAGGTAGAATAAGAAAAGTATAATCAAACTCAAGCTAGGTTAAGTAAAGCCGGCTGCTTTGGCAAATATCTCTGCCAAATCGGCCGTGAAGAGCGAACCATGAGGTCTGTTCGTCGCTCCAGAAAGGAATGCGGCGCATGACTTGCCATCGTGCGTTCCTTTAGTACGAGCCAGGGGGGTCTTCGTTACGTCAAATACACACGTAGCGGAGACTACCTCGCCGTAACCGCGAAGGGCCCCCGGAGTTACTCTGGGGCCAACGCCAGCCGAGGTCGCGGATGTAATGAGAAATTGATGAGAAATTGAGTACCGCGACCCGGCGCGCACTTGGCTGTTAGGGGAACGTGGGTTTTAGTCGATACACCGTGTTACCATCTATCAGGACTCCGACACTCCAGCCCCGTCGGGTCTTCCAGGCGACGGTGGTTGGGCAGCAAAGTATGGTTTTCCACGGAAAAAAATAAAAAGGTTAAGTAAGGGCAGACCGATGCTAATGTTAAGTTCAGTTGATTGTGTTTAAGCTAACAGCAGCTTAAATTATAAATAAACTGTAACTAATGAACAATGACACAATGAGTATTGTGTATTGTGCTACAGTATCCACCAACAACACAGAGACCAGATACAGCACGCTCTTTCCGAACAAGTCTCGAGGTCAGGACCTCCTTAGCACTAACATTGATCTATGTAACGCTGAATTTCGAAGTTCCAAATAGTGATAAGCGGTACTAAAACGCGAATCACGTTAGTGCGAAAGTGCGTCTTATCGATACACATGTCGCAGGGAAATGAGGAAACCAGGGATTTCACGAAATCATCACTAGGGATATGACGAAATCCCGTTTGTACTAGAAAAGAAATGCTTATATTTTTGTTTGTAGATTAAAAAACACAAGGATTCCAACTTCTATAGGTTAGGTTAGGTTAGAACTGTGACCATAATGAACCATAATGATTTCCTGATATCCCTAGTGATTTCGTGAAATCCCTGATTTCCTCATTTCCCTGCGACACACATAAGTTAGAAGAAATGTCTTCTTCAGAACTGACACTTCTACGACACCCATCCCATGGGTGTCGTAGAAGCCGACTAAGGGACTAACCGTAAGTATTATAACTAAAATTAAACCCTATGAAAACTTGAAATTAAACCCTATACCAATTCGTCTGGCCGGCGTGGTATTAGTAGGCCAAGTATCCCTCCGTCACGGGAGGAGGCTCGTCCCTGCAGTGGGACATTGCTGTTATGATGATGAACATCTAGGTTTAAGAAGGATAAGACATAGCGTTTTGTAAACATAGCATTAAGTTTATGGTAGTGTTTGCACATACAAAAAAAAACAAAAGAACAAAGGAAATGAACACTTTCCACAAGGTGTGTGTATGTTTACGAGTTTGTGATGAGCACACTTTTAATAATAATATGAACATTTCGCTAAGCTACCAGACAGGTCACGACCTCTGTCTGATACCTACACAACTACACTAGAGAGCAAAAGTTCTGGGTCACTAGCATTTACTTCAATATCTTGAAAACGAATAAAGCTATCGTATTGAAATAAATTGAACTTTATAGACAATTTAATGTTACTAAAATAAAATGCATTACATTTACTACTGACCTTTTATTTTATTATGTTTAAAAGGACAAATTAAAAATGGCGTAATTTTGCTTGTAAAACCAAAACTGAAAATATTGAATTTTTTATATTTACAAGTAGTTTTAACACGGTTTAGTACTTGGTATTACCCCCACGTGCTGTCTGGACTGCTGCAATGCGATTTGGCATGCTGTACACCAAGTTTCTGAAACACTGTTGGGGAATGTTCTCCCATTCCTCTACCAATGCATGTTTCAAGTCACTAAGCGTAATTAAAGGAGGATCTTGTTGTCTTACCCGTCGTCCGAGCTCGTCCCAGGCGTGCTCGATTGGGTTGAGGTCGGGGCTACGTGCTGGCCACACCATGGGACGAATATTCACCTCATCAAGGTAGTCTTGCACTACACGAGCAGTGTGGGGACGGGCGTTATCCTGCATAAAGATGGCATTCTCACCAAGTCTTGCCATAAATGGACCGACGTGCTCGTTGAGGATTTCATCCACGTATCTTACGCCATTAAGAGTACCGTTTTCGATCAGTACAAGCTCTGTTCGGCTTTCCGCAGAAATTCCAGCCCACACGAGTACCGAACCACCACCGTATGACACCTTTTCTTCAATACAGGCTTGCATAAATCTTTCTCCTGGTCTTCTGTACACCTTTGCCCTTCCGTCGTGTGTATACAGCATAAATTTTGATTCGTCCGAGAGTCCAATTTTCAATCGTCCAATTCGAGTGTTCGCGTGCATAAATTCGTCTTGCTATACGATGGTGTCTCTCGAGTTTCGGACCATTTGCGGGTCTAAATGGTTTCAAATTACCTTCAGCAAGTCGCCGTCTTACAGTCCAAGCAGAAGGGCTGCTTCCACCAAGTCCTAAAAAATGATGAGTCAGTGCTGTTCCCGTAAGAAACCGATTTCGTAGCATAGAGTTCACTAAATATCGATCTTCCCGTGCCGTCGTACACCTGAGTCTGCCTGTTGTTGGTCTGCGTAGGTTCAAACCAGTTTCTAGAAACCGCTGGCGAACACGCTGAACTGTAGACAACGATACACCGACTATTCTTGCTGTTTCTCGCTGACTGCTCCCATTTTCCAGGATCGTGAGGATTCTCGTACATTCCTCAGGTGTGAGTGACATAATTACCACTTTAATAATGACTATTGGATACCTGGATGACTCCTTATAAATACATTTTATGACAGAACAAAAACAAAAGCGAAAACAGTAGTGAAAATTAGAAGTTCTGATTTAAAAAAAATGGATCTTTTTTTTTATAACTTTTTTAATGCCATTACTTACCGCCAATCAATAAGTTTTTATATGTTTAATGAAAGATTATTAAATTGTCTATAAAGTTCAATTTATTTCAATACGATAGCTTTATTCGTTTTCAAGATATTGAAGTAAATGCTAGTGACCCGGAACTTTTGCTCTCGAGTGTATTACTACTTGACTGGCTCGGTGGCGCGGCGGTAGCGCCGTGCACGAGGTTGCGGGTTCGATTCCTATGCAGGATAATTATTTGTGCGATCCACAAATTATTGTCCTGAGTCTGGATATTGTTTGTGTACGTTAAATTGATGTTTGTAAAAGTCCCCGCGACACAGGGCATGGTCCCTAGTGCGGGAGTTGCCTCGATACACTAGGATTATCCTGGTGAGGGCAGGACAAACCTGAACCCCCCAGCACGGGCAGTAGGGAACCCCACGTGGTTAAAGTCGGCTCAAGTGCAACTTGCCCAGGACTCAGACAGTCCTCAGTATAGTACAATACGTTCGGGACATACCTACCCTACACACACGTTATAAGTAGGTATAATATTAGGCGCTGGTACTAAAACAATATTAGGCATTTACAACATTGCCAGTGTTTATATAAGATGCAGAACGAATCGGTAATTGTTAGTTAATTGTTGTAAGTTAGAACATTACTCCTTTAAGAGGTATTAAGCGAGCACATCACACACATAAGTGTGGTGACGGAGTAAGAATACAGTGTGTCACCACCCTATCTCATCCCATGGATGTCGTAAAAACCGACTAAGGGATTATGTGTGAATATTATCTAGAGATATATACGAAATAGAATCTGTCTTTATGAGAATCTGTCCTTATGAGATAAAAGGATAAAAAGAAGTAAAACTTGAAAATCCTAGCCAGCATGGTATTAGAAGGCTTTAGATCCCTCTGTTACGGAAGAAGGCCCGTCCCTGCAATGGGACATGAATAGGCTGTTATGAAGCAAGCACAGCGATCGTACAGACCTACCTTGATATTCTCATGCTGAACAGATCTACCGCCAATATAGGTATCGTATACTTAACATGTATACGATATCAGAGGTGCAGTAGTAGCAGACAGTTCACGACCTCGCACTACGTCTCATACATTATACTTATTGGATTACAACACATACTCGTATGTACAAATACCAACAACTACAATATTTTGTTTTGAGCTAAATATATTACTTACCTACTTTCCTTTAAAAACTTGCATACTGTTCACAATTATTATCATTTTTGGATCAGGAACTACTGGTCCGAATTCAATCAATATAATTATGTCGGAAAGTTCATTTACCAAGGAATATGCAACCAAAAACTATTCTTCGATAAATAGAAGCCGAGTATTTATGGCGTATTTCAAAAGGAGCAATATTTTTAGAAAGAGTTGTTTATATTAGATGGAGCCACGTAAATTATAATATCTTTTTTTATTGCTGCAGACGTGCAAGCCCTGAAGCCACCTGATGATAACTGGTAACCCCCTCTTATGTACGCCAGCAATGCCAGGGCAGAGCCAGGCAACTGCCTACCTTGAAGTTAAAGCTCTCTTTAAACCTCGTTTCCTCGTTTCCCCTGTCCCTTGTATCACATACGATACATTCACATTGTTGTGTCTACTGACGCCACAGTCTACGCACGAGTCACCCTGACGTATTGAACCTCACACATGGTGTACGGTATACAGTATTTAATATTGATAAAGGTTACCTATAATAGTACGTAGCTACGTGAAACTAACACCTGATACACAGACATACATACATTAATATTTATTATCTATCAATAACGAACCAAGGTTTCTTTTGGTCATATTATGGTTCGGAGGTCACAGGTTCGGATTCAACGCAAGCGATACTTGTTCGATTCGTAGCTATTGTCATGATTTTCGATGTTCTTTGTGTCCGTAAAATTGATGTTTGGAGTCTTCGCAACACCCAGCATGTTTCCTAGTACAGGGATTGTATTTTCAAGAATAATTAAAATTATTACTATTGTTGCTTGGAATATAAATCATAAAATTATTGCACAGAATAATAGGGAGGATTCAGGTTGTACGTGTTACAGGGAAATGCCTAGCATTGGACCATCAGATACAGGGGCCGCGGTCGCGGACCAGCAACCGCCGAGACAGCTCGAGTAATGACTATCCAATTAACCAAGCAAATTATGGGTGAGAGAGGAACACCGTGGGCTTAAGTCGATACACCGCACCTCAATCTTTTCGGGACTTCCTTCCTAAGGCAAAGGCGGGTGAAATGGCGTATAAAAGGTTGGTCTTTGTATAAATACTACTATGTATAATGCGGTAGTTACATACCTGAGCGCCAACACCTCCACGTTGGGCATGCGTCGCAGTAGACTCACGTCACCGAGCTCGGCGCCCCTGCGGACAACAAACATACGTTGTTATTACATACCTTATGTTACTTATAAACTATATACTACAAGCATTCACTGATAAAGTAATATAAGAAGAGAGTTCCGCGAATAAATGGCAAACCACGGAGAGAGCTCAGTCTCCTGCCTATCCCAGTGAAAACACACCTAGTACAGTTCGCGCAATATTACTAGGCCGCTGGCTTGAAGTTAAATTAGCATGTATAGGAACAAAGACAGCACCCTCTCTACGCTCCCTGATATTTAGTTCCAAAAATGACATTCGCGCAGGCATTTCTAACTATTTGAAACTAGTTAATAGTGTAATTTAATCTAATATATAGTTATAAATTTAATTAGGTTTTAGTTTGTTTGTTAAATTTTATCTATTATTAGTTTTATAATTTGACATCTAATTTATTCACCAAATTTTCTTTCTTTTTATTTTTATATTTTGCATTTGATTTTTTTTTACTGACTTGCATGTAATTTTATTCTGCTTCTAGTCCCCTTTAATTTTGTATAATATTATCCAACAAGTGCTGTGCTCAACCCTAATCGGGTATCGAATTTACAATTATTATGTGCTAACTATATTATTTGTATTAGTAAATTCTTTATCTGTAGTTGTGCCAAATAAATGAATAAATAAATAAATAAATTTCAAGCTGGACTTCCCAGAGTATCCTGGTAAGTAAAGTCTTATGCGTAATAATTGCACTGAGTGGTGGAATGAACAAATAGGAGTTTCTTAAGGAACATGCAGCGATTATTACCTACTAGCACTCAAGCCCGATTTACACATCGACAAGTAGGTACAGTAGCGAGTTAAGTAGTAAGTTGTCGATGTGTAAATCGGGCTTCAGTCTACTAAGTCACCAATCATACTGCCCGTAGCTACAGTTTAGTCCACAACTTCCTCATACGCTACAATAACATGAAACAAGTATAGTTTATCAACATTGTATGTATAATGTGTGTTAGGTGTAGTGTAGGAGTGTATGTGATACTCGCACGCAACATACGTGATAAGTGTTATTATATTTAGTAGTCTGCACAGGTACGACCTTGCCTATTTGTTATGTATACGAGTACATATAATATGTATATCATAGTAGCACTCGACGAATACTTATATACATACACTTATCTTTTGATAAGTACCTACACCTAGCTTACGCACCTGGCTTTACTCGTGTATGTAAGAGGATTTGTTAAAAAAATGTTCATAAAGTACGGCACTCTATTATGCCACCGGTAAATAATACTTTCCTACTCTAAGTTGAGAGTAAGTATTATGCTAAAAAGTCCCTCTGTCAAAAGATGTCAAAGAATAAAAGTGTGGCAAGTGGTGGCAGCGGCAGATACTCAAGCCCACCTAATGTTAAGTGATTTAAGGGTTTGTAACTGTATCATTATGTTACAACAATGTAGTCGTTCAGTGTACCATATTAGATACATAGTGGATGCACACTAATATCTAATTATACAAACTAGTAATTAACTGTATCTAACTGTCAACATATTGCTATAGGTACCTAGTAATTATGTAAGAGTGGGTAGAGCGATGGCGATGCGTAATGTAGGAATTGAACTGGCTGGTGAATGAAACAATATAACATAGGTGTAGGTATGCTTCGAGAAACGCAGGACAGAGACTAGACCAGACTGGAAGAATCACTAGTCTATCTGTCACGGTGGCGTGTAATCTATACTAATACATATTATAAAGAGGTAAAGTTTGTGTTTGTGACGTTGTAGGGAGTAATCTCTGGATCTAATAAACCGAATTTAAAAATTCTTTCTGTTGTGAATAGTCCATTTACCGGAGAGTGTCATAGGCTATATAGTATCACGCTATGACTAATAGGAGTGGAGCATAATTAAATATGTTTAAAAAAGTGACGCGTTTTTTCGCCGCCTAACCAAGGTGGCACTGACGTTATCTAGTGCTGTATAACCTTATGGAAGCAGCCTGACATCTATCTACTACAAGCATTGGGTTTAGTTGATAGACCCATTTGTGTGACTACAACATACCTGACTCCCGAGGTTGGTCTAGTTGAGGTCAATTCACTGACATTATGATCATTAACACTTAATACAATGTTTCTTTTGAAAAATCGTGGTCGAAACTATTATCGTAACACGATTTTAACAATTTGTTAATTGAAAAATCAGTCACAAACAATCATCTCCGTTTGGTGACGATACAATGCTGTATCACCGCTGTAGAATATCATTTAATTATTTATTGTAGGAGTATGAACAACTTGCTGTGAAATCAAACTAAAAAGAGGCAATTTCAATACATAACTTATAGATTATACCACACCAGAATGTCATTATACCATAAATATACAGTATTCTATATACCAACTAAAATTACTATTACTATGTATTCAGATTAAGCTCACTAAAACTAATATCTAATCTTACTCATAGTTATAGTTGGACCTTCTCCAATATTCTAAATAGAGAAGAGTCAAGGAACTTACATCTATTGTGCTATGGATCACTAACATTTTAACAACTAAAACGTTTTTTTTGTGTGGGAATCCATACTAAGAGGTCATTAAACGCTCGTGTTGGGAGACCCGATGGGTAGGTGACTAAAACTCATAATGAAGTTATTTTTTGTGTCCTTTGCTTTCATATCTGGACTGTATTCGCGCTTTCCATCAGGTTCAATGTGGTCATATTGACATCTTTTTAAAAGAAATTATGATTACCATACCCATTGAAGCCATAACTTGTTAAAAGCTTTTACACAAATGGTGTGTTTGAACGTTATTTACAATAAACAAAAGAGCTATGGTAGGATATCACGTATTGTAGTCCGGACATTGTATTTGTAACCTTGTGGTACATAACAATAGGGTGTATATTAATTATGCACACGTTTGTACGGGGTGTGTTGTACGCTGTATCGGGGATGTCGCCGACTGGCACGGAGGGTGAATGAACCTTGTGTTTATAGGTAAGTCCTTATCTAAATTGGCTAAGTACCTTGTTAACGAAGTTGTACTGTGACGAAGCCGAGTCATGGGTTTGAATCCCACGCAGGGTAATTATTTGTGCGAGCCACTAATTATTTTCTTAAGTCTTGATGTTCTTTGATATGCAAGTTTGTAAAAATGCCTACGACAAAAAGGCATGGCAAAAAAAATAATCCATTGGTTTCAATGGCGTCTGTGGCATAGTCTCACTAGACGCAGGTTCGAATCCTGTCCCGAGCATTAATATTTTTCCATCCATTATATTAGGTTATACAAAACGGAAATTTCATAGGTACACCTGTTATTTGTTCCTTCTTTTCGAAATAATCGAACTAAATACATTACTCTATTGACTCTACCACATTACAACGTGATATCAACGCAGTCGACGCATGGAGTAGGCGAAACAAGCTACCACTTAACTTCACCAAGTGTAAAACGATCACGTTCACAAGATCTCGAACACCTATTACAACATTATATGAGCTGGGAGGCACGCAACTTGCACGCGTTGACAAAATACGCGATTTAGGAGTAACATTTGACAGCAAAGTTACGTTTCACGAGCACATAGTGCAGGTATGCAAAGATGCCAACAAATGTCTGGGGTTTATAATAAGGACAACCATTCAATTCCGTAACATAAACACGTTAAAGTTACTGTACAACGCATATGTGCGCAGTAGACTTGAGTATAACGCCATAGTCTGGAGCCCAAAAGAGCAAATATATACTCTCATGATTGAAAAAATTCAACGTAAATTCGGTCGATGCATATATAGACGTATATACGGATATTATCCATACTTATATCCTTCCTTATTTGTGTGCGGCATGGTTGGACTTGAAACTCTTGAGTTACGAAGAGAGTTTGCGCACATCATGCATTATTTTAATCTAATTAATGGTATGGTTGACAATCCGTCGGTGCTGGAGTGCATGCATCTTTATGTGCCTGACAATTTTTTGCGTGGATGTGGACGCAGACAGCATCAGTTTTTTGCCTATCCCGCTGCCTGGCGTTCTTCCCAGGCCCACAGTAGCCCTACCGCTAGAGGAGTTAATTTTTGTAACATTCTTTTACAAGCTAGTCAAGATACAGACATATTTTTTGATAAGCCCTGTGTTTTTAAGAGTAATTTATTAAAATCTATTAATAATAAGTAATTTTTCTTTCCGTAATTTTATTTGAAATGTAAATTTATATTGGTATCGAATAATGTATAAATGTATAATTGTTATGTTTAATTTATAGTTTAATTATAGTCGTTGTTTAGCTTTAGCATGCAAGCGCTTTGGTGTTTACACTGTAAGTTTGTTATGCTTAATAATAATAAATAAATAAATTACTTGAACAGCTGATACACTCTCGTTAATATAACAAACAATGTAAACTGTACTCTATATTCATGATAATACAGTACATAATGAACAACGCTGAGCTACCGTAGTACTATAGTATAGATCGCGCTAAACATCTCGCGCAGGTGTACAGTCACGCACAAATTAAGTTGATATGAAACACAAAACCTCCACCATGACTGAATTAATTTTGCAATTGAATACTGGCAGATACACACGAGAACGGGCAGTGTCAAAGCTAAACAAAGCAAATATCTTATGGCTATTTCTTATAAAAAAAATTGTGGATATTTCTTTTGCTTTAAAAAGTACCTATTCAGACGCGATGCTCTAAAAGGCCCAGATTCACAGTCGTGACTTTACTTTGCTTCAAAGTAATCTTCCCAAAGTAAACTTTTCATGCGAAAGATTACTTTAATGTTTTTCAAATTCAGAGACAATAACTAGACTTTGCTAAGCAAAGTACGCTCTAAAAAGTAAAGTAAGCGTTTGTTCAGCTGCACGCAGCTTTTACATTATTATTTTATGTTCTAAAACATGTAACCGATAAAACGCTCACAAAATAATTTTTTAAAACACGATTTAATCGTTATTAATAGGTAGCGGTTTTAAAAGGTTTAATTTTTTTTATCAGCTCTTAAAAATATTTTTATATATTGCTTAGGTAAAAATATTATTTATTCATAAAATGGAACGTTGTAAACTTTGACGGACTATACTCTATTCAAGATAGCATGAGAATTAATATAAACTTGTCAAACTGCAAAAAATTATAGGCTTTCAAAGATTTTTTTATCTAAAAACATCAATTTGTAATTTTATTCTTTTTCAGCTGTCATGACATATTATTGACCGTAGATTTTATGTATGAATGAGTAATCGTGATATTAACAAGACCCATTTTAGGTTTGTTTACCTAATTTCTCACGCCAAAGTGAATAGAGTATAGTTTTTGTTTAGATTTGTTGTTCACATTCGTTTACGACACAACTTCTGCTTTTCTGGACTTAATTAAAGAAAGATAAGAAAAGAAAGGAAAGCACAATTCGTCAGAAAATAAAACAGAAATTAATAAGCAAACGCAAATGTGAAACAAAGTATTGTCAAAATTTGACATTTTGTCGGTATAATCCTACCATATTAAATATTTATTATGATATATGGAAATATTGCTAACACAATGGCATCTTTTTTAAGACGTATAATTATGCAAAGTTTACTTTGGGAGCAAAGTCAACCTCATCGTCGACTTTGGCTTTGCGAAGTAAAGATCAGTAGCGGAAAGTAAACTTCGAGTTTGACAGGACTCTGAATCTCGTTTTTGTATCAAAGTCGAACTTTCCTTCAAAGTAAAGTCAAAGTGCGGTCTCTGAATCTGGCCCTAAGTGTTTACACAATACATGTTTTTAAAACTATTGAAACCCGAATCTCAAAGTGACAGTAACAACAAAATCAAAACAGTTCCGCGCGTGACTGTACTTCGCTACGAAAAATAAGCGCGTGTGCTATTGGGAAGATCGCTGAACGCACACCAACACGCACGCACAGGTGACATAGTGCGGGCCGGTGAAGTGGAGCGAGCCCTGTCGTCGCCACCTCCTACCTCTTCCCGCTGATACCTATTTTTCGGTACTGCGACGCGTTTCGCACAGACTAGAAGTTAGGAGCGATCTGTATGTAGATAGATATAATAATACAGATGGGTGGTGCGTGACAACGAGTCATCGCAATACGAGCAGGACTGCTCAGAGAAGCAGTCTGGCTCGTATAGCTTCGTTGTGTCGTTGTTGTTGTGAAGGACTTCACACAGACATACACTTACTGTTGGATTGATACTTTAAACATTCATTCATTATAACATTATAGACGTGCAGACAAGCACACACTGTCGTGCCTTCATCATCATATTAGGTCATGGACGTCCACTGCTGGTTATAGGCCTCTTCTAAGTATTTCTACTTGACGCGTTTCTGTGCCTCCCTCGTACATTGATGTTCCGTCCTCCTCACTAGCTCGTCTCGAATATAATAATACTAATACTTATTTAATAATATTAAATAAGTATATCCTATATTAATAATATTAAATAGGTAATTATCCTTACCTGTGAAATAGGCCTTTTTTCCGCGCAGTCTTTAGCCTCTATTTTCTTTTAAAACATGAATTGATTGAATTGTTTTTGTTATGACATTACCAACAACTAACATAAGATAATTAAAAAAAATAATTATACTTTACATGGGTCCAATTTAATCCAGCGGATTTTACCATTTGTTTAATTATAACTTCTTCTACTACTACCCAGTAGTCTACTACTACCCAGTAGTCTACTACTACCCAGTAGTCTACTACTGCCAGTGTAGGGTTTAATTTCTAATTTTCCTTCTTTTTATTTCGTAAATATAATATTGTCGGATAGTCCCTTAAGATGGGATGGATGGTGAGTAATGGTGATATATTGTATTCTTACTCCGTCACCACACTTAGGATAACTAATATAACTTCTGATCACTAAAAGATCACTCATCGATATAATGACCTTCCTGAAGTTGCTTAACCAACTTTATCGTATATGATACGTAGCAGTATCGGTACCGGTATGGGTTGAATCCCATGCAGGACAATTTCTATGTGCAAAACAGGCACAAATCTATTGTCCGTTCTGTTCACAAACTATTGCCCTAAGTTTGAATGTTATTTTATTTCATGTGATATGTTTAAATTATTATTCTCATAAATATCAGCTATCAGTAGCAGTTGATTGTCACCGCGGTGGTACAAACAGTAGCGCACACTGACAGTACATGTGTATGACATGTGTACAGTTGTTACAGTAACGCGTAGGTAACTGACCTAGCGCAATGTACACTACACTGCACCGCACTCTACTACATGTATGTATGTATGTAGTATACTATTGTCGCTGCGTGTTGCGTGAGCGCACACACACACTATCTATAACATCATATGTTATAAGACTGATAATAACAATACGTTCTAAATATATCAAGTTTGTGCGTGTTATGTAAGCCGCTAATTATCATCTTGACAAAAGTATCATCTTACAAAAACTCACTTAGCAAATGGTAAAGTGAGTCTTTTGTAATGATCATTTGGTGAAACGATTGTTTTGCCAATGTAGTTTTGCTAAATGACTTTTTATCAAACAGCCGGACCCCGGGTGGCAGGTCACTAAAAGGTTACCCACGTAAAAAAGAGGTTAATTTCTACATGAGAGAATTCTCTTGCCTCAAGCCCAAAAAGGCATTACAATAAAGAAAACCGTAATGATGTAAGTATTGTAACATGAGCGTTCACTTGTGTTAGTATCAAATCAATCACTTTTGTATATTACCCACTATGTATACGTATAGTTCACCTCACGGAACACTTTGGTAATCGTCCAAGTGACCTGTATCTATACGAGGTCACAAACACCTCACTGCACTACATCTATACATACATATACTATACTATACTCGTTGCTGTCTATATGCGGGACTACTGGATAATCATGGGCCTTTGCGTCTATTTCAGACGACTCATTTATTGCCTCGTGGTTGCCATGCATTTTTTCTCATCAAGACCCTCTGCAGGGACGGGTTTGTTCCCACAATACAAGATATATAAGAACTACTTGAGCAGGGAGTCAGATATTTGTAACAAACCGGGGCATAGTCAGACAGCTTGCTATACCATTTCTCCAGAACTATCAATGAGGTAGATTTTACCAGTCCAGTCTGTCTACCAGCTAGGGCAAAGAAGACAGTCTCCAGTGTCGAGAGAGAGCCACCGTTTCTGTGGGAGAAGAATCTAAGTCCGGTCCGTGGCTTTAGAAAGGATCACCAGGGTAGCCTCGATCGCCACTTTCAATTGCAATATTTTAGTTAGAGTACATCTAAGTTAATAGAAGTAATACAATTGATTACCGCGGCAACACCTGGTAAACGATACGTAGGTATGTGTATCAGTTTAATAAACTAAACTAAATAACTCTTCCTAAAATTTTAAATCCTAAAGTTTTCATTCATACTATTTGTATTGCTACCGGCGATGTTCATAACACTCATGTTTCCGAAAATCGTTATTAATAATATCGTTATGTAAATATATTTAAACTCCTAATGTTTTTTGTCATAACGCTTTTATCCCTAAACATTTTCACCATAGTATTTTCTCTCATACTCAGAAAGGAATATTTACCAAAAAAAAAAAAAGGTTTGTTTTTATACTATTTCTTGTGATTTTACTTAACAACTTTTTACATTTTTACATTAAACCATTTTTTTTAAATTATTGTTTATTAAAATTATTAGAATATTTTTGTCTTAAATGAATGAAATCCATAAAACATGACTCGTTCACGGTTATGCTTATGGCCTGAGAGTTTACCGTAACCGTAACTAAACCAATAAGTAAAGGACTAATTCGGTTCTGGCACTTCGCAGGCCGCTGCCGCGACACGCTCGCTGCGCTCGCTCGGCTCGTGCGTTGGGGACACAGTTCTACCATAACCTAAACCAATAATTATGAATAGGACCAATTTCGTTTCTGGATCTTGACTGAATGATTGGAGCGGGACTCTGGTTTTGCTCTGGTCTTTGGTATATTATGTTATACCTACATGTTGTCAACAAAGTTACGCAAAATTAATGTATAATAATATTAATTATTATGAATAAAAATAAATCTAAACAAAAAACATATGACTTTAAATTATAGTATAAAAGATGGTTATGTTGAGAAAATATAGGAAAACAAATAATAGTATAATAGATGTTTATTGCTACTGAAATTATGAAGATAAATGCTTCGGATTAGTAACATTAGAGACAAAAAAATTAGGAATTGCGATTGTTAGGATGAAAAATGTTAGGAAGAACATTTTCGGACTTCCAATTATAGGGGTTGAAATTTTAGGTGAACTTTAGCGCACCCCTATTTTAGTAACGGATCATTTACGATTGGTAAAAACAAATACGTCATTCTTGCAAACTTTAGCTCCTCTCGTTTCAATGAGCTTTATGACATGGTTAAGCCGTGTTGTTCCCAGCTGTCATTTATGTCGAAAGCTCCAGGTAATCCTCGAAAGGATGATTCTAGACGTGAGGATAGTTCTGCGAACTTTGATAGCATAAATGCTTCTGCGATCATAATAATATCACACTGTCACAATATGACATACATTATCGATACGATTCATTTCCGAAGGACATGCGATCTTTAACTAATTATGATGAATTTATACTAAGTACATCTCCAATCACTAGACTGTTACTTATGTAAAGTATACCTATTACAATAATAAACATAATATGGTATTATCATAATGTTTACTTTTGTAGTTTATTGAATGTTCGTATTATGTATTATCGATCACATAAATAATATTCTAGTTATACAGTATAGCTACCAAACTTAGTTCTACATCAAATATTCATATATACAGCGAGGTTTAAGTTAACTAACAGTATATATATACAGGGTGTACGTGACCTTGGCGCATACATTTTAACACGAGGTAGGGCATAATTTCACTAGGCAGAAACAAATAAAAACATCGTAAAATGCCCATCTGTTTAGGAGATCTAGGCATGTCAATTTTCATTTTTTTTTATTTCTGTTAGTGATTCTTTAACTTCGTATAAAAATGTATGCACCAATGTATGTTTCATTGTTAACATTAATTTTAAAACTATGTGTTGTAATAGACTCCTGTCAAATGTAGGATTATGATAACAGTACCTACTCCTTGATAAGGCACGTATAGTGAGGAGGGTCCTATCTCTGGAGCCCTCACCACCAGTAGCTTGCTCCTTGTACCCGATGTTGGTCGATCTACCTTTTATATATTTAAAAATGTTTATTATTCAATTAATTTAGAAAAATGGGAACAATGTGAATTATAATTACAACTTTCCTGCTTCGACGTTTCCGAATTTGCGAAGAAAGCGAAGATCCAAAGTGATTATTCACGAGTGTATTTATATATTGTATACATTTTATTATATTTTTATAATAAGTACTACCTATATATATATTACAATAATTATAGTGTTGAGATAGTGAGTATATTTTTATATTGTATACATTTTATTCTATTAATATAAAATAATAATAAAATAAAATGTGTTTATTATCAAAAAGTTTACAATACAATATGCACTGTCCCATGGCCCCACACTAGGCAAAGCCTGTCCTGTGGGTACCTTGTTACGATTACCAATAAATATCTTAAAATTACACTCGGCATAATCATACAATCTTAATTTAACTTAACTAAATGAGCAAAACATTAAATACGGGTACACATTCACACTGTAGAAAATAGACACACACGTAGATACACGATTAATATTGTTATTTAAGGGAAATATAATAATATTCTGTACAGATTAATATTTAATAAGCTCAGTAAATTGTTGGTATTACAAATAAAAGTAAGCAGTGTAAAGAGATGTGTGATCATGTAAGTAATCATCATCGAACCCATATATGATTAGCGCTTAAAAAGTTATAACCGTTTAAGCTACGTGCACCAAAAGTTGTTCAGTCTTCTCATAGGTCAAAGAGGAAAGCCAGTCAGTTACCCTTACTTTCGCCTCGTTTAAAGAGCAGTGTTTTATGTCACAAAATGTAGCCACTTCATTGTAAATGTAATGTTCCTTGAATGGGCTAAAACGTCTTGCAAAAGATGTGTTTATTTTTGGAACAAAAATTTTGAACACACGTCGCTTAAGCAGATCACCATATATTTCTGAATTTATAACGGAACGGTGTGCCTTAAGAAATGTTTCCAAAATAAACAGCTGTCTCACGTTCAGTACTTTACTATCTATGTAGAGTTGCGTAGTGGAATATCTGAAAGGTTTTTTTAGCATTGTTTTTAGTACAGATCGTTGAGCTCTTTCAAGGGTTATAAGGAAAGTTTTGGAAGCATTGCCCCAGCAGCCTAAACAATAAGTCAACAGTGACTGACTTAACGCAAAGTAAACGGTTCGCAAGGTCTCCGTTGAGGCAGCAGATCGAAGAAGCCGCATTATGTTTACTGTTTTACGCACTCGGTTCGACAGAGCATATATGTGGTCTTTGAAATTGAGCTTCTGATCAATAATAACACCAAGGTACTTAATGCTATCCGTTTGTTGTAGGCTTTCACAGTTGCAGCCTTCCTGATTCACACAACTGTGCAGCTTGATGTTGTACGTATTATTGGGGGCAGTCACAGCTGTTTTATGAAAGCACACATATTTTGTTTTATTTGCATTTATTGTAAGCAAGTTATGACCCAGCCAAGTCGACACATGTTTCATACCTTCTTGTGCATTTGCAAAAGCTTCTCTCCAACTGGAGCCATAAAAAATGAGGGCAGTGTCATCGGCATAACAAATTATTTCTGAACAGCCTATGTCATGTATATCATTCATGTATAATATAAATAAAGTTGGTCCCAATATACTACCTTGAGGAATTCCAAAATTAATCGAATGTAAAGCACTTTCGTAGTTTCCTACTCTTACACTTAGTTTTCTATTAGATAGGTAGCTCTTAAACCATTCAAGTGCCATACCCCTTATCCCATAATGCTTTTCTAGTTTATGCAACAAGATTGGTAGTGAAAGCGTGTCGAAGGCCTTGGCCAAATCCAAGAAAATGCCTATACTGTGCCTTCCTTTGTCAAGTTGGGATGCCACCGTGGACGTCAGCAGAGTGACAGCATCCCCAGTCGATTTGCCCCTTCTGAACCCAAATTGCTTATCCGATATAAGGTTTTTTGATTCAATATAGTTAATTAGTCTATTATTAACTAGTTTCTCAAGCAACTTCGAAAATGCCGTCAGTAAAGAGATAGGTCTATAGCTAGCTGGAGAATCCCTCGGACCATCTTTATAGACAGGTATAATAGAGGATATCTTCCATACATCGGGAAATATACCACTTTTAAAGCTGTTGTTAAATAATTCTGTAAGTGGTGGTACAATGGCATCTCTGAGGTATTTTAGCAGCGTATTTGTTATGCCATCTATACCGGGGGATTTATCATTTTGCAAAGACAATACCAATGACTCCACTTCAGTAACGTCAGTGGGCTGTAGAAAGAAAGAGTCTGCTATAAGTTTACTACGGACTTTATTTGCTAATGCTTCCTGATCAACTTGTAGGTTATTTAATATTTTCTCAGCCAGTTTTAAACCTACCGTAGAAAAGTATTTACCACATATATTTAAAGATTCATTAGCATCTAGGTTATTTTGGAGAGTTAAAAGTTCAATTGGCTCCTTTTTATTTTGCGACAGGTGGCACACTGATTTTATGGTCTTCCACAACCTTTTAGGGTTCTTCGTATGACTAGTCAGTTCTCTATTGTCATATTCATTTTTTAAGCGACGTAATAAATCGTTACAGGAGTTTCTGTACCTTGTATATATTGTGTGTATCAGTTGATCGTGCGGAAATTTCCTGACCCTTTTGTGCAGTCGATCGCGATGTTGCATGCAACGAATAAGCCCTGGAGTAATCCAGGGTTTTATAGTATATTTAGTGTGGCTTATTTGGACCGTCCGCGTATGCTTGTTAACTATCTTAGCAATCCTGTCACAAAATTGTTCTACTGTTTGATTTATATTTGATTTGCATAATTCAGATTGCCAATCAATCTGAAGAAGCTCACGTCTAATAGCCTCTAAATCCCGTTTAACAATTTTTCGATTAAAAACTACTTTGGGTGGCTTATCAATATTTATACCCAGCATAACCATGTCATGATCAGTCACATCAGTGCAACAGACTATGCCGACAACGTTTTTAATTGTATTAACGAAAATATGGTCGAGACACGCATTCCCTCTTGTCGGTTTCGTTATGGCAGGAAATAGTCCATGCTCCGCTGCTAAACACAGGTACTCCATGTCCTGATTATTTGATGTAGAAAGTAAATTGATATTTAAGTCACCTGCTAGAATCATGGTGTGGGCTTTAGTTGCAAGACTGTTCAGTACACAATCAAGAGAGTTTAGGAACTTATTTAAATTCTTGAAAGACGGGGAGCGATATATGCCCAATATTGTAACATTTGCCAAATCAATCTGCAAACAATTTGCTTCATTCACAGTAGGTTCCGATACCGACACACTCAAGGAATCACGAACATATACTACCACACCACCATTTTGGTTAATATATTTTTCCGTTCTATAACTCGTGTAGCATTGTATCTGTGGTATTACAGTGCATCCATCTAGCCAGCATTCCGTTAGAATTATAATGTCAAACGTTAGGGTAATTCTTGATAATGTTGTTAAAAAGTTTAAAAAATTTTTGTTTAAGCTCCTTATGTTAAATGATAATATTCTAAAATTATACATTGTAGTCATTGCTATATGACATTCCTCAGGTGCTTCCATTAAATGGCATTCGATACAAACCGAGTCTATTTCATTAAGTGTTGGGTTGCCAATCATTAGAGCACTAAAAATGGTACACAAGTCAAAGAAATTAGTCTTGTATTGAGATTTAGGTATCTGCCATTCAATATCTGCATGCATATATTACAGTAGTATACTCGTAACACACATGTTACAGTCCGACTGTTTATGAGATCAAAGCAAAAAGTCTTTAAAACGTCTATGTTGCAATATGACTGCCTATCAAATCACACATTATATAGTAGCGATATAATGGTTTGTGTTATTTTTTGCTGAGTGTATCCATAAGAGTGATGTAAAATTAACGTTCTGGTTTTAGATACGGGTACAATAATGTTAAAAACACCAAAGAATTCATAATAACATACGCATTGACATATTCTAAATAACGGAAATTTGTAATATGTTATTAATAATAGCACTGGGAATACATAATTTACCACAACGATTGTACACATAAACAAAATTATATGTATAATGTAAAAATTTGGGTCGGTAGTGTACCCTATATCGAGTTTTTCTTTAACATAAGATATTTGTATGCTTTTAATAGAGCACCACATCACACAGGTTACAGAAAGTAGCTCAATTGCATAGGTCGGGCTGTATTTAAGAACAAAGTTAGAAGTATTTATAACATATATGGTGCAATTTGCCTGCGCTTCTACCCATAATATTTTTTGTAGTAGCAAATTGTGAGTATGTGTCACTACAATACACTGAGTGTAACTATGTAAGTGGTATAAATTTAATATTTTAGTTTTATACATGTTAAAAACAACAAAGAATTCATGATAACTTACGCTTCGACATAACATATTCAACAACGGAAACCTGGAATACTTAAGCACACAACATATAACAATACAAAAACAACAATATACATTGATCATTAACACAAAGAATACGCAAATTACCATGTGGAATGTACATAAAAATAAAAATATAGGTTTATAAAAGTTTGAGTTAGTAGTGTTCCTTAGATAAAGCGTTTCATTGTTCCATAAAGAATTTGTAGGCTTCACATACGACGTTTCAGCTTCCATTACTTGCGCCAAATATACGAGATAAGTCTTCCTGGCTGCGTACTGAGAGTGCGGGCTTACCTTCGCGTTGTCTAACATAGATTGAGCCTTGCGTGCACCAGCAAAAGCTGTAGTTCTGCTCCTTACACTTATCCCTGGCCGCTCGAAAAAGCAGTCTGTTTTCTTTTGTTAGGCGCTCATTAAAGTATATCTTTTGAGCTTTGCCGGGAATGTCGATGTCTGAGCTTGTTATACCTCTTCGCGATTTTGCTGCCTTTATTATTTCGTCCCGCTTAACGCGACGAATCAGACGCACTACTACTGGTCTCGGGAAGTTTGTGTTTTGTTCGGCATTGAGCGCAGATTTTATGCGTGGCCCTACTCTATTAATCCAGTCTATATCCGTATCACATAGCTCTATGCCCACCTTTCGCACAGCCAAAAGAGTCAAGTGGTGGAGGTTCTCATTAGTGTTTTCTGGTATGCCAGCCAATTCTAATTCATTGCGCAGATGGTTTTGCGCTTGTACATTTAGTTCCCGTTGTAATTCTGATACTTTTGAAGAAAGTATTTTCGTCTCGCGTTCTCGTTCTTCTAGATGCTTGATTCGCTGCTCGTGCTTGGTTACTGATGAACTAAGCTCCTCCAGTCTCGTCTGACAGTTAATTATGGAGTTGGTTGCATCTTCGAGGTGTTTTTTAAGGGATGATATTTCTCGTGTTAAGAGACGGACTTCCCCTATCAGCTCCTTTACCTCGATGTTTGTGTAAGTACCCTGTAGCTCGGGTTTCTTCCTTTTTGTAACATTGTCAGGAGCGGAGCGTACAGGCGTTGAGCTATTATCTCCACCCTTCTTTTGAGATGCACAGCAGTCCGGACATATCCATGTCTTCAGCTTCTCATCAGAAAGCGAGGATAGATTTATACATAATGAGCAAAAACTCCTCTCGCATTGTTCTGTTGTACATGTGAAATAATTGGAATCTTTCATAGTTTTCAAGCATCCGTAGCATTTCATCTTGAGGAACAATTCCCGATACAATATGCAAACAAATAAAAATCAACAAAAAGTGTGATCTCGGTGACTCGGATTTGATCCGACGACGTTTAACTCCGTAGGCAACCCCTTCACGCTATCCACTAAGCTGTCTTATAGTAGAGCGGCGAAATTATACAGTACTTTCCGCAAAGTAAATTCTCTATTACCGGTTTGCTAGTTACAATTTGACCTTGTTTATTGTTTTCAATGTCGTTTGCCGGCAACAATCAACTTTTATGGAATTTTTAAAAACTGATTTTGATAATAACTTCACGGTTTCTCTTTGCACTGATATGATTTTTACACTGTTTTGTTTGGATTTTTACTGTTTACACACTGATACAAGTTTCACTCACTAAAGTACACTTTTTACTAGGTTTTCCTTAATAAAATCAAGAACAAATTAACGACACGTCTGCGTATGACTAAGATCCGAGCATACATGACTAAGATCCGAGCATACATCTCAACTCATACGACTCAACATTTAATAAATATATAGGTAGTACATATAATATGTACTACCTATATATTTATTAAATGTTGAGTCATAGTATTCGGGCGTTGAGCCAATACTATGCTCTACAATGTTCGTTCACCTATATCTTCTTACCTCACACAAAAGTAAGAAAATACAACTCTTACCTGAAAATATTCATACATACTTTTGACGACCTCTGTGGCGTAGTGGTTATATAACATGACTGCTACGCCGAGGTCTCGGGTTCAATTCCCGTTTAATGCAAATTTAGGTGTGCATGAACATGATTGTTTGCATTGGTGTGGGTGTTTTCTATGTATAATATGTATGTACATATTTACAAAATAAAAGTATTTAAGTATTTTTATCTGTTGTCTAGTACCCATAGTACAATCTCTGCTTAGTTTAGGACTAGATGGCGTTGTGTGAAAGTGTGAGGAATATTTATTTATTTATACATTTTACGCATTATTTCTAGACACGGCACACCCACACACAGTCACGGCAAGACCCTGGGAGAAACTTACATCCACTCTTCTAAAATAGTTGACAATTTTCATAGAGTTATTATAATATTGTGACTACTAAACAATGCTAACCATTCCTTTAGTTAGTGCAACAAATCAAGGAGATATTAAACAAGAGCGTTTGTGCCAGAAAAATCAATGCACCACTGTTGGTAGAACTGTTTCTGTAATCTATACTAATATTATAAAGAGGTAAAGTTTGTGTGTTTGTGACGTTGTAGGGGGTAATTTCTGGATCTACTGAACCGATTTCAAAAATTCTTTCTGTGTTAAATAGTCCATTTATCGGGGAGTGTCATAGGTTATATAGTATCAGGCTATGACTAATAGGAGTAAATCAGTAAAAGTAAAATATGTTTAAAAAAGGGACGCGTTTTTTTCTCCCCCTAACGAAGTGGGCACGGGTCAGCTAGTCAATAATAAACTATTTAGCGGTAACCTAAAATTAACTAAAACTATAAATAATATAAACTATTTTACATTCTATACATTCCTTCACAATCGTATTTTATTATATTTAATGAGTATGACCTTCAAACGTGACCTTGTACGTCATATTTGCTAAATTATACCCAATTATATTAATATCGACCGATGTTAATCATAGCGGTCCAATAATAACGTCTTACTGCAAGTAAAGGCCACTTCAAGCTTGCTCTATTAATACCATGCTGGTCAGCTAGACCAGTAAGACTTATGGTGGGCAATACATGATCCTTCCTATCGTCCAATCGGCATGACACTGCAGGCTTGATCCAATCTGCAGATCGTCCACATTGGGCATACACGATTCTTCCTATCGTCCAATCGGCGTGACGCTAGTGACGCGACCGATTGGATCAGTCATACTTTCATATTCATATTCATATTCATTTAATCCATTGCAAACATAGGTAAGTATAACATTGGTGATTAAAATATATAAGTCCTCCATGTTTTGCCATTACATGGGCATGCAAAATTTGCTTATAAACTAATTACATACTTAAATTCTAACAATTTTTCAATTTAATTAAAATAGATATTAATGTGACAGTTTTGGAAAATTTGTATTGTTGAATGTCAAAAATTAAATAGAATTAAATAACAATAATAGTTGGGATGTCAGAACTTAAAATAAGAGTAAGCAAATTAAATAAAAAATATGTTATGCAAATCTCAATTTCCATATGGGTTACCTTCTAAGTACTCTTTAACACTGTAAAATGCTTTTGCTGTTAAGAATTCTTTCAATTTAACTTTAAATAAATGTAGGTCATCAATTTCAGCAATGCAATCAGGTAGTTTATTGTAGATCTTGGATGTCATACATAATATATTAGAGTTCATTAGAGCAGATTTACTAGTGGCATGTTGAATTTTGTTTTTGTACCTAAGACTGCGCATACAGTTAAACTTAGAGAAGTTACTTTTTACAAATACTGCTACTTCAAATATATATATACAGGGTAGTGTTAAGATATTTAATTTCTTAAAGTAAGGTTGACAACTATCTGTTTTTTTAAGTTTGCAAATCGCTCGCATACACCTCTTTTGGGCCAAGAAAGCAGTATCACAATCAGTTGAGTTGCCCCAAAATATCACACCATATCTCAGTGTGGATGCTACATATGCATGGTAGGCGGTTACAGCAGTGGTGTAGTCTACTGTCTTTGATAGGTTATGAAGCATATAAGAATATGTATTTAGCTTCAGACAAACAGATTCCACATGCGCCTTCCAATTTAAGTTCTGGTCTACATACAAGCCCAGAAATCTTGACACTTTAATCTCATTGATTTTATTATTATTGTAGTTTATGTCAATATTTATGTTAGGTTGTGTTCTATTTCTAAATATCATAACATTTGTCTTATCTATATTCATTACAAGGTTGTTGTCTTTAAGCCAATGGACTATGTTTACTACAGCTATGTTCATTTCTTTTTCGAGTAAGTCATAGGTTTTATTAGAGAAAATTGCAGTACTGTCGTCTGCAAAAAGAATCATGGGTGCTTGTATTACTTTGGGGAAGTCATTGTAATAAATCAAAAATAGCAACGGACCCAGAATACTACCTTGAGGTACTCCATACAATACAGTTCTAGATTCAGATTGTACTACCATTTCCTGTTTCCTAATTGGGTCAAATCTTCTAATGAAAGTTGTTTGCTGTCGGTTGGTTAGATATGATGAAATAAGGTCAAGTGCATTACCTCTAATACCACATGAATGAAGTTTTTGTTTTGTTGTTGAATGACTTTAAACTACATTTTAGCTCATGGTCGACATACACGATCCTTCCTATCCTCCAATCGGCTTGACACTGCAGGCTTGATCCAATCTCAATCAAAAGAAACGAATATCAATCATGCCATCAATTCTAACTGTCATGCCGATCCACTCGCACACCCGGTCAATTCTAACTGTAGTACTTAGCGTCATGCCGATTGGACAATAGGAAGGATCGTGTATGCTTACCATTATATCAAATTTTTTCTTTTGTATTGTCGATGCGATAATATCTGCAACTTTCACTAAGTTAGGGAAACACCAACCATGGGATAAATTAGGTACGTGATACGATATTATCTTACTACACCCTGTCCCGTGTATTTGCATTGTTTTATTGTTTCATTTGTATATAATTACAAAAAAAAAGTATTTAAGTATGTTTATCCGTTGTCTAGTACCCATAGTACAAGCTCTGCTTAGTTTGGGACTAGATGGCGTTGTGTGAAAGTGTGAGGAAGGTTATTTTCACTATTGTGTCAACTGGCGGGCGGGACTGTGATCCTGTTAAGTCACCACATATGAGCACCTATATCTTAGCCTACATAATATCTAAAACCTTCCTCTATACTACTAGCTGTAGTTGTGTACAGCCCTTTTGTGATAAAGCAACATTCAAACTGGTTTGCTTGTTCTCCTTAAGGTATCCGATTCCTAAACGAAGACTAGTTTGCCATCAAAAACCTTGTTTTCCCTTTTCAAGTATTCTAGGGCGCCGACCGGTACTCTGAAGAGCGAGTATTAGATAAGTTCAAATTACGATCATAATATGAATAACCTACGTAACATGTTTCATTAGTAATCTATTTCTTCGTAATACTGACAAAATATAGGGGAAGACAGGTCTCGCTATGTCTTGCCAGTGTCATCATAATAAATAAAATAAAATAAAAAATAAAATAAAAAATAAAAATAAAAAAAATAAAAAAGCCACTTTATTTCTTGCAAAAAAAAATAGAACAAAAACTTTATACTTAATCCTAGTTTTAAATATTAAAAGTAAACTGTAAGTAAGTGAAAAAAAGTTAACTAATCTAATTATTATTATGTAAGGTTTGCAAGAACCCCTCTGCAGGTGAAGGCCTCCTCCAAGGAATGCCATTTTTCTCTATCATTCGCTTTTGTCATCCAATTTGTACCAGCCGTTCTTATTATTTCGTCTTCCCACCTCGTAACCGGTCTGCCTCGGTAACGTTTACCAAATGGGCCTTTCCACCGTGTAGCTCTTATGGTCCAGCGCTCGTCAGACAGTCTTGCTACGTGTCCCGCCCATTTCCATTTCAATCTTTGAGCATACACGAGGGCATCGGTAGCTTTAGTAATGCTTCTTATCTTTGTATGTCTTATTCTTTTACATTTTCTAATATTGAGCATGCTACGCTCTAGACCTCGTTGGCAGGTTGTAATTTTTCTCTTGACACTGTTTGTGTATGCCCATGTCTGGCAGGCGTAGGTTAAACATGGTAGAAGGCAGCTTGACATAGCCTTTGACTTTAGATATACTGGCATATTGCTCTTAAAAATGTCCTTTAGGCTCCAGTATTTATTCCAAGTCTGTTGAATACGTCTTTCTACTTCAGAGTAGTTACTGTCTTTGTCAAAGCTGATTTGTTTTCCTAAGTATATATATATTTGTTTGTATATTCTAATTTTTTATTATCTACAGATATTGTCTTAACTGTGCTATTTGTCATTACCATTGTTTTGGTAAGATTCATCTCTAAACCCACTTTCTTACTAGCCTCGTTTAATGAATGGATCATCACTTGTAATTGCGAACTTGATTCTGACAAGAGCACTAAGTCGTCGGCAAATCGGAGATGGCTGAGGTATTTTCCATCTATATACAAGCCGCTAGTTTCCCAGCTCAGACCCCTCATTATAGACTCTAGGATGGCTATGAATAGTTTCGGAGAGGTCGGGTCGCCTTGTCTGACTCCTCTTTGGATGTGGAAGCTTGGACCGACTCTCTCTAGCTTTACTCTACCCGTGTTATTGCTATAGACGCTTCGTAATGCATTTATGTACTCCATCTCTACCCCTTGTTCTAGTAGTGCTCTCCAGATGCTTGGATGTGAGACAGTATCAAAAGCTTTTTTATAGTCTATGTAAGCTATATATAGAGCTCTTTGCTTTTCTTGATATTTCTTGAGAAGTAGCTCCAAAGTGTGGATATGATCTATAGTCGAGAAACTCTTTCTAAATCCCGCTTGTTCCACAGGCTGCTCTACTTCCAATGTAATACTTATTCTTTGGTTTATAAGCGAAGAGAATAACTTATATAAACATGGCAGTAAACTTATTGGCCTATAATTTTCGACGTCGCCTGGATCGCCCTTTTTATAAATGAGAATAATCTCTGACTCAGACCATTGTGTTGGTGTTATAGAAGACTCTAGGATGCGGTTAAACAGCTGGGTTAATGGTAGAGCTAGTAATGGTTCAGCTAATTTTATACACTCGTTTGTGATCTTGTCGGAGCCAGGGCTTTTATTTGTTTTAAGTTTGTTTATTGCTTGGGTCACTTCTGTTACGTCGAATGGTGTACATTTTGTAGTGCGTTTCTCCGGCTGGTGGTTGTTTTCCTCCTTACTTTGGTAGTGTCATCATAACAGCCCATTAATGTCCCACTGCAGGGAAGGGCCTCCTCCCGTGAAGAAGGGATACTTGGCCTACTAATACCACGCTGGCCAGACGGATTGAGATAGGGTTTAATTTCGAGATTTCCTTCTATTTATTTCGTACAGATGACATTCAAGGATAGTCCCTTAGTCGGTTTCTACGATACCGATAGGATGAGATGGGATGGTGACATATTGTATTCTTACTCCGTCACCACACGGACGTGTGTATGATAAAAAAAAATCACTATTTATTTGAGAGAGAGAGTAGAGAAACATGGTGCATTAAGCACCCTATAAACAAAAGAGGAATCATAACCTAACTGCGCTATTGTCATGGTATCAACGTGTGTTTCTGTGAATATGAAATCATTGCTTCAAATTCCGCGCAGGACATTGAAGGTATAATGTCTTCTTGGAGGTTCATAAATATCACTTCCCTAATTAAACCTATTTTAAATCGCTTCCTCATTACGGAGGATCGTGACTGAGATGGTTAATGAGCAAACGGTACCGCTGCATTAAGTGACGTAGTACCTTTTATGACCGAAATATCTACATGTTCAGATATTTGGTCCAACCATCGTGTTGTCATGAATGCGATTATTATTATTATGACGACCTCTGTGGCGCAGTTGGTATATTACATGGCTGCTATGCAGAGGTCTCTGGTTCGATTTCCGCTCAATGCAAATCTTTGTGTGCATGTTTGCATTGGTCTGAGTGTTTTCTATGTATAATATGTATGTATTTACAAAAAAAAAGTATTTAAGTATGTTTACCCGTTGTCTGGTACACATAGTACAAGCTTTGCTTAGTTTGGGACTAGGTGGCGATGTGTGAGGATTATTATTATTAGCGCAATGAGTGCAATTCATACACAATAACATACAGTTCTTCAACGTAACATACCTATGTGTTGACTGTTGAGAGCAGAACATAATCTAGAGAGTATCGAGGTCATTGCCACTGCGGGCGTGACGTAGCGCTCTGTGTGGAGGTGCACTAAATGTGTCAAGGACAGGAGGGACCCCGCACTCAGCTGATTTGTATACTTGGAGTAGCTTCCCAAATTGTGTTAACGTAATTTAAGTAGATGCATTTATAATAGACCATTACTGCTGTTTATATACGTGGATACTGGATACAAGTAATAATTAACATTAAAATTGAGGACTAAATGAAAGACTTAGTTAGCCATAATTGGTGACATTCTTTAGAAAGGGCAAATGCGTAGCACTTGTAATCGACGAATATTTGTATAAGAAGATATTTGTTAATGTAGACAGAGTATAAAGCAGGCTTGTAAGGATCGCGTTCAGTAATCTCTGCCTACCCACATGGAAACAAATAAAAAGTTTATGTATGTATGTAAACAATAAAATAAGTTAACATACAAAGTAACACACACACAAGAACTAAAAGATCGACCCTTTAAAGAAGAGTGAACATTTAAGTGTCCATTACGTGTGGTGCTCGTATAGCATACTAATATACTCGTACGTCAATGCGACACCTCGCACCAGTTTATGATACAATCGATATACCGCTGCGCTTTGTACACAAACATATTGGTAGCAAATGTGTAGTACACGTGGGTTCTTAAGGGTGGAAATACTATACGTTCTAGCTGATAGTGAGAGATGTCAATGTGATGGGCATATTGACGGTGTCTATGGCGTAGTGGTTATATAACATGACTGCTACGCAGAGGTCTCGGGTTCGATTCCCACTCAATGCGAATCTTTGTGTGCATGAACATGATTTTTGGTCATGGTGTTTTGTATGTATAATATGTATGTATTTACAAAAAATAAGTATTTAAGTATGTTTATTCTTTGTGTAGTACCCATAGTACAAGCTTTGCTTAGTTTGGGACTAGATGGCGTTGTGTGAAAGTGTGAGGAATATTTATTTACATCTGATAAAACCACACGGTGTTCTCTCTAGTTGTCATGTATGGTGTCAGGGGCTCTAAGTGAGTCCTCGTGACAACAATCCTAGAGTCTTACATTTTTGGAAAGGAAATATCTGATTGACATATAACTGAATGCTCGAATGTAGCGTACAACTAAATGTTAAGCCATCCGGACTGCCCCATATCATCCCGTGGGTGTCGTAAGAGGCGACTAAGGGATACCACTACCTGGTGCATACCACTTAGCACTTTGGCTCAACCTGGTGCTGAAGTAAACAAACAACACCATTCCTAAGAAGGGTTTGCGTCAGGCAGGGCGTAAAATATAGCCAAAACCTTTGGCAGCATTGTTGGGTAGAAGAAGACATGCTGCGCCGAGCCCAAATAAAATTGTGATAAGTGCAGGGGAATGATAGAGTCGTTAGCTGTACTAATATTAGTATAGATGAAGCATAAACACACTATCTGTATGTATAAACTTTCTAACTGTTAACTTGTTACCTAACTGTGTCTGTGTGAAAGTTTATATTTAATTATTTATTGAGTAAACATTCATCACACTTTTACTTCATTATATCTATAGGTATTCATTCATAGTTATCTATGCATGAAATTTATTGCTTATTTTGATCTGAAAGTTCAGGACTGTTTAGTGTTTATAAGTTAGATAACTTGTATTTCTCCCGTGCCCACTTTGTTGGTGGCGAAAAAAACGCGTCTCTTTTTTAAATATATTTAATTACTGCTCCGCTCCTATTAGTCATAGCGTGATACTTTAAAATGAAAATTCAGGCAAATATAGCCTATGACACTCCCCGATAAATGAACTATTCAACACACAAAGAATTTTTAAAATCGGTTTTGTACATTCAGAGATTACCCCCTACAACGTCACAAACTTTACCTCTTTATAATATTAGTATAGATTATACGTACTTAATAGCCAACTACAAAAGTACATAAACACATCTCATATTATAACAAAACATCTAAACGTATTTTAATAAGTGTTGTGACAAGAGATAATATTGTTATCATTGGTAATTTTCAATAGACGCTGATTTATGAAAGCTTTTAACGTTCTCTCAGTTTCTTACTGCCTAAGCCCCTCCGGTGTTCCGCCTCTTCGTGTAGGTCAGGGGTCGCAGGAAACCATGACTACCTGCCTGCCCTGCCTGAGTTAAGCCCGATTTACACATCGACAAGCACAGTAGCGAGTTAAGTAGTAAGTTGTTGAATAAGTTGATTTGAATAGATCTCCATCCTATTTTTTGGCGAGTTAGGTACGAAGTAGCCCCCTCTCTCGCGTCTCGCCAACTTAACTCGTCAAAAAATAGGATGGAGATCTATTTAAATAAACTTAATCACCAACTTACTACTTAACTCGCTACTGTACTTGTCGATGTGTAAATAGGGTTTTATCCAGTGCTAATAGTACACTTCTTTTCAAGTGTACACTAAAACGTACTCACGGCTAATATACAAGGCCATTATCTAAAAATAGTTCATAAACCAATATCAACGCTGATATTGATTATGTGGCTCATAAAAATAACTAGAGTTTAATAATACATAACTTATTCCATAGTATGACGTTGTGTATGGTTTGTGACGTAAAGTATTACTACAATAATATTCATACAATGCTTAAGGTTATTCATACATAAACCTATGTGCGTGCCGTGTACTTATGTATTAACTTCATTGATGAATGTTTTATGAAATACATTTATACTTAGCTAGCTAAACTATTACAAATAAAACGATAATTAGATATTAATATAGTAGGTTATTACGACCTCCATTACTTTTTATGTAAAAATAATGTAGGTCGTACAGGATTGCTTGATTAATGTGATCATAAGTAGGGCATATAACGCGAAAAACTGACAGTCTGGGGGAGAAAGGCAGCAGAAATGCAGGGTGGGGGCACAGTGGAAAGACGACCTGGTTGGGACCTGCCCAGGCGTTAGACCGACGACCTGCTTAAGACGGGACACCGATAAATGAGTTAGGCCCAGGACCGCGAAAAGTAAAAATATTTGGATGCTGTGGATGTGATGATATTCATTCGCTGATATAAGATGATGATGTTGAAGGTTATAATCATGACTCCCACCGGAACAGTGTCTAGCGTCTCTTTCTAACCATACACTATAGATATACATATAAGTATAAGAGAGACAGACAGAGATATAACAAAGACATTAGCAACAAATGATCCGTGTAATTATATGACATTGATATTGTTACATACATTTACTGTACATACAAACATACCTACATACATCATACGTCTCTCTCACACGATATGCGAGTAAGCGAGACAAGACATGGCACTGATCATTAGAAGAACACCTTTGAATGACTATTGAAATGAACCGCGAAAAGTATTGTCTAAGTAGAATAATATTACGTGACATATACTTACAAGCAACTAGCTGACCCGTGCCCAGTGCCCACTTCGTTAGGCCACGAAAAAAACGCTACTACTATAGTATATAGATACTATAGTATATAGCCTATAAATGACACTCCCCAATAAATGGGACTATTCAATACAGAAAGAATTCTTAAAATCGGTTCATAAGATCTAGAGATTACCCCCTACAACGTCACAAACTTTACTTCTTTATAATATTAGTATAGACAACAGATAGTTATTATTGACGATACAGTTTCATCATAATCTCAGCCAGAGAGTACAGGTCTGCTTCAGACGTGTCCACCTTGCTCCCTCACATTGATGTGCTCACGTCCACTGCTGCGCATAGACCTCCTCCTAATATTGCCACCTTGTGTAGTCCTGTGCTTCTCTTACTCATCGGCTTCCCGCCCTCCTAACTGGGTCATGTTTAATCATTCCAAATGATAAAAGATTAACGCAAAATTAACGATAACTCATGATAGGCGCGCAGATTAAACGAATTTGGATTACATAATATACTAATCCATTAATTTAGCTTTTCCATTATCCCATTGACGTTCAAGTGGCATACTGTATTATATAATTATGGATTAGTACTATTAAAGTTCTACCAGTCGGCTCACAGACGTTAGAATACACACCTCAACAAAGTCTAGGGATATTTGGGATTTACTCAATTAACTCCAAAATTATTGAAGATAACATACAACATGTTTATATTTTTATAAAGGTAATTTATCACGCTACAATCCAGAATTAAATAAAAGTATTATTTTTGCGTAAATAATTTTTTATTCAAATAAATAAAAAAATTGAAAAATTAGTAAAACTAACAATGAATTTCTTGTGAAAATAATCGAAAATTAATCTGTTTTTAACTGTTATGTGAGTAATCAGTAGTCAGTACATTCAAAAAACCGTAAATAACGGTCCTGCGACGGTTTTTCATGCTTGGATTAAGTTATCCAGGTATTAATGCGGTATAATGTTACAGGTCCGACTAGGATACAAAAAAAGTTACTCTTCCATCGCAAGTTTATGTAGTAAAATTTATCAAAGCCCTTCTTTTGAACATGTGCTTCGCGTATTTTATGGTTTTGAGGTCAGGCGATTGAGTGGTCCAGCATAAAATTGATACGTCGTGCTCCTGCAACCAGCTCGTCATCACTCTCGCTTTATGCGGACGGGTGTTATCGTCCATGAGCTTAAACATTAGGCCCAATTGTAGTCTACGGGGGTAGATTATTAGTTCTAGCACCTCGTTAAGTTATTTTTCAGCCGTCATGGTGTTTCTGATCAAAACGCGCTCTATTCTTCGACAGACACAAATTCCCGTCCAAATCATAATTATTCTATCGTGGTACGAGTAGTTTTTCTGAGGATGTTGCAGACGGCTATCACAACCAGGAACTCGCCAAGCACGTTCTCTACGTGAATCCGAGTGGAAACCGAACCAGGACTCATGTGTAAACACCACTACAGATCACAGGTTATCTTTGCAGTGCAAATGTTCACGAGCCCACTCTTGTCATCGTGCGCGATTCACTCGGCGTAGTGCTGGAGTACAAAGGGGTATGCAAGCATAAAGGTGGGCTTCATGCTGACTTCTTCTGACAGTTTGGTCACCCGTAAGAGGCTCCACCAAGAGCTGGAGCCTCTAAACCAGCTGCATGTTAGTAACATTTGGCTGTCTTTTCGCGGAAACATGCAAAAATCTATCATGTCGTTGAGTGGTGATAGACTTTTTGCTGTGGTATCTTTCAGCCACTTCACCTTGATATCATATTTTGTACTGTTCCAATCTCTTCAGCAATACTATGCTCAGTACCCGCAGCTGGGAGCATGCCTACTGCCCTTAACATTTCCTCTATGTTGAAATGGCGCCGCTGCTTGATGCACACAATATTAATCATTCGAAATAAACGTATAAATTGTTATAATACTTAAATTTTACACAAAAATGCAGTCAAAACTTACTGTTGGTAAAGCAAATTTTCGAACTTGGCTACGTTCAAGCCGCGTAAATCTTTTATTTTTAATTTTATTTTTCAAATTCAAATTTAGAATGGTTGAAAAAGGTTAACAAAGTAAGTTTTCATCAAAAGAATTCAAAACAAACCAATTTTTTTGAGTTTCACAACTTAATACAAAATATCGTAAAACCCCCTAGACTTTGTTGAGGTGTGTACATGGAATGCCGAGATTTAGGTACAATCTATGAAAATAATTTAGCAATAAGTTAATTCTCTTTATATTATCTACTTGAATACAATTTGGACGTACAAATCAAAATTATGATGTTCTTTTGTGCACAATTAGGTTAAAATGTCGCGGAGATGACCTTTGAGACAATTTTACGTAAGTACTCAACATAAGGTGTTCTACTATAAAAAAGTTATCAAACGTAGATTCATGTTACAATGATTACGTAACAAATAAACAACAAGTAAGACATAGTACGTAGGCGGTTGATATCGCCCACACGTCCGTCCTTCACACCACGAGTAACGACGAGCCACCATATAAGGTACACTTATACTAGTACAGCAGGGTTCTACCGACCTTATGTTTTTATAGGGAGATACGTAGGTACATATACAACTAGTATTTGTACCAAATGATTATCTATTATTTGCCCAAAAATTATATGCCATAATATTCATATGCCCGAATTTAATATGCCATACTTACTTTTGCCATAATTTTATTAGACATAACGTCAAAAACAGCTCGACGGTTGCCCATACCCACGCAGTGATCAGTGGGTATGGGCAACCGCATCCAATGACCTCTATACTCTCTCACATACATTTCCTTCATCATCGTTATCAGTGCGCTAAGTAATGAGACTTATGCGTACAAGATAACAATTATGTAATAACTATAACATTAATTATTCACTTACGGTACAATAAACATATGGGTCGTCATATAATAAGTGATATATATTATGTTCAAGTCCGTGTGGTGACCCACTATACCATCTCGGATATTTATCTCTACGATAACAGAAGAAGGAAATATATGTATCTATACCAATGTACCTGGTCAACGTGGTATTAATAAGCAAATATGTAGGGTCGGCAGACTAAAGAACATAAGTCTTATAAAAATTTTATAAGACTTATGTTCTTTAGTCTGCCGACCCTCCATATATTCTAGTATAAGTAGTAATTGATATACCACTCAGATTAAAGAGGCGGTGAGCAGGGCACACAGCACAGCTTGAGGAACTGATAACCAGTAGAAAGGCTCTGCATTGAATAATACCTTATAATCCTTAGTGAAGAGACACACCTCACACGGTGGACAAAGGACTTAGATAAGACGGCGGGAAACCGATGGATGAGGGAGGAAGCGGACCGCGTAGAGTGGTATCCAGCAATTAGAGGAGGCTTAAGTCCAGCAGTGGCCATTCATTAACTGATATGATGATGATCAAGATACAAATAAAAGATATACCTAGATGAAAACCTTTCTCTTCAAATAACCTTTGTAGCCGCATTATCTAAACATAGAGAGTACAGACATAGTACAAATATACATATACAGAATTTCGACTTCATAGAAACGGACGAAACGCGAGTTATACCTACACGCTCACGATAGCGGCGGCTTTGCGGAGTGAACAGTCGCGACTGTGTCGCAGTAACGAGCGGGAAAGTAGGTAAATGTAATTAAAAAGCTGGAGGTGGGCATGTTTACGTACCGCGCAACCGTAGGCATTTATAATAAATATTCGGGCGAGATAGACTACTGGTTGTACTGTGGTGCAGAGTAGAGATTAGTTAATACGTAATGTAACGACAAAGCAACTCAGATTATCATCACAATGCTAAATGTGAAAGTACGTCCGAGGTACAGTACAGTACCTACTACAGAGTACTCTGTGGTACTAGTAGCGCGGCAATTATTGTGCCTTCACACTGACACTATGTTGCTATCTTGCTTGAGTCTTACATAAGTATAAGAATTAACACTCTAAATATAAGTTTATATAGGTAATTAATTAAATCTCCGTGTGGTGGCGGAGTAAGATACCACCCCATTTCATCCCATAGGAGTCGTAAAAACCGACTCATTAAATATTATCTTTACGAAATAAAAAGAAGGAAAACTTGAAATTAAACCCTATACCAATGGGTCTGGCCAGCGTGGTATTAGTAGGCCAAGTATCTCTCCATCATGGGAGGTGGCCCGTCACTGCAGTGGGGCATTAATGGGCTGTTATAATGAATGAATTAATTACTAAACACTTCAGAGAGAACAGTAAGAAATTAGTATTACTTACAAGACGAGGCGGTGCGAGCCATATTTTGTCTTGTTAAAAATAACCATAGCTATTAGTACTAGCATAGCTTCCGCAAATATGAGAACATCGTTAATCCAACACACATTCTTGGAAATTAATGACTTCATTAATAGTCTTAACATTGATGACACATAATATATTACATTCATAATACAAAAGATAGATCATCAAAGCACAGAGTGATTACCCGAGGTGAGTATAAACAAAAAAAAAGAGTTATCTAGTATACCGCGGTACTTTCCCACGACTCCGACAACAGACACAATGTCTATGAACTATAGACAAAAAGTGAAACAATACTGTCAGATCATTTATCTATGGAATTCATCAAATTATCTGGTACCAGATGTAGCTTGCAGTACATGTAGCTTGTCTATAAGCAGACGAGGATAAAACAAGTTTTTGTAACTTTTTTCGTAACACCAGATTTTGTATAATGACAGAGTAAGAATACAAGGTGTCACTACATCTATACTAATATTATGAAATTGTTTGTTTGTGACGTTGTAGGGGGTAATCTCTAGATCTACTGAACCGCGATTTTAAAAATTCTTTCTGTGTTGAATAGTCCATTTATCGGGAAGTGTCATAAGCTATATGGGTCATTCTAAGTTAAGAGGTAATTCGTTGTATGAAATGGCGGCACGGGTTTTTTTTATATATTTTTACTTAAGTATACATTTTTTTAATGTAAACTGCTATGTTTAAAACGTTTACAAAGTGGCCAGACAATTTATTGGTTTTATTACGTTTTATAAGTGACCAGGGGAAATACACCATACAGGGGAGAGACAAGGTGTACAGGGGAGGATACTTTATGAACAGGGAAGAGATAATCATAATAAACATGGTTATTTTTAAGTATCATCTTTATTTATTATAATATGAATTATTTATAATCAGGCTTTTCATTTGTTTACAAACTTTTTTGTCTATAAAATTAAATGTTTCCTATGAAAATCAATAACAAAAAGAAAAATTTTCTTTTGAGTAACATTATAAACTTAAAAAATATTTATTTTTCTTGTCTATCAAAACAAAACTACCTAAGTATAGGTGTATATAACTTTAATACCCGTGTAGATATTAATAATAAGTGATAATGAAACACGAAAGTTTTAAAGTTATATAACTTTACTATTAATAGGCAATAATTAAATAAAAAGAAACAAAAACTAAAAATACTCTTTTAAATACTCTTACGACTTCAGGGGATATTAAAGGCGACCAACACCTATGAGTTTTATTAGTTGACCGTAAAATGTCAACAGGTACACGTCCCCAGAATATTCAAGCAATAAAACTTCCCAGAAATGGACACAAGATCAGAAGTAGCGGCTCAAGCAGTTACGCTGTTGGAACAAGGCATGAGTAAACGACAAGTGGCTCGTACTCTGAATATAAGCCAGTCAATGGAGTAAGAACAAGCCAAAGGTACCAAGAGACTGGTGGCTTTGATCAAAGAAGAGGTCCAGGTAGAAAAGGATCCACTTCAAAAAGAGACGATCTTTTCATCGTTAGTACTTCACTGCGAAATTGTTCACTCGACGGGGTTCAAATCCAACGGGAGCCCCGATAAACGCGTAGACTAACTGTCAGTTCTCGCACTGTGAGTAGAAGACTCAAGGTAGCTGGTAACCCTGATTCCAAAAAGACCAGCAACAGGTTCCAAATCGACTACAGACTACAGCGCATCGAGCAGCTCGTATTCGTTTTGCGAGAGAACACGTCGATTGGACGGAAGATCAGTGGCGCTCTGTTTTCTTCTCCGATGAAAACAGAGTATGTCTGCATGGTAGTGACAGAAGAAGAAGAGTGTATAGAAGGCCAGGAGAGTGATACGCACAATGCTGTTGCGTATGGAGGTGGCTCCTGCATGGTGCGGGCTAGTATTTTTTTGATAGAAAAAATCGACTTGGTTTTCATTGAAACCGGCCGCCATGTAAGGGGATTGACTGCAGATCGGTACATTGAAGAAATCCTGGGGGGCCACGTCGTTCCATATTTATGCTGGTTTTGTTGGTGACAACTTTGTCCTAATCCAAGATAATGCCTTTTATGTTAGCATGTTTTTGTGGATAATCCAAAGTACCCAATTGAAAATGACGAGAGTCACAGAAGCAGCTCAAACTTTTCAATATTAGGCAATACGCAACCGGTAACTTGGTGAACCTTTAGTATTCCTGAAAAAGTCTCTAAATCTTTAGTAGATCCCAATTTTTTCGTTATGTCGGTATTATTTTCTGTAAAAAAAAACTTAATATTGTATTTTAAAGCTATGATAAGCATAACGCCAAGTAAAGGCGTAGAGAAAACTAGAAGTATTAATGGAAACGCGTAAAAATGTATCTCCCCTGGATATTAAGTATCTCCCCTGCCATCAAAAGAGCCAGGGGAAATACGCCAGGGGAGATATATTTTCGATAGAAATCTAAATTAGCCGTAAAAGTATTTCACGCACGTGATTCACACACAAACGTAACAATGTATACACTATTTGTAATAAATATTTAAGTATATGTTGGTATTTTAACAAAAAATGGCAATGGAAAACTTAC
Source organism: Schrankia costaestrigalis (assembly GCA_905475405.1). Taxonomy (NCBI): domain Eukaryota; kingdom Metazoa; phylum Arthropoda; class Insecta; order Lepidoptera; family Erebidae; genus Schrankia; species Schrankia costaestrigalis. The sequence continues at coordinate 10,678,098 of FR997853.1, read as the reverse complement.
CAGGGGAAAGACTGCATTCACTAAACATTTCTGCACCCAGCGAGTGGCGTGATCGAAATGGCCAGCAATAAGGCGGCGCAGTTGCTTATGCGCCGCTTGCTGGTAACTTTACGTTACACACTATGCATTCATGGTCACAACTTCTGCAGACTAGGAAAGCAGAACTGATTTTTGAACGAAAACAAAAGACCAGGGGACGAGACACGAAACACGGTGGACAAATTTCGGTGTTCATATTTTTTTTAAAGAATTGGAATAAAAGCACTTTTACTTGTAGGATACTATTACTAAGTTTACTGTCCTTGTAAAATTAAATAATTTAAAATAATTATTGAATTTTAGTACATTCATAATTACTGATTTACAAATAAAGTCGGTTATGGGACAGACCAGGGGAGAGACATTTTTCACATATTAGAGCTTATTGTGACTAAATTACGTACATTTCTGCAATAAATTTTAGTGACCACGTAGGAAGCATTTAGTTTTAAGTAATAAATAAGTTATTTATAAAGTTTATTGAAAAAAATATATATTTTTTGTCTTTGCCGTCGAAAGTACTTCTTAACTTAGAATAACCCATATAGTATCACGCTATGACTAATAGGTGTGGAGCAGTAATGAAATATGTTTAAAAAAGGGACGCGTTTTTTGCGCCGCCCTACGAAGTGAGCACGGGTCAGCTAGTTTAAATATAAATTAAGACTTAAAAAAGAAAGATTTAGACATATTGATGTCCTTCTTCAGAAAGGGCAAGTGCAATCGCATAGCACTTAGAACCGACGCGTCGTGCATGTATATAAATGCTATACTGAACCTATATTCTGATGAATAAATAACAGTGTAGGCACATAAACTAGTGTCCATACCATCTCTGATATAGTCAACTAACTCATACTTGTATACTTAGCCACCTGCCGATCGATATAAAATAAAAAGCTGATAAAAACCAGTTAGACTCGCATGTGGCCCCAGATCGTAAGATTATTGTTCAGTGGATCACATCATTAATGGAGGCTCAGAGTTTTGCAGGAATCATAACAGCCCTTTAATGTCCCACTGCAGGGGCAGGCCTCCTCCCGTGAAGGAGGGATACTTGGCCTACTAATACTACGCTGCCCAGACGGATTGGTATAGGGTTTAATTTCAAGTTTTCCTTCTTTTTATTATGTAAAGATAATACTCACGGATAGTCCCTTAGTCGACTTTTACGACACGGGGTGACATGGGGTGGTGACATAAATATTGAATTTTTACTCCGTCATCACACTGAGGTTTGCAGAAATGGAGGTTGTGAAATGTGTTTTATATTAAAAAAAACTTGTAATTAACATAGGAAGGGCCAACCTCTAGTGATAGAGGGAAGATTGGCCTTTAATAAACTATACGGATGAGCAAGCAATCCACTAGATGGAAAATAGTAATCGCTGCTGTTGTGGTTGTGCTCTGTACAGCATCAGGTGCTGGTTTGGTGTCAATTAAAGACATCCAGTTTCTGCTCATTGTACCACGCTAGCAGCTAACACAGTTCAGTTTTCCTTCTACGGTACAATATTTATGAAAGCGCAAGCCACAGCGACATGACATCTGACAGACACGCTAACAAGCTAGCGAGTAAAGAAGCAAAGAAACTCAAATAAACAAAGCTAAACTATTGCGAGCTAAACAATCGCAAGACCGAGCTGGTTGCGGACAGAAGGTAGTCCTAAACCCCTCATGGTCAACTGATCCCGCGGGCTCAGTTGACCCTATTCGTTTTTTTAGGGTGTTACTCAAACACTTATCTGTCGACTGAGCGGCCGCGGGATCAGTTGACCGTGAAGGGGTCCTAAAGATCACAGTATCGAGATCGCACTACGAGCTGGGGTGGGTCACTTACACAGAATAAAGCTTCAAATTCTTAAAGTTTCAACATATTTACGTTGTTTTTATGTTTATTGTGGTTTATTTAGGATCAGAGCGCAGAGCGCACAGAATGCAATAAATAATTCATACAACGCTATTAACATAGGACCTCGTCGCAGTATGTCGCTCCGAGCATACATCCCACATATAAGGATATCAACCACATTATTTACAACTATTTATTATGCATTTACGCTGCAATGTTTATTGCAAAACCCGCATTTTAAGAAAATACTTTAAAGTTTAAATGACTCTATATCTTCATTCACATATACACAATGCCCTCTAGTGACAAACTAAGGAGTGGTTCAGAGGAGGGGTTAAGAGGAAGTTAACAGTTTGGTGCCAAAGTAAATGAACAACACCTGGTCTTTCTGCATTTAATATTGTTTATTAGAGTGTTAGGCGTTCAATTGTTATACAATAACTCTCTGTGTCCATTTAGCCAGCAGTGAATACCTATTGGCTGATGATGTACAAAATTCTACTACCTCAACAACCTACCCCTTGCAAGTCGGCCGAGACATCGGAGATGAACCTAGGTATTTATTTAATTAGTATCTAGATTATGTACTTTATACCGCTAGTAAGACCCGACTAGAAAGTGATGTACGATATTGTTTATAATAACGAAGTAAGTATACAGTGTCATCACCCTATGTCTGTCGTAGAGCCTCTAAAGAAAATATCGCAAACACAGGTAAACTCAACGAAAAAACGCTACATAACGATACTTAAAACACACAAAACAATGTGTGTTGCTGTAATATATTATATTAGTTACATAACATCTATTGTTATATACAATTTAACATATATTTATGTAATACGCTCTCGTTATGCAGTGTATGTGCACACAGTGTGTTTGTCTGTGTGTGTTGTTGAAAGTACACAACATCTTCTCTCAGTTAACTATATGATATTCACTGACATCCTAATTATAAGTAAAACTATTCTATTGTCTGCGCAAGATACATTAAGATAATAATTAGCTACTTCTCTTGTATTTAATGACCTTTTACTTGCATCTTGTAGTCTCATTTAGATAAAACACTATATTAGAGAATGTATGTATGTATGTTTGTTAGTTGTTAACACTAAAACTATTCGTCAGATATACGTTTAACCTCAACTAGCCTATCGCAGTCCACTGCTGGACATGGGCCTCTCACAACACGCGCCACAGAACTCGCTCCTGCACCTTCCGCATCCAGTCCGACCCAGAGACCTTATGAGGTCGTCGGTCCCCTTAGCTGGAGGGCGTCCTACACTACGCTACGCTAGATATACGTTAGGTCTCTACAAACTAGTATGTTATACTTCGTTTACTTTTTTCTGTAGTGAAAGTCCGTTTTTTTTAAAGATATTTTCCACCACTAGTGATCATGCATCATGATGATGTCGCGGGGACTTTACGTGCGCGGATATCGAACCAGCGACCTCGTCCACAGCAGCCATCCATACCATCGCGCCCCCCAGCCAGTTAAACGGTATTATACAAATAACAGCAGCTACATCGTCATCATCATCACGTTATTTAGTTAAAAAGGACAATGAACTTTAGAGCGTACTAACAATAATTGTCCAGCGTGTTACTCGAAAGCGCGACCTCGTGCAAGATTACCACTAACCGCGACTGACATGCCGTCGACGTCTCGGCTTGGCACGGGTGCAATGCTTATACTCTACCTACAATCATCATATCAGCCTGTGGACGTCCACTGCTGGGCAATCTCCTCCAAACATTTCTAGTCTGCGAGCTCTTGTGCCTCCCTCATCCATCCTCTACAATATTATATAATAAACCTTCCTCTTGAATCGATCTATCTATTAAAAAAACCGCTTGAAAATCCGTTGCGTAGTTTTAAAGATTTCAGCGTGTATGGGGACGAACAGAAAGCAAGAGCGATTTTGTTTTATAGTATGAAACAAAATAAACTAGCAGTGATAACAGTGAAAGCTGCGGTCTCTTCAACTACTCAATATAATATTTATGAGTAGCGTTAAACAGGACAACCATTTTGAGTTGGTTAGTGTTGGCGGTACAGTCGAGGTTACGCTCCATTTTTACCAAAAACAGAATTCAAGTTACCGGTCTTTCGCACTTAAGACCCCCTGATGGCCCTGTATTGCTGAGACTTATTATCAAAATAACGTCGCAAGAACATCTAGGCTCAGGACAAACAGTTGAGGCTTGCACAAACATTAATACTGCGTGGGACTAGAACCCGCGACCTCGTGTACTGTAAACGAGACTTTAATAAAATAATAATTGACGGACTCAATATAGTTAGTGAAAGAGGTAAGAGCGTACATTATAAGAACATAATAAACAGTTAACATTCACCGAGATAATAAAACATTCTAATGTATGTAACAACAATAGAACATAAACATATTAACTGTACCGGTGGTAGTTCACTTTACAACGTTTTTTAATTTATTTATTGCCGACGAGCAAGCGGCCTACCTCATGGTAAATGGTAACCTGGTAACTGTCACTCAAGGACGCTAGCAATGCCAAAACACAGGCCCATGTCTACCATCACTACCCACCTCAACAGAAAAGAGTACAGTTGGTCCTGCGGTACTTTACATTCACCAAGCGGTAAGCAGCAGTAAAACACACTGCTACGATACGTCGGTTTTCTGTGAAAGGTTGGTACTGCCCCAGTCGAGTCTATGGTGAGTTTATGTTGGTAACACCAGCACAATTACAGTAACTAGTGACATATAATAGATTTTAAATTATCGTGATTTGTATACATAATACTAATTTTACGGGTCTTACTCGCGGTATATACTAATTAGCCTAGATACTACTACTACTTAGTAACATAAATACCTAGGTTTCTGTTAAGTGACATTTACTTATATTTATTACAGGGTTATGGGACTTAACATTTGCGAACGCAGTGCATAGACTTTGAGCATTGTTTGTGCGCAGTTCTTCTGCATCTGACATGGACATGCGTACAACGATAGTTGGTATGCTCCACGCAATTACTAACTGCGATATAAAAACATAATGTTGATACATAGTGAACGCACATTAGTTTACGCTACATAAACAATTGGACAACATCCATCAACAGAAACATGATAGTTGTGAAATACTTCACAAAAACCGTAAAAACGTGTCGTGTTGAGCTAGATACTGCGGCTGTAGAGCACGAAGTAGCAGAGTCGAATCTAACTTTAGAACATTTCTTTTTGCTATTAATCTAGATTTTATCCTAAGCCAGAATGTATATAAACATTAAAAACAAACTGTAGAATATTGTTAAGGTTCCTTGAAGAGCTAGGGTGGCACAAATTATAGGATCTCTATCTCTTCTTAGAAGAAGTTAGTCATCACAAATCACACCCACACAAGGGTAGACCCTTATCTCATTTACCTACTTGATGTCGTTGCAAATGGTTTTTAGCTTCATACTCTCCTGTCAGCCGTCTTAATAATATTATTGTTCACGAGTATTAGGATCACATTGACGCGAAATGGGCGCTTGATGTTGTGTAGTTGTCTATACTACAATAATTTAAAGGGACTATGAATTATGTGTTCTTTTAATTGAAAGTTTATATGTATATTGTTGGCATGACTATTGTTAAATAAATAAATAACGTAGATGTACAACTCCCGCACATTATGGCCCTTTCTTGCGGGTCCTTTTTAGACATGTAACTTAGTACCTTAGTGTGTAAATAGCATTAAGAATTGTTTTTTCATGGACTTAGAACCTGACTGCCATGCCACTGAGGCAGTAACACACTAGTAATAATATAGCATATTCACTATACTTACATAACATACATACAAGTATGGTACACAAAAACATAATAGATACAATATGAAAGTCTAACATATAATCACAGCCTCATCCGAGAAGTTGTAAATAATAATGATTAATGAACAGATTAGAAACTTTATGTATTTTATATCTTTGTTAGGAGTTGTACATAATGTCTATGATAGATTGCTTTGATAATGTGATGTACCTGGTGCTTGGATTGTGAGAGAAGAAAACTAATTATGATAATAGAAAAGAGATATGTTACATAAAACAATACTCTCTGATACTCCATCCATTGCCTTAATTTCTTGGGTGTATTTGTGCTAACCACCAGGTTTAATATAGCCAATTGTTTAGTCTTTATAAAACAAATAAAGCATTTTATTGAGCAGGTAAAGCTGAAAAAAAGGAGAAATCCATTTGCGCCAACCTCAAGTAAATGGGATAAGGGCAGACAAAGAAGAAGAAGAAGATTGAGCAGGTAAAGCTACTATTATACAGTTGTTGGCATTGCACTTTGTTGAAAATGCTTTGAGTTTAGGTTTCTTACTTCTTTATGTTCAAACACTTGGATTAGAGATTGGGAAAGGAAATTTGAGTCAATGACAATACCTACATATTAAGTGATGCAGTAAGATTGCATGGTGTCCCATCCCCAACTCATAGAGAGGTGTGTAACCACAAAGTAAGGGATATTTCAGACATTGTTTTCAAAAACAATTTAAAGAAAACTTGAAATGAATCCTATACTAATCAACAATCCTAGACTAATGTAATAATAATTATCTAGACTAATATCGGCTAATATGGCATAAGCAGACAAAATTGTAAATTTCACTAAAGGCAGAAGGGAATGTCTTACACTGAAGGCTCGTCTTTACAGTGGAACATCAATGGGCTGTGTTGATGATGATGAAATTAACACGAACTTAGTATTTGTATGTAGGACACAGATAAATACTTAAGGATGTATGACAGCATGCTGTGTAGAGGTGTGGGTGTGATTTGTGATGACTAACTCATGCCCAAGTTAGTACCTAACCATTAACAAATATGCATTACTCAGATATAACCTTCTTTTGCCATAACATGTAGTTATCAGTAGTAAGACCTAATTATGCACAACACAATATCAACCTGGATACTCTACAGTTACTGCTTTTACTTGTGTGACAAGTAAAACTTAAAAATAAGCCTTATTATTTTCGGCTATTGGCTTTGTTTTTTTTTGTGAACATGACAAAAAAAGAAACCTGTTTTTAATCTCAGTGTAACATGTTCATGTTTTTATTTATACCTAATTAAAAAAATCTTTCATAAGTGGAAAAATATCAGACCATTTAATGAAAATTTGCTATCTCTATTAAAATCTACTTAGATAAATTTTATTCAAATATAAAATAAGATTTGTTTATCAATTCACAATCTAATAAGAATTATTGTTACCGTAATCTTATAAGTTATTACTTCCTCAAGTTGAGAAATATTAGTGTTTGTCTTAGCTGTGTGTTACTTATGTGTTACTTTATCACACATTATAACATAGCTGATCAAAGTACACCAAGATTAAAATCAACAGCAATAAAGATAAAGTTATTTTCTATTACAGTAGCAATTATTAGTTAACATAAACATGTCACAATAACTTACAAAGTTGTCACAACACTACGCCTGCAGTATTATAACCTCCTTGTGAGGTAAAAGACCTTACGAAGCGAGAGTATATTGTCTACAGCCTACTTGTGTTCATAATGAAATTACGTTAAACCCTGGACCATGAACTGTAGCGCATTAACGCAAACAAACGCGTTTACGTTCCGCCTCCGTGCGCTGCACCAACTACGATTTCACATTTCGACAAACCACCAACACTCCGCACAGAGACTAGGCCCGATTATATTAATTTTTCAAGCGCAACGTTCTTTGTCCCTACGAGTTGACTCATACTGTACTCACCAGCAGTTTAATTTCTTTATAGCGGTGAGATCGGACTGCTTAGATCTCGCGATCACCATCTCCTCGGTGAGCCGGGCCATGATCACTACACTTGGTACACTGCACAGACACTATTTACTCCTTGTGTGTATATCCAAACTTCCAAAGCTGGTAGAAAACAATCACGATCTAAATGTTATTGACGGCATGCGTGCGCGGAGCTCATCGCGGCGCACGTGCGACAACAGACCGCCGCGAGTGCGAACAAATAACTGAAAACAAAAGCTCTTTCTTTCAATTCACTTCTCCGCTCACTACAAGTTGGTGTTGGTGGAGCACGATTTGATTGTTGCGCACGTATCCATTACACTACGAACGATAAAATGGAACCTTACAAGTCTTAAAATGACGGACGTTTTTTAAAGTCCAATTTAAAAAACGTCCGTCATTTTCAGTACATATTTTTTTTAAGGATAGGAATGACGTTAGTATTTATTTCTACTCCAATCCTACTATTATTTTTAAGGCACCTATAAAGAAACTGCACTTTTAATAACTTACTTTAGAAAACGAAGTAGAAAATGTCCACTGTCCAGGCTTTGAAATATAATTTTTAGAAGAAAAATCAGAAAGTATTCTCAGTGAGTGTTTAGTGTATATCTATTAGATATAAATACCGACCAATCTTTAGAGCTCGGTTTCGTCTATTTAGAAACGTTAAAAAAGCTCAAACAAAAATAGGTAAACATTATAATAAAAGGGGAAATGGAAACAATCGACTGGGTTTTGTTTGACTGACACTTTTGACAGAAGTCACTCAAGCTCAAGGTCTAGAACTACCAGCCGCTGCCCACTTTAAAATGTTAGTCATTGACATTTACCTCGGTGCTACAACATGAGAAAATTACAAGCTAATGTTTATTAGACAGAACAGGACAGGATTTTTAATTTTAATTTCATATTCATTTTTGTTGCTGTAAAATTAAAATCGAAGACTGCCATTTGTCCTAAAGGCGGGTCGTGGTATGTATAAATTAATTTTGCTCGATCTATTTACCCTACCCGTATCGCGGACGCATATCACGTTCACGAGCGCATCACTTAAAATACGTTTGATGCGTATCATCACCGGTCCAAGTATTATTCAATCATGCATGAAACTGCATGATACAGTCAGCCCCAAAAGTCGCTGAACACATTTTAAATTCCAAAACTGCTGAACACTAAAAATGTCATAAGTCAGTGTCGCAACAAGAGTACAGAATAAGCTTTACATACGAAACGACCATAACACGCTGAACACGGTTATTACAAAAGTAGCTGAACACTAGTATTCCAAAAGTAGCTGACTGTACATGGGCACATGGCAGAGCTTTACGGTGATCGGATCAGGCAATTGACACAAATCTGGTGCCGCTTAAAAATATGTACTTAAAAAGACTGCCAGTAAAAAAACCAATGCTGTCATATGATGACATTGACAGGTTCCAACGTCAGTTGCACAGTGCACTATCTGTCATTACGTCTGCGATTTGTTTATTTTCTTTTAATTTCCCATATTTTGTTCAGAATATAAATAAAAAAATGGATTCAAACGATATATTGGATGAAAAAGATAATGGACCTGAAGTCCAAATAAACTTCCCAAGTTCTGTAATGAGTAGAATTGAAGAAATGATGGGTGGAACTGAACAGTTTGATAGTGCCGAAGTAAGTCATTTAAAATCTCATTTAGAACTGCAAGGATCTATATTTACAAAAGCTGGCTCTGTGTACTCTTAAATATAAAGTTTATTGATGTGCTGTTTATTCGCACAACTGGTCAAGTTGAGTATAAAATGTAAAATTAATGACCTAACCCTTTTTAAATAGTTCGTTTACATGGGGAAGGAAGCTACTTCTTAAGTGCAGCGCATATTTTAGCTAAAGTATGAAAATTAAAAATTTTGTCTAAAAATTTGCCAGTAGTACTGTTTTACACTTGGTAAAAAGAAGCCCACAGTTGATTGAATTTTTTTGTTAATGTAAACCTGTTTGAATGATACACTCAGGCTTACATTAACTACAAAATGACTGTCTTATAATTTCCCATAAACTAATAAGTTTTAAAACATTAACACGTTCACTGCGTTACGAGATCTGATGAGTCTCGTTTGAGTCTTGCCTATGGCGCGTACGCAGTGAACGTGTTAATATTGCAGCATTGTGCAAAAAACAGACACTCTGCAGTTACCACAGCCAATACTCAGGTGCTAGATTTCACTTCCTGTTTAAGCTGCACAAGACAGTTATTTTAACTCCATGCAATACTTTAAAGTGTTAAAAAACAATGCTCAAAAATATATGGACACTGTCCCCACCTTGTAGCATTTTTAAATATGTATTAATCGAAGGGGAAATTAGTCTTCTCTTTTCATTTTATTGTATGACAGCAAAGCTCAAATTATGTGTATCTGAAAAAAGTTATAACAACATTAAGAAACCAAAATTAGTCACGATTATAATTATATTATGGTTTATGCTATTTCTTTTATTTTAATTAATACTGTGGGATCAGTTTTTAAATTATTCCCGCTTTATGTAAAGTAGCTATGGACAGTTTTTAGAAGTTTACAAATAAAAATACCTTCTTAACTGCAACTTTTTATTATAACATTAATTAGTATTTTCTGTGTCTATTACAATATTGTCCTAGGCACTGACTGGTCCAGTAAAATTGTCTAAATGGCTTCCAATACTAAAGTAATAGACCTATGGCCAGCAGTGGACTGCAGTAGGCTAGTTGATTGACTACAGTACCACACAATACTGACGACATGTGCGCAGGCATCAAATGACTTGATGGACAATTGTTACCAGATGGGATTTATTTGCTTCTTCATTCGTGAGCTGAGTTGTGTTTCTTGATTTTGTAAGTGGCATTATAGCCACACTATTCGATTACAGGAATCGAGTCTATAAAACCTCAGTATGAAATAAAAGTATAACTTTCGTGGAGCAAGCAGTGTATCGGAGAATAAACAGTCATTATAGTATCCTTCATGATCTGAGCATCTGATGTCAGCAGAGTAGGGTCTGATCTTTGCTATTCATCATAACAGCCCATTAATGTCCAACTGCAGGGACGGGCCTCCTCCTGTGACAGAGAGATACTTGGCCTACTAAAACCACGCTGGCAAAATGGATTGGTATAGGGTTTGATTTCAAGTTTTCTTTTTATTTCGTTAAGATAATATTCACGAATATTCCCTTAGTCGGTTTTTACGACACCTATGGGATGACATGGGGTGGTGACATATTGCATTCTTACTCTGTCACCACACGGAAATAAAATGATCTTTGCCATTGTCTCAATATTAATCATACATACATACATAAACTCACGCCTTATCCCGCCTGGGGTAGGCAGAGACGACAGAACGCAATATTAATTATCATTAATATTAATCAGTGTAACATAATATTTCCAGTTCGACGCAGTGGCATACATCAACCGCGTGTTCCCGACGGAGCAGTCTCTGTCCGGGGTGGAGAGCGCCGCGGCCCGGTGCGAGTTCCACCTGGCGGGCGTGGAGCACGACATACGCAGACTGGTGAGGGCGCAGGCCGAGCAGCGCGATGCCGGCCAGACCGCGCTCGTTGACGCGCAGAAGTGCATCGCTGACTTGGCGTTACAGGTAGAAAGATACATTCTCAAAATGATTAAATTGTAGTGTGCACTATCAGAAATAAAACTGCCTCAGTGGCGACTATTCTTTGATAAGAGCCCCATTTTATTTTTTAAACGATGTTCTTTGTGTCATTTGTGATGGTAATATAGGTTACAGTATGTACCACCCCTTAGGAGCAATTCACCAGATTCTCAATTTACCAGATTCTCAACTCACCAGATTCGCAATTGACCAGAAGTATAATCAAACACAAATTGAATTTTGATGTTATGTCTAGTATAAATTCTTTAAAATAGACTTTAAAAATACGTTTTTTTTTAAATTAACAGTCACCACCCCATCTCATCCCACGGGTGTCGTAAAAAGCGACTAAGGGACTATGCGTCAATATTATATTTACAAAATAAAAAGAAGGAAAACTATAATTTCAAGTTTTCTTTCCCTATACCAATCCGTCTGGCTAGCGTCGTGTAGTAGGCCAAGTACCCCTCCGTCACGGGAAGATACCGTCCCTGCAGTGAATACCCAATAAGAGTATTTTTTAACCTGAAGTCTGGTGCTTTTTTCACCTTTGAAAACTTTATAAAGGGCGCGTTCATCGCTTACCCATTAAACGCCAGGATAGCGAAAATACTTGCATGACCAAGCTATGGTCTGTGATTGCGGGCTTCAAAACTGATGGGCCAAGGTCAAGCCTTGACACTGTAGAAAGGCTTCGGCTTGCTGATATTATACAGCGACAAACTTATTATTAAAATTAATAATAATTGTAATATTTTGAATTTGCATAATATTATAGTTCATCATACTGCAATGCATTTTCTGTTTGATAGTACAAATCTTGGTCAATTGCGAATCTGGTGAGTTGAGAATCTGGTGAATTGCGAATCTGGTAAATTGAGAATCTGGTAAATTGCTCCTAAGGGTGTACCACCACTATACTTGCCTGCTTTTAATTAACTGGAATTACATCGCTATTCACTAAACTGGTTATAAAGTGTGTAAATGAGAATAGGACACATATTTTTATGATGCAAAGAAGATACAACTGAAAATTAATGTTGGTTCTAAACAGATATGTATTTTTTTAAAGTGGTTTTTTTCTTCCAGCCTTGTAAAATAGTAATATTTTGTGTTAAAATATAATATGACCCATTCTCATGTACCCTTTATAATGAACGAATCCATATAATGTAACGTAACTAGAGCACTTATCGCTCTACCGTCGCGTCGTCACCCACATCCAGGTCACACATTCCCATAAGGTCCCATTCGGAGGACCGCTTTTTTAACGTGCGTTAAAAAAGCGTCGGAATAGAACAAATGCATTCCTATGTTCCTGTTCACACGCCAGCGCTTTTTTTAACGCAACGCTTTTTTAACGCTCTGCGTTGGAAATTGTGTTCTATTTCCAACGCCGAGGACATAAGATTGCATTTTGTTATACCTATTTCGACACTGTTATAACGCGCGTTAAAAAAGCGCTTTTGCTAATGGAGCCTAACACAAGTTATTTCCCTCCTCACCAGGTGGCAGACATAAACAAGAAGGCAGAGCGTTCAGAGAGCATGGTCCGCGAGATAACGTGCGAGATCAAGCAGCTGGACTGCGCCAAGTCAAACCTGACGGCGGCCATCACGGCGCTCAACCACCTGCACATGCTGGTGGGCGGCGTGGACCAGCTGCGCACCATGACCAGGAGCAGGCAGTACAAGGAGATCGTGCTGCCCATGCAGGCTATCATGGAGGTTACTATACTTACTTACATTTATTTGTCCTAGAAGTGAAGTTCCCAGTGCTCATATACTTTTGTAGTTGAAAAGTTTGAGTCGTAAATTGATAGAGGTCAGCGAGACTTTCGGGCGGCAGACCCTCGCACTCGTGTCGAATGTTGTTAAGGGCTTCCATCATGTTTACCTAAACAGGGGACTACAAAAAAAACACAAAAAGAGTCCACAACGCTTAAATCGGGCGTGTGTGGGCGGACCTTGTGATCACAAGGTCAGTGCCAAAATCGTCCACTTCTTACTCTGTATAATATATATCTATACTGAGTATGGTTTGGACGTAGTAGCAGCTGATACACGAATTGGAGTTTGTACGGGAACACGCGCAAGTCTTTGACCAAAACTAGCCTCAGGGATGTCCGGCTGATGGCTAATTGCATGGTATGTTCTCGACAACATCAGTGATATTCTCGGTAGAACGGGCGCTTTGGGACCGACCACTCTTGGTAACCTTTCGTACTCTTCAAGGCTGATAGCCGCTCAGTATTGTTGGTGTCGGACGGCGAATTGATACGTAAAAATTTAGACACGATTATTGCATGTTCTTGGGGAGTTTAACGCTCCATGGCTTGTTTAGTGGAACTCTGCATCTGTCTCTTCACAATTGACATTGGTGGCCATTTGGAAAAGTAAGAGCATCTTCCTGATGATATCTTTTGGTCCAGCATGTAGTAAGCTTATTCTCCTTCCATCACTGAAGGATACCTGTCCGTGCTATGTGACATGATGGTGTGTTGGTACTCGTCAGGTGCTGCAACACTTCGAGTGCTACCGCGAGATCCGCGAGCTGTCCTCGCTGCGGGACCAGGTGCACGCCATCAGGACCGAGCTCGCGCAGCAGATACGCAACGACTTCAAGGATGCCTTCACTGGTATGACATACTCTAACCCTGTACTACTCTGTACAGTACTCGGCCTGCAGTTAGCTATCAGAGAAGCTCATTAATGCCTCCTCTCGTGACGGAGGAATAGTTATCCTGCTAATACCACGCTGCCTAGACGGATTGGTATAGGGTTTAATTTCAAGTTTTCTTTTTATTGGGTAAAGATAATATTGACGGATAGTCCCTTAGTCGGTTTTTACGTCACTCATGGGATGAGATGGGGTGGTGATATATTATATTCTTACTCACCATCACCATACGGATTAGTTGGCGCTTGACAGCAACAGATAAACCACTCCCCCCCCCCCCCTACATCCCTTATCATTTAGTTCCAAAACGTACATCTACGCAGACATCTGCAACAACTTGAGGCCGGCAACAGTTAGTTGAGGCTTACTGCACTAAACAAGTGGTTAATCTTGACTGAAGACCTCTGTACTGTAGTCGGTACATTTGACTGATACGCTAAGTTCTCGGTACTGATTGCGTAACTTTGTGTATTCATTTATATCTATAAGATAACACACACCATCGACCACTTAGCTACCAGAGTCCTGGACTCGTTAAGCAAAGTCTATTGCTTTCCAGCAAACCGTTAGCCCTCGTAATATTAACTCAACTGGGACAACGCCATCTAGGCAGCACAGTTGTAAACTTTCAAGGACTCTGTGTAGTGGTCAATGGCATCGGAGGCGAAATAAATAGATTTCGCTGTAGTAAGAGCCTAGCTCGCAGTCCATCGCTACAGTATATACTGTCTAACGTATGCGCTTCTCACTGAGCTTTGTTTGAGCTGAGTGCGAATGTCGGGCCACCTTCCAATAGCTTGTCCCTCCCCCAGCAGGCAGCAAGAGCACAATATCTCACCGCACGTTGTCGGAGGCGTGCGGCGTGGTGGACATCCTGGAGCCCAAGGTCAAGCAGGAGCTGCTCAAGTGGTTCATCAACGTGCAGCTACAGGTAACAATATATAACTATACTCATGTAAACTTACCTATAAGAGTTAGTTATTACTACACAATTTAGAAAACAAGAAAGACAATGAAAAAAATTGATACTCAAGGCAGGACTCGAACCCGCATCTCTGGACTATACGCGTCCAGCGCCATGACCAACTAGGTCAAATATCAATTTTGTCCATTGTCTTTCTTCTTTTCGGATTTTTCTAGTTATACCTAGGGTAAAAATTTACAGAATTTAGATTGAACGTATAATTGGTCGAGCATAAGATATGTCAAGTTGTTTGTATTCATCTATTATTAAGATACTACATTACGTAAACTTGACCAATCAGAACCTTTACATGCTTTAGCAAAACGAAATCTGTTTAATATTTAACAAATTTAAACTTAAATAACAGTAAAAAACCGTTGACGAATTAATTAAAACATGTGCCACTACAGTCAAAACTGCTATTTTGGCGCTTGTGATCTCAGGTTTGCTGAGCTCAGGCCTGTTAACAGAGTGCCCTTAGCGCACAACGTTTTGTCTACGGCTACCGTCAGACCCAGTAACACAGGTCGTATGTGCCGCTACAAATAGACGCGGGCTTACTTCTAGCGGTACAGTCAACGGGACAGCTTTGGTTCTTAATTTTAAAAACTAAATGGTACTTCAGCTAAATCCCTCTACAACGTGTTAAAAGAACTAGGAGTACCGAGAACTTCAGTAAGGTCTCTACTATCACTAATGTCCAAAACGGCATTGTTTCCTGCATCTAGGTCGTAAGTCCCAGACGCTGTTATGTATAAACCTACATCTGGGTCGTAAGTCCCAGACGCTGTTATGTATAAACCTACATCTGGGTCGTAAGTCCCAGACGCTGTTATGTATAAACCTACATCTGGGTCGTAAGTCCCAGACGCTGTTATGTATAAACCTACATCTGGGTCGTAAGTCCCAGACGCTGTTATGCAAGTGTTCCGTCCTCTATCACGCGATGGACCCGGCACCCGCACCCAGAATACATGAAATGCTAAGATTAGGTCTAGTGATTGGATACTTGTATGTTGATGTACTACAGGAGTACGTGCACCTGTTCTCTCCGGAGTAGGAGTGCGTTTGGGTGTCTTCATGGAGGATACTTGTATGTTGATGTCCCACCTAGGGCATCCAATATCGGACGGTCCTCAATTCCGCATCTGAGTTCCAATACTGAATATCTGATTCCGAAATTTCGGAGCTAGTTCCGCAGTTACGAAACTCCGGAATTCCGGAATGGCATGCCCAAGTCCCACCTCCACCTCCCCCCTACAGGAGTACGTGCACCTGTTCTCCCCGGAGCAGGAGTGCGCGTGGGTGTCGTTCATGTAGTACACTTGTATGTTGCTGTACTGCAGGAGTACGTGCACCTGTTCTCCCCGGAGCAGGAGTGCGCGTGGGTGTCGTTCATGTAGTACACTTGTATGTTGCTGTACTGCAGGAGTACGTGCACCTGTTCTCCCCGGAGCAGGAGTGCGCGTGGGTGTCGTTCATGTAGTACACTTGTATGTTGCTGTACTGCAGGAGTACGTGCACCTGTTCTCCCCGGAGCAGGAGTGCGCGTGGGTGTCGTTCATGTAGTACACTTGTATGTTGCTGTACTGCAGGAGTACGTGCACCTGTTCTCCCCGGAGCAGGAGTGCGCGTGGGTGTCGTTCATGTAGTACACTTGTATGTTGCTGTACTGCAGGAGTACGTGCACCTGTTCTCCCCGGAGCAGGAGTGCGCGTGGGTGTCGTTCATGTAGTACACTTGTATGTTGCTGTACTGCAGGAGTACGTGCACCTGTTCTCCCCGGAGCAGGAGTGCGCGTGGGTGTCGTTCATGTAGTACACTTGTATGTTGCTGTACTGCAGGAGTACGTGCACCTGTTCTCCCCGGAGCAGGAGTGCGCGTGGGTGTCGTTCATGTAGTACACTTGTATGTTGCTGTACTGCAGGAGTACGTGCACCTGTTCTCCCCGGAGCAGGAGTGCGCGTGGGTGTCGTTCATGTAGTACACTTGTATGTTGCTGTACTGCAGGAGTACGTGCACCTGTTCTCCCCGGAGCAGGAGTGCGCGTGGGTGTCGTTCATGTAGTACACTTGTATGTTGCTGTACTGCAGGAGTACGTGCACCTGTTCTCCCCGGAGCAGGAGTGCGCGTGGGTGTCGTTCATGTAGTACACTTGTATGTTGCTGTACTGCAGGAGTACGTGCACCTGTTCTCCCCGGAGCAGGAGTGCGCGTGGGTGTCGTTCATGTAGTACACTTGTATGTTGCTGTACTGCAGGAGTACGTGCACCTGTTCTCCCCGGAGCAGGAGTGCGCGTGGGTGTCGTTCATGTAGTACACTTGTATGTTGCTGTACTGCAGGAGTACGTGCACCTGTTCTCCCCGGAGCAGGAGTGCGCGTGGGTGTCGTTCATGTAGTACACTTGTATGTTGCTGTACTGCAGGAGTACGTGCACCTGTTCTCCCCGGAGCAGGAGTGCGCGTGGGTGTCGTTCATGTAGTACACTTGTATGTTGCTGTACTGCAGGAGTACGTGCACCTGTTCTCCCCGGAGCAGGAGTGCGCGTGGGTGTCGTTCATGTAGTACACTTGTATGTTGCTGTACTGCAGGAGTACGTGCACCTGTTCTCCCCGGAGCAGGAGTGCGCGTGGGTGTCGTTCATGTAGTACACTTGTATGTTGCTGTACTGCAGGAGTACGTGCACCTGTTCTCCCCGGAGCAGGAGTGCGCGTGGGTGTCGTTCGTGGAGCGTCGCTACGCGTGGCTCAAGCGCCACCTCCTCACCTTCGAGGAGACCCTCGCCAACGTGTTCCCTCACTCCTGGAGGCTCAGCGAGCTCATCACGCAGCAGTTCTGTAAGGTAAAATATTTTTTTATATTAAGACTTGACAATATGGCTATCCGCGAATATTATCTTTAAAAAGAAGGAAAACTTGAAATTAAATCCTATACCACTCCGTCTGGCCATCGTGGTATTATTAGACCAAGTTCCCTCCGTCATAGGAGGAGGCCCGTCCCTGCAGTGGGACATTAATAAGCTGTTGTGGTGATGATGATGATGACAATATGACTGAATTCAACCTGCTGGAAAGCATAAATACAGTCCAGCAATGAAGGCACCAGATGGTTGTCAAAAATATTCATACAGGTCTGACTTGTTCACAAAAATGTTATAGTAAACGTTGTGACGTAGTGGGTAGTTTAGGGAGATAAATGCAAACAACTCAGTACGACAATGTAGTATTATTCAGTTAAAAGTTTAGTACATACAATGTTATTAGTTTGTCACTATATATTTAGAAATCGCTACGTTAACACAAATATAGGTATAAGCTAATTTAGTACATACAATGTTATTAGTTTGTCACTATATATTTAGAAATCACTACGTTAACACAAATATAGTTTAAGCAAGCCGGTCTAATCAGAAGGATTTTGAGAGGATTCGATTACAAAGCACGAGGTTCGAAGGCTGCCCTATAGAAAGGCAAACACTTAGCTTCAGTCAGCAAGCCGGAACAAAAGGGAAGCGGCCGCGCCCCGCGTCTTCTTATATAATGGCCGCTGTGTAGGCCCCTCCACGACGCGCTCGCGCCATTGACGTGTAGCGAAGTGGAGCGCGCGAAGATGGACGCGTGAGGCACGTCACAACGTGACAAGAAGTATACAACAGCTACTTTCAATAATACATTTGTACAAACATACCTTGACTTAGTCAAACAGCGCCCGCGTTATGACGATGTTTTATTTTGGTGTTTTACATTTTATCCTTGTATTTTAGACAATTTGGACAAGTTCTAAATGTATTGTGCACTAAAACCTTCCTCACGAAACCCTCTATCTATCAGTATCAACCGCATTAAAATCCATAGCTTAATTTGTAAGATATACCGCAACATACAAACATATACATATATATATGTAACAGATAACTCGTACGGAGCTGAGTAACATAATGTCGTCGCGACGCAACGAGGTGGATGTGAAGCTGCTACTCTACGCGATACAGAAGACTTACAACTTTGAACTACTGCTGCACAAGAGGTTCACAGGTAATGTACCTCGCACATTCACACAACGCTACGAGGTGGAACTATGTTCGCACAACAGCGCTGACGACGATTTATCGTTAAATGCTGCACTACTGATATGCCACTATACCCAACGCAAAGACTCGTGGCAGTCGGAGCAATAAATGTGCGAAAGAGACAGTGCACATCATCAGTCGAGAAATTTCCGCGGGCCCATCTATTATGTGCGCAGTCTCTCTTGCACATTCATTGCTCCGACTGCCACGAATCTTAGCGTTGGGTATAGCACCTATCAACGTCAAACTAATTGCCAACTAAAACAATGGTATGATGTTGCTACCTATAGTCTATTTAAACGGACTTGGTTTAAAACGTAAACATATAATATGGCGTCGTGTCAACCACAGACTAAAGACTTTAGTCTTTGATCTTTGAGAAATGTATACGAATCAAGGACAAAATTCTATAATCTACAAATGTCAAATGAAAAAAAAAAAAATATCTGTGAAATTTGACGTTGGACAAAAAATATATTTATTTAAAATTTAGAGAGCCTACTGCTGAGATAATATGATAAGTGCTCTGATTACGTTATAATTACAGGTACGGATTTGGGTACTGAACCAGATGTCGGCGATAAGCATGAGTTCGACGCTGATAGTAAAGATGTGAGTCAAAACATTATTATATTCAAAGACATCTATTCTAGACCCCTCACACGGTGGACCGACGACCTAGTTTGGACGGCAGGAAGCCGATGGATGAGGGAGGCACAGGACCACGCAAGGTGGGAAGCATTTGGAGGAGGTCTATGTCCAGCAGTGGACGTTCATAGGCTGATATGATGATGATGACGTGTTCAGTAAGTCTTGTGTGAAACTGTAGAGTTTATACTGCGGGTACTTCTTTCACCTTATTTAACTTTTGGTATCGTGTCCAACTTGGTGTCGTGTCTCTGACGTGGCGACTGTCATCACGACGTCACCAGGGACCATAGACTCAGGTGTGACGTGTAGCTCGGAGACGCCTTCATGTTTAACTACTAAACGGTCCGTGTTTTAGAATAGTTTGATGGAAAAACAGGCGACTTTAATAACTTTTTACAACACTGTATTCTTGGATGTAATGATGGATGATTAATATGATAGGGTTAATAAATGATGTATTAAGTGCAATATAATACAGGATGTCCATTAAATAATGCTAGAAACTTTGTCAAAAATCAGCAGTATTTTTTTTTCTTTCTTTTCCATAAAACTCGGGTCTGTTGGAGACCCAGAGATTTTTTGGAACGTATAAATCAGGCCGAAGCCAAAATCAAAATTTCTTTATTCATATAAGATACATTCGTATCACTTATGAAAGTCGTTTTATAGTGATCACATAATATGCACGTCTAACTTAACGGCTAAGTTTACTGAGGGTTCGGAACACGACCATGTCAGAGAAGACACCCACAAGAAACTCTGCTGGGTTCCTATCGCTCTTTTGGTGGTCACTTCACAAATATTATTTTATTTATGTGCAGGACAATTCAGATCCAAGCATTTTTATCGTTTAAGTAATCCTTTACACTGTAATATGATTTCGGTATTAACTTATGTTTAATAAAAGATTTAAATATATTAATTTACAATTCTTTAACTTCCATAAGGAGCTTATTATAAAAACGAATACCACTACCAGCGAAAGAATTACTAGCCAAGACGTAGAGCTCCTTTAAAAGATATTAAATCTGGTGATGGATACAAATTGTTTTACATTATTCTCTTTATTTACATTTTTCACATTAATTTACATTTTTAAATATAGATATAAAAATAAACACATTTAAAAATGTAAAAAAGGTAGACCCACCAGCATCGGGTACAGGGACCAAGCTACTGGTGGTTAGGGCTCCAGAGATAGGAACTTCCTCACAATGCGTGCCGTGTCAAGCAGTACTGCCTTCTGCATCAGACCTACGATCCAACTGCCAAGGACAGTACAGTTGTAATTATCATACTAATCTGCTGAGTAACATGTCAGTCAGGTGCCGAGGAAAGTATGGGCGTGTCTCGTGGCGGCTCGTCGTCGCCGTGGCTGGGACTGATCGGCGCCAGCTTCGAGCCCTACCTGTCGCTCTACATCAGCTCGCTCGACGCCAACCTGCGCTCGCTCTGCGACAGATTCATACAGGTAACTAGCTACTGAACTAACTTTCATTAACTTGGGTAAACTTGACAGCTTAACCTTCAGCATTGTTGGGGAACAGACAGCAACCTAATTTATTTTTTCACCTATATAGTATGCTCCTTTAAAAAGGATACAATTAACCGAACGAATAAAACAATTATGAGAACATTTATGAAACGCTGTTTCTGGAATTGAGATCAGTTCAGTTCTTGCTGCGAAGTGTTTTTTGGTTTATATTGAAGTTATGTCCTACTTTGTGTTAACATTTATGCGCCATTGTCATGTACACCCTGTATATTAAGAGTTGGTATATCTTAGCTTTGACTTTAGTTCAGTCGCTTACAGTAGCCTATAACCACCAGCCGTGGTCACGAGTAGACAAATATTTTGTTTGTTTGTCTACTCGTGACCACGGCTGGTGTAACTGGCCGAAACGTCGAGAGCCTCAAAGGTAAATTATTACTTAATATTTACCAAACAATATATCGTGTTAATACCCGTGTAAATAAAAATCATATAAAATGAAACACGAAAGTTTTAAAGTTAATACAGTAACCTATGTATAGAGTAAAGCAACTATCGTGTCTAGGACGCCCGGGCTCCGGCGAGTGCGGGCGACACGGGCTCCAGCGGCTCCGGCGCGGTGATCTCGAGCTGCGCCGACCTGTTCCTGTTCTACAAGAAGTGCCTCGTGCAGTGCGCCAGGCTCACCACCGGGGAGCCCATGATCGGTGAGTGTGACTGAGTCAACAACTTCACCCGAGTCACTGTCTCGTTAACTAAACCAGACCAAAAACTAAATTTATATCTAAAACCATTGATATCTAAAATAAAAAATAAAATAAAAATTATTTATTAGGTTGAGTTATTAGCTCTTGTCAGTTACACCCAAGTGTAACAACGCCATCTAGGCGCGACAGCTGTAAACTTTCAATGTTGCAATTGTGATTTTTTTTTGTATTTAATTAGGTACAAAAATTTTATTACTCGAAGCATGATTCGAACCTACGTCTCCGTACTATACGCGTTCAGCGCCATAATTGCTTTAACATTTAGATCACAGACATGCATAGACACACAAAGAATTAAGCAACTGTCGAGAGGGTCAACTTAACAACCGTCAAGTTACAGCTAATATTAAGTATTAAGTCTGTGCTACTATTTAGTATCGTAAACGTGTGGTGACGCGTGCCACAGTCACGTGTAGCTCTCGTCACTATAACTAGCAACATGCACATTGTAGCACAAACAATACTAAACATTACACATAACATACACATACATCGATAAATTAGTAATGATAAGTTACACAAAAAAAACATCAAACCGACGACCTCTGTGGTATAGTTATTATATAACATAACTGCTACGCAGAGGTCTCGGGTTAGATTTCCGCTCAATGCCAATCTTTGTATGCATGAACATGATTGTATGCATTGGTCTGAGTGTTTCTATGTATAATATGTATGTATTTACAGAAAAAATCATATAAATATTAATATCCGTTGTTCAAGCAGGTTAAGCTTAGCTTAGTTTGGGAAGAGATGGCGCTGTGTAGAGATTTCCGTGAATATTTATGTATTAAACCAACTACATTTTGGTATTTAATTAGTGATACTTTGTATCCCATGTTAATAAATTAGTTGCATTTGAAATGAAATGAAATATATTTATTTGCTAAAAATGTGGTTAGGAGGTTGACATTATATTTAAGTAGGTATAGTCGAAAACTAAATGGCTTTATCACCTCTAGAGTTAATGTTAGTTGCATGTCATAAAACTATTAGGTTCAATATCGAACAACAAAACATCAGCTAAATCATGCATGACGCTACTTTGACTTATCAGTTCTTTTGTAATTAGCAAATAGTCGTTAGATATTTATAAAAACAAATAGTAAAGGCAACGTTATTGACTGTTACTAGAGTATATTTTCGGTAAAACGTTTTATTCTAATGAATTTCTCTCTTTTTTACTTCTATGTCCATCCCTATCATTTCTTGCATGACGTCATTGGTGCATATTTCAATTTAAAGTTTTTGTAATTTTCTAATATAAAACAAATTAGGGTAAACCGCCTAATCGTTAGAAGTCCTACAATTATTGACACTTAAGAGTTAAAAGTGAGTAAAAAGAAAGAAAACAGTATAGATTATCCAAGTTCAGTATGATTATTCAAGTTCAAATATTATTTATTTAATATCTTTATACTTATCCTCTTTATACTTTCATATTTTATTTATTTCATGTGACAACATAGCAACAATAAATTTATCAGAATCCTTTTATTGGCATTAATGCCAAAAATATTTATTTTATACTATTCAATCACATAATAATGATTAAGTTAAAGTAAAGATTAAAGTATTTTATAATTTTATATTATTTTATATTTTAGTCTGACACGAAGTCCACTCTTAAGGTGACAACAATTGGGTGGCTTACCAGCCAAAATTTAAATTCTACATTTTCAGTTTTTCTGAAATGACAAGCTTGTAATGTCACAAGTAACAAGTTGACTTTAGTTTTAAATTATTTAATGGTTTTTCATGGTTTTTCACATACAAACTCTACAGTTTAATATAGTGACATTTGTATTGTGTTAGTAGATATTATTATTTATTGTGCTGAAGTGAAAGTTAAAAATAGATTGCACTTTTTCATAGTTTAGATTACGGTCAACCAATGACGTCAAGCTCACGCATAAACATTAAATAACGATCTTAATGAATTTGAATTATGATAGATTTTTTTGTCAAAACTGATAAAGCCATTTTGTTTTCGGGTATACAAGACACATTTTGCCTAAAGGCATGCAAATATTTAAAAATACAAGTCTACAATCAATCACACAGACTCCAAACAATAAAAATAGACAATAACAATCCTTGCATTTGATTTGATATCTGCAATACAGATGGAAATATACAGTATTCCTTACACATTCATATCCTTGCGTATTTAGTAATATAAGCTGTAGACAAATAAACTTACTAACGAGTAACCGCTAGACTACCTGAGTCTCTGTCCCATTAACAAAATAAGAACATTGTTTTATACGGTGCCATTAGTCCTCGCGACTTAAAACCCAACTGTAACAACGCCATCTAGGCGCAACAGCGGTAAACAACAACTATTAGCTGTAGACAACTGATAAAGTTCCATTTTTATTCGTATATAATATAGTTGTGTATAAACTTGCAGAGCTGGCGGGAGTGTTCCAGAAGTACCTGCGCGAGTACGCGAGCAGCGTGCTGCAGGGGAGCCTGCCTCGCGCCGGGGGAGGGGGGGCAGGGGGGGGAGTGCCCAGCCTCGTCACCAACCTGCACACGCTGCTGAGGGACGACTCGGGCACTGATACTAGGTGAAGTGCTCTTATGTACTATAGATATCGCGTTATCATTTAAGTCTTATGGCCAATCATTTCTCTATAACTTTCTCGCTTGCACTTACGTCTCTTCTATTGTATACCAAGAAAATATTTAAATTGTCAAACAGATACAATTAGTTATCAGGAGAAGGAAAAATTTAAACGAACTCTATAAAAATGTGGCGACGTGTTAATACTAGTTTATGCCTGCAGTAGATTAAAACAGTTCATCATCATCATCATAACAGCCCATTTATGTCCCACTGCAGGGACGGGCCTCCTCCCGTGACGGAGGGTTACTTGGCCTACTAATACCACGCTGGCCAGACGGATTGGTATAGGGTTTAATTTCAAGTTTTCCTTCTTTTTATTTCGTAAAGATAGTAGTTACGGTTATTCCCTTAGTCGGTTTTTACGACACCCATGGTATAAGATGGGGTGGTGACATATTGTATTCTTACTCCGTCACCACACGGATAATTAAATTAAAACATTACTAATCAATAATCTAAATATTAATAATATAATTAATTGAACAGATACACAAAACAAGAGATATCAAAGATAACGAGCGTGATCACCACCTCGGAGTACTGCCTGGAGACCACCATCCACCTGGAGCAGAAGCTCAAGGAGAAGGTGTCCCCCGGCCTCGCGGACAAGATCGACCTGGCGCCCGAGCAGGACCTGTTCCACAAGATCATCAGCAACTGCATCCAGATGCTGGTGCAGGACCTCGAGCTCGCCTGCGAACCAGCGCTGCTCGCCATGACCAGGATATCCTGGCTCAACTTCGACAATGTCGGGGACCAGAGCTCATACGTCACTCAAATCATCATGCACTTGAAAAACTCAGTCCCTTACTTAAGAGATAACCTATCATCTTCTAGAAAATATTTCACGCAGTTTTGTATTAGGTTCGCGAACTCTTTCATACCGAAGTTCATACAGAATATATATAAATGTAAGCCTATATCCACTGTGGGCTCGGAGCAGTTACTGCTAGATACTCACATGTTGAAGACTGCTCTTTTAGAGCTGCCTTCCATAGGGTCTGAGGTTCGACGTCCTGCGCCGGCTACGTATACCAAAGTGGTTATAAAACTGATGACTAAGGCTGAGATGATACTTAAACTAGTGATGGCTCCTCTAGACGGTAACGTAGAGGGGTTCGTGTCCCAGTTCGTGCAGCTACTACCGGACTCCACAGTGGCTGAGTTCCACAAAGTACTGGACATGAAGGGAGTCAAGTTGTCGAAGGCTCACCAGAGCTCGCTGGACGCGCTGTTCCGGGAGACGTGTAAACATGTTAATAGTGATATAACTAAGTGATTGCTTTTTAGATACGAAATTGTTCTACATTTTATGTTTGTAAGGTCAGATCTTGTAAAGTATACTATTTAATTTAATAAATTTCTTTATGTTAAGCTACACTTACCTAATTTCATAAAAAATGTGTGTGGTAGGTACAGTTAACTACAAAAGTTTATAAGCACATACAATATTGTAGAGTATAATAAGAATGAACGAAGCTACGTGTATCAGAATGTTATGTAAAAAACTAAATAAAATTATTTTTTTTGTAAATATTTAGTTATGAGCTTACAACAAGTTAATTTATAACGAACAGTTAATATAAAATAAATAATAATATTACATTTCGATAACACTCCAGTGACTCTATTGTATATGATTACTATACGACACCCATGGGATGACATGAGGTAGTGACATATTGTATTCTTACTCCGTCACCACACGGACAATTTTTGTGACGTTGTAGAAGGTAATCTCGGGATCTAATGAAGCGATTTTCTTTGTTGAATAGTCCATTTATTGTAGAGTGTCATAGTCTATATATTATAACGCTTTGACTAATAGGAGTGGAGCTGTAATGAAATATGTTTAAAAAAGGACGCGTTTTTTTCACCGCCCAACGAAATGGGCACGGGTCAGCTAGTATACAGAGTGTATAATATAAGAATGTTGCATAAATTTCAACACAAGACCTTGCCGCATAACTCTATTGAGTAAAAACAACTAAAATATCTATCGTTTGTTTAATATCGTGTAGGAGATGTGACGACGTTTTTTTTATTTTATGATTGGTTTATCCGTTCAAATATTAAGTAGTTAAAAACGGCTGTTGCTTTTTACATGGTTTCATTTTAGCCTTATTTTTTGTTCTTGTGCAACCTGTGTGATAACTTTATTATTTTTTTAAACCGATGATGTCAGACAGGCATACATTCACCTGATGGTAAGTAGTTACCGTAACCTGTAGACTCCAGCAACACCGAGGCATCACATGTGCTAGCTCTTGTCTTCCTCTCTTGAAGGACCTAAATAATAATAATTTACATACATACATAAATTCACGCATTATCCCGTCCGGGGTAGGCAGAGACGACAGAACGCCACTTGTCACGATCCTGGCAAACAGCTTGGGCCTCGTCCACATTCAACAATAATAATGTATAACTGAATAATCTCAAATATTGTGTTGTATAGTTGTATGAATGATGTCTGAGTTATTTATTAGTACATACCTACGTGATCATGTTTTACATTCCATTAACATATTAGTTATATTATTTAAGTTATATTATGTACTTAGTATTGTTTGTTAACGTGCAATAATCATTTAAATAATAAAAATGTATTCAATACTATTGTGTTTGTTATTTTTTAATATTTATAAGGTAATTCTGTACCCGCAATTAACAAATTGGCCTCGCGGCAGGCCATGTAAGAGGTGGCTAGACACGCAACAAAAACAATGGCCTGCTTTAGTTATAGACCAAAACATTTGGAAGCCAGCGAGAGAGGACTGTGCCTAGTGGGATGATGCTGACTCTAATAAAGTAATATAATAAGTTACAGCAAATGGTTGGTTACAGCAAAAAAACTCCGTGTGGTGACGGAGTAAAAATACAATATGTCACCACCCCATTTCATCATGGGGTTTTCTAGACTTTTATTTACCTAGTGAAAATGGCTACTGTAGATGCAGCTTTATAATGGATTTGAAAAAGATCCATTTTTAAATTATTTTGGATCATGGATTAAAGTGGACATAAGTGTCTGATTTGAGTGTAAAAAGATCCATGGAGCTTTTCAATGGATTTTAGTGGACATAGGGGTAAAAACCGACGAAGGGACTATCCGTGAATGTTATCTTTACGAAATAAAAAGAAGGAAAACTTGAAATTAAACCCTATACCAATCCGTCTGACCAGCGTGGTATTAGTAGGCCAAGTTTCGCTCCGTCACGAGAGGAGGCCCGTCCCTGCAGTGGGCTGTTATGATGATGAGAGCAAATGTAACTTTGTAGATCAAATATCATACTTAATGTTTACAAGTATACGTCTTAGATGGCGCAGTAGTAGAATTAGTTATATTAAATGACATAGAGGTTCACCGTCAATGGCCCTGCCAAGCAAAGAATATAGAAGTAAAGCATTCAGGCAGCCGGCTTAATCTTTAAGCTGTGTATGGCTTTTAAATAAATGATATTTAAAAAATATAAAAAACAAAAGAACTCAGGTGGTCTAATGGAGTTTGTAGCATTTTACAATTTACAAAAATATATTAAGTTAAATTCAAGGAATAAAAATCAAGTGGAAATGCAATACAACTAATTCACTATGGGGACAACGTTGTCGCCAAAAAAATAACGTATGTAGCTTCATACCAAATAAATAGAAGTTATTTAGCTGTAGCGTAGAAAGAATTATATGACGTTTTGTAATCTAAATTTAATTTTCGAGTTAATTCCGCCGTCGTCCATAGATGGCGGTGTTCGGAGTTCTGGCAATTATATACTTTATTTTATGGCAATTATATTAGACCAATGACCAATGTTTACTGCACAATTTATCACTTGGTCACTTGGTAAAGAGGTAAAGTTTGTATGTTTGTGACGTTGTAGGGGGTAATCTCTGGATCTAATAAACCGATTTTAAAAATTATTTCTGTGTTGCATAATCATAGGGAGTGTCATAGGCTAAATAGTATCACGCTATGACTAATAGGAGTGGAGCATTAATGAAATATGTTTAAAAAAATGACGCGGTTTTTTTACCGCCCAACGAAGTGGGCACGGGGCAGCTAATAGTACATAATAAAAATAATATATTATTATTTTGAAAATAATTAAATGTATCTGCATATTACATTACACACAAAGTCACCTACTGTAGGATCATGTCATGTGTATGTGAAAACATTAAAACAAAACTAAATTTTATCACAATCTATATTCATAAGAAAAACAGAAACTAGAAATATCATTTCTTTGCCGAAAACAAATTAAAACAAATTGAGCAGATTAGGCTGAATGGCATGTTTACGATCTCCTTTCCTGTTTAAAAAAGTTAAACTGTAAACAAACATGGTTGATACAAAACGTCAAAATCAGTCGCTCGCGGGGAGCCGCGCCGTGTGGTGTTGTTACAAACTTTAAAAATGGTGTATTTTCCTATTAGAAAATGTTATCACGCGGTGAAAATAGCTTTATTGACTGTTTTAGTAGTGACTATTATTACTTTATTCGAGCATTGGCGAGGTGGTAAGCGTAATTCAAAAGCTGCGTATCTGGATCCTGCGGAAGCCGAGTACGAGAGACAAATTCTCGAAGATGAAGCTCGTATAGTCCCTGGACTGGGGGAAGGAGGAGTCGCTGCACATCTCGTAGGAACCGAGAAGCAGCTCGGCGAAGAGTCGGAAAAGAAACTAGCTATTAACGTGTATTTGAGCGACAGAATATCATACAACAGAACTTTGAAAGGTGAGTAATTTTTAATCGAAAATAATGATTTAATGTGGTATTAAAAAGTGATCGTAAATTGAAAATTTGTATGTTTTCCACTTGAGCGCAGTTATGGCTAGGAAACTCGTAAAAATGTAACAAATATAGTGAGTAGAGTGTGTATGTAATGAGCAGTGAAAGTAGCATGCAACGCTGCGGTGTGCCGGCGACACCTCGCAAGATAAATGTTACAATTATGTATCACATACATCTAAACTATAATTGCACTAGTTTTAATTATCATTTGTATTATCTATTTATTTATTCTTATAAATAAAACATTGACTTTGTGCTGACAACTGGTTTTTTGAAACATGTATATAATTCACTTCTTGCTGAAAATTTATCTTTGATAGTATGAGACAAGCCACACATAATATTTGGTCTGTTGTAGAGGAAACAGTGAATAAATGAAGGCTAAAAACTTATACTTTAATTCATAAATTCTAGGTGGTCACACAAGGAGTAAGATGTGTAAAACTGCAAATGAATGGAATACTTTAATTGTAAATAGATTATTTACTACAAAGTGAATCAGACTTAAAACTATGTGTATTATTAAACATAACTCATACTCATAGTTTGTAGATACAGTCATCTATTGTGCACATCTCAATATTTATTTATGTACCTATTAACAATTAAGTTTGTAAGTATGGATGAATGGATGTATTATTTTATTTATTTTATTTTACAATTTTAGGAAAACTTACAGCTAGTAAATATATTACATAGGATTGAATATAAGAAATGAAGGCCAATTAAAAGTTTCCACAGATAACTACATTTCACAACTGTATGTTACTCTTTCACATGAAACTACATTTCACATGAATTTAATGAAACTTTACCATAATGTATGATCGTAACTAAACTTTTACATAAGAATAACTCAGTTAACAATTATTGTATTTATATTTTAAGTTTCTCGCAACTAATCGTTTACAGACGAGTCACGGGGACCAGCTAGTATAAAATAAGTCAAAGTAATATCCTTCTTTTCAATTTCCTACATTTCATTGTGATGCAAAGGCTATGCTCACCTAATAAAAATAAAATCAAAATATTCCCCATTGCTATTGAGTCTTGTCTCTCCATGTAGAGACGGAGTAAGAATACAATATGTCACCACCCCATCTCATCGCATGGGTGTCATAAAAACCGACTAAGGGACTATCCGTGAATATTATCTTTACAAAATAAAAAGAAGGAAAACTTGAAATAAACCCTATACCAATACGTTTACATTTTGTTCAATTAAAGGGCTGTTATGATTGAGTATAAGTATTCCATACTGGCTTCTAACAAGGCTTTAAAGCTTCATCTAATATCTCTAAAGTGAGGAACATGGTACTGGTTGCACATTGATCTATGATTCAAGACTCTACTACAGAATGAATAGAGTAATTAATAAACAAATTGAAATGACAATATAATAAAATGCTATCTAAGGATTTAAACCTATGTAAAACACACATAAATTTGCTTAAAGCTCAATTATATCTGTTGTTGTAACAATTTTTAACTTTCAATATAATGAAACAAGGCCCTAATTATCTACTACTAAGAGTGGGTCACCAGGGGTAACAGCGAGACTGGTGGGCTTATTAAAAAAAATGTTATGACATATTGAAGAGTTTAAGGTTCTGGGAAGTATACATTTTTACAATGATATTGAAAATACTAGGTAAAGTGTTTTAATTGCCATAGCATAATATTATTCTCTAAATGATTATTTAATCAGGATGCCTGTGCAGATAGCAAACAGGACTATTAGTATGGTTGATTTTACACTTTAGCTATTTGTATACATTACACTACTTTGTAGTCAGGTTTTATTTGCGGTATATAGTTGTAATGACTCTCCGTGTGGTGACGGAGTAAGAATACAATATGTCACCATCCCATCTCATCCCATGGGTGTTGTAAAAACCGACTGAAGGACTGCCCGTGAATATTATCTTTACGAAATAAAAAAAAAATATTCCTCACACTTTACACAACGCCATCTAGTCCCAAACTAAGCAGAGCTTGTACTATGGGTACTAGACAACTGATAAACATACTTAAACATAATTAAACCCTATACCAATTCGTTTGGCCAGCGTGGTATTGGTAGGCCGGGTGTCCCTCCGTCGCGGGAGGAGGCCCGTCAGTGCAGTGGGACATTAATGGGCTGTTGTGATGATATAGATGTCCGACTTCCGGTATCTCGGTTCTTGCATTCAAAGCGATGGTGAAGTAGATCGGACGATCAAGCTTTAACATAGGATGGATCAAAATTTAATGGCGGCAGGTCACGGGAACCATTTATGACCCCCACATTCCCGTTAAATTTAAGGGGAAGATGGGGATTATGGGGGAAGACCATGATAAGACCTGCCGTCCTGTATGGGTTAGAGAGTTAGGCCACAAAAGGGATGAATAAAAGACAATTGCATGTAGCAGAGATGAGAATGTTAAGGGGAATGTGTGGTGTTACGAGAGCGGATAGAATAAGAAATGAGTATGTAAGAGGAAGTTTGAAAGTGGCACCGGTGGCAGAAAAACTACGTGGCAGCCGGCTGTCATGGTATGGACATGTTATGCGGAGGAATGAGAATCATGTGGTGAGGAATATAGGGGAAGAGGACGACCAAAGAAACGATGGCTGGATTGTGTGAAAGACGATATGGCTGCGAAGAGTGTTACTTGTGAGATGACGTCCGATAGGAAAGTTTTGGAAGAAGAAGCAGTAAAAGAAATTGCTACTTTACGTTAGTGAAAGAATGGTACTTCCACGATCATGCTGCAAACAGCGTAATTCTACCCGTCAGTAGGTATAGTTAAGAAACTGTGTAGTAAATGTGGTCTGGGTTTAAATGCAGTAGGCTTATGTTTAAGTATATCCCTAGCTAATCGTGGGACCAGTACGAGATTGAAACATACTCTCGGTCACACACCACGCCAAACATTCACACACAAAGATTAGTATTGAAAAGCTTATAATATAAATACAATATCAGTTTGAGTACGTTAAATGGTGTGCATACAAAAATGTTTCGCTTGAAAACGTCGTCCTTTAGTGGCCAAAACCATTGTTGTTGCGGTTGCGGGGTGCCAGTTTGTAAGAACCGTAGTATCTGTCTATCTCTCATGGGAAAAGTATGTGAGTTTATGTACCTATGTATTAATAAATCAATCAAGTAGTCTATCGAAGTCCACTGCAGGAATGGCCTCCTCCAAATATTGTCACCTTGTGCGGTCCTGTGTCTCCCTCATCCATCGGCTTCCCGTCCTAAACTCCTAACCTTATCTATGTATGAAATCCTGTTTCTACCAGAAAAGAAATGCTCATATTCTTGTTTGTAGTATAAAAACACAAGGATTCCAACTTCTGTAGATTTGGTTAGAATTGTGACATTTTCAACATTCACCGGAATTTCGTGATATTCCTAGTGATTTCGTGACATCCCTGGTTTCCTCATTTCCCTGCGACATATTATTATATAAATATCACAAAGGTAACTAATAGGCTATATAATACTAAATAACTTGTGATATTGACATAGCTGTTTGTAAATAGGTATAGAATAATGTCAGTCAGTAGGTCATTGATGTGACTTTATATTAATATATGTCCTCTAATATCTCCGCGTGGTGACGGAGTAAGAATACAATATGTCACCACCCCATCGCATCCCAAGGGTGTCGTAGAAACCGACTAAGGGACTATCTGTGAATATTACCTTTACGTAGAAAGAAGGAAAACTTGAAATGAAACTCTATACCAATACGTCTGGCCAGCGTGGTATTAGTAGGCCAAGTATGCCTCCGTCACAAGAGGAAGCCCGTCCCTGCAGTGGGACATTAATGGGTTATTATGATGATTTCTTTACATTTAACCTTTCACCATAAGCCTATTATTTGCACGCTCTGTGTAACTCCTTGCAGATGACATTACATAGTAAACAGGGTACTTATTTAACAACAACACCTGTACAAATGTACATAATGTTAATTAATTATTATATATATGACATAATAACTTGTTATAATTATTTAAATATACAATTGAAGGGTATTTAACAGACATAAGAGTAGGTGCTTTAGGTATATTGTATAGGTGACTAAATAACATGTAATGTCAATATTTTATGGGGAAATATGTCAATCGGCATGACGACACTCCAGGCTTGATCCAATCTCAATCAAAAGAAACGAAATTCGATCATGCCATCAATTCTAACTGTCATGCCTCGCACACACGGTCAATTCTAACTGATCCAATCGGTAGCGTCATGCCGATTAGACGATAGGAAGGATCGTGTTTGCCTACCATAAGAGAAACACGGTATGTAACATTAACCTTAGTTAGAAGAGAAGTAGAAGTTCAATTGACTATATCCGAGGGTTGTTTAGAGGTGCAACAATCCAGCTCAGATCAGAAGGATGTAGTAGTGAAAGGTTGTATTTTGTGAGAAGCTTTCGTTTAATAACAGTGTAACTACGATTTCGGTTACTAAAATGGGCTGTACATTAATTTTGGCCTAACCATTTTGCCAATATATATTTTTTTAATCAGTCTGGAATATCGTATTGCAGACTGATTAAAAAAATATATATTGGCAGACATAAAAATAACTAAATACCAAAGGTTTTTTGACATGAAGGATGTAACGGGATATTACTTAACTTCGAAAATGCCGAATTTAATCGGACAAACCGGTTGACCTAAGAGCATCAATACATGACAAACTGTTCTAGTCCCTTGAGTGTACTAAAACGCGACTAAGGGTGATTAGTAAAACATACCGTCTGACAATAATGGTGCATCACTTTAAGAGCCCTCTCCGTGTGGTGACGGAGTAAGAATACAATATGTCACTACCCCCTCTCATTCCACGGGTGTCGTAAAAACCGACTACGTAATAAAAATAAGGAAAACTTGAAATTAAACCCTATACCAATTCGTCTGGTCAGCGTGGTATTAGTAGGATTAGTATCCCTCCGTTCCAGAAGGAGGCCCGTCCCTGCAGTGGGACATTAATGCGCTGTTATGATGATGATGATGACTTTAACAGGCCCGTCTTAACTTTGAGATATGAAACTGTAGTTTTGAATGCATGTGGTGTAATATATAGTATATAATATATAATATAATATTGTGGAGAACCTCAAACACTGAGAGACTGTCGCTTCCGTAATGTAAAGCTCGGATGTGGTTGTATGTCGTATCTTACTGTTATCGCACGTAGCTACGAACTATCTATTGTACTATCCTTCATATATGGATACTACCCTTTTCTTTGTTCAACGAAATTTTTGTTGGAAGCTTTAGGATTCAATTTTCTGGAAGTGAGGCGTAATTGCGCTCTACTAACTAATACTTGCCGCACACTGCGTAGAGACTCTGATTGCTCTGAGCTAGTGATGCTGCTGGTGAGACTGTAAACCCAACCATTTATTATCTCTCTGCAGTCACGGACACTCCTACGTCGTCTGATTCTTTCCCCTATGCCGGACCATTAAATAGTGGAACAATGTTTCGGCTCATGTGTTCCTACTATGATATCGGGTCCTTCAAACGTGTGGAGAAATGTCTGCCACTTGGCCAGGGCTGACAACAGAGTAAAGTAGTTTTTGACTGGCATTCTTTGACTTCTCAATAATCACGTTTTCCATCAGGTTCGATATATCAGTGTTGCTGGCTTTATGTCAAGTTTTCTGTGAACTTTCTCTTAGTCTGTTTTTATAACACTCAGAGAATAGGTGGTGACATCGTGTAATAACAACTTTACCTTGTCTTTAATCTCGGCACTGTTCAAAACAATTTGGCACTTAAGAATGGATAGAGTGATCTTCTTAAATAATAGAATAGGAAAAACAAAATTATCTGAACACGAGTTGTAAACTAGCTAACCCGTGCCCACTTCGTTGGGCGGCGAAAATACGCGTCCGTTTTTTAAACATATTTCATTACTGCTCCACTCCTATTAGTCATAGCTTGATACTGTATTATAGTCTATAAATGACACTCCCCGATAAATGGACTATTCAACACAGAAAGAATTTTTAAAATCGGTTTAGTAGATCCAGAGATTACCCCCTACAACGTCACAAACACACAAACTTTACTTTTTAGTCGCATCAAAAGCCGGCCTAGCTTTATTGGAGAATACCCAAAACCAGGAGACAGCCAGTCTCTTAAATTTTATGTATAGGTATAGATCAAAATATTTATATAGATTAAAGTATGTATATGTTGTCGATACATGTTACGAGTGGTCAGAACATACTAATAGTAGGTAAAAATGTAACGGTAACCACGTACCGTGAAATTATGACCAATATGTCGCTTGATCATCATATATAATTTAAGTCGTCTCGGTCTAATGGCAGGTCCGCGGGTTTGATTCTCACGGAGGACAATTGTTTGTGTGGACCATAAAGTAATGGGACTGAGAACTATATCTATGTTAGTATATCAACACGGCATTACTCGAACAATCGAGTTCGGGAGATGTCTGTTTAAAAAACAACATAAAAATAGCCACTAAAGGACGAAGTTTTTCAAGCGAAACAATTTTGTATTACACACCATATTTAACGGAGTCAAAGTAAACAGAACTTGTACTGTGGGTACTAGAAAACGACTATACATACTTCAATACTTTTACACTCAAAACAAACGCAGCTTTTATCAGTAAGAGATTCACAGATCGGATTGAGTTAAGACAGCATTCTGTAGAACAGTCAAAGTTGCTCTTTTAACATAACATTTATTGTGTGTAACAAAATATTCACATACAAGATAGGCTTTTCATCATAACAGCCCATTAAGGTTTTACTGCAAGGACGGGCCTCTTCCCGTGACTGAGGGATACTTGGCCTACTAATACCACGCTAGCCAGACGGATTGGTATTGGGTTTAATTTCAAGTTTTTCTTCTTTTTATTTCGTAAAGATAATATTCACCGATAGTCCCTTAGTAGGTTTTTACGACACCCATGGGATGAGATGGGGTGGTGACATATTGTACTCATACTCAGTCACCACGCGGAGAAGGTACAGTACATATGATACCATATACTCCGCCACACATAACCCAGGTGATGTTTCACCAACCCCAATCCCTTACTAATTATATTAAAGCCAAAGTTGCTATTATGGATTAATGTTTGCTACTCAATCACGCTTAAACGTCTAAACCGATTTAGATGGAATTTCGTAAAGAAGTAGCTGTTATCCTGAATTAACATATAAGCTACTTTCTTTCTCAAGAAACGACATAAACACGAACGAAGCCGCGACCAAATACTAAAATCCGAAAAGAAGAAAGACAATGGAAAAGATTAGTACTCGAGGCGGGACTCGAACCCTCGAATATGTAATTTAAGACCAAATACTAGTCTAATACACGTATTCCCTTCCCCAGATTATCGGAACCCAGCATGTCAGCGAGTGGTATACGATGCAGAACTGCCGTCAGCGTCTGTCATCCTGATCTTCCATAATGAGCCTTACTCCGTCGTGATAAGGACCATATGGAGCGTGATCAATAGCGTGCGACGTACCAATCCCTGGTTCAAGCACGCCAACTACTTGGAGAGGCAGACCGGCAAAATTACTA
This sequence comes from Schrankia costaestrigalis, assembly GCA_905475405.1. NCBI lineage: Eukaryota > Metazoa > Arthropoda > Insecta > Lepidoptera > Erebidae > Schrankia > Schrankia costaestrigalis. The sequence continues at coordinate 10,641,149 of FR997853.1, read as the reverse complement.
ATATGGGTGAGGAAGGATTTGGTCTACGTAAATACATACATAAACTCACGCCGTATCCCGTCCGGGTAGACAGAGACGACATATCGCCACTTGTCACGATCCTGGCAAACAGTTGATACAACGATTTTCTATGTAAATGTTTAATGTTCGTTATAGTTTTGTGTTAAATGCCTCGGTAGCAAAGCAGTAGTGTATGAAGCTGGCTTACACGAGGTCACGGGTTCGATTCTCGTGCAGAGTAATTATTTGTGTGATCCACAAACTAGTGTGTTAAGCCTCGATATGTTTAGTTCGTTATACTCATCTATGAATACAAATGTCCCTGCGATGCAGGCCAAGATCCATAATGCGGGACTTGTCTTTTTAAAAAGAAAAAGAAAATATGTTAACTACTTTGTGACCTTCAAGTAAAAGAAAGAGGCTTCAAAATTACTACTTCAACACTAAAAATATAGTTTCCAACAGATTACCAAATGGCATTTATTAATCCGAAATCCGATTATCTTTGAAAGGGCAAAGTTCACCGTAATGTTCTTACAGGTGGTTATAGTACTAATTATTTGTGACATACTACATATTATTACACACGATTCGTACAGCTTAGACAGTAAAGATACAATTCCTAACAGGTTACCCCGGCCAGGACCCGAACTCGCCCTTCGTGTACCTGAAGGAGATCATTCTCGTCGACGACAACTCCACGCTACCGGAGTTGAAGGGCAAACTGAGCCACTACGTGCAGACCAGACTACCCCCTGAGCTTATACGTATACTGCGCCTGCCTGACCGGTGAGTAAGAGGGAGATTCACATGCACATGGTATAGCTATCACGTTATCATCTGAGAACTCCAAAAAGAGATAGAAGATATTATATTACATATAATTTTTTACCTATAAAGCTTAGGTATAAAAAATTGATACTCGAGGCGCGATATTATATGTAATTTTATACAAAACTTAAAACCATTACGTAAACTCTTCAATTGCAACATTGAAAGTTTACGTCTGTCGCGCCTAGATGGCGTTGTACAGTTGAGTTCTAAGTTGCGGCCCGGCGCCGTGTAAAGCAATGGTTAAACAAGATATTATATAAGAATAGAAGACCCGTAAGTGCCAGCGAGATAGGTATAGAAAAATGATCTGGCGCTAAGACTCAGATGATAACGCGATATCTATAGTTACAGTAAGCGCTAAATAACATGACCGACTTGAAGTAGTTGCAGACGTCTGCGCAGGTGACAGATGACAGTTTCCAACTTAATGACGGGGGAGTGGGTCTTTTATATATTCCTGTCATGCGCGAACTTCTCTGATAGCTAACTTCAGGACTGCCAAGTTATTTGTGAGCACTGTACGTGTTTTTTGCTTGACGTTTCGACCACGACCAGGATAACCTGTGCCGAAACGTCAATTAAAATAAAGGTAAAAAGCATTGATCTCCCGTTAAGATATAATGTTTATAATAATGCAACGCGGTTGTTTAAATGTTATAAAGATATAAGTTATGTGCTAGGATAGAAACATGTCTCGAAAATGTTAATTTATTGTTCATTGTATTGTACTATATTATACTTCTAAATATAGGTCCTTACAAAGCTGGATCCCCGTCGGCGCTAACGAATTAGACTGACTTGCCCAGCTTATTGCCCTACACATAAAATTCAGCATATTGTAAGAAAATTGGCATTGAAAGCAGTTGCATTTTTTTTGTCGCTTACCTCTTGGGCTAATAGATGATTCGATTGATATGGGTAAAGGAACATGGTTTCAATTAAAGGTACAACTCCTTGATCATTTATACAAAAGGATTTTTTTTGCTTTCTTTCTGGTTTAATAAATCTATTAATGAACCTAAAAACTTGCGGCAGTGTTCTTAATGGTTAAAGTACATTTATAATCCCACCTTGCTCAAAGAGGGATAGCTAGTTTAGCTAGCGATTATACCGGATGTATGCAACTAATGTTGGGTGAAGGATGATTAATATAATTACATTGTACAGTTTTTTAAGTCTTCACTAAGTGGTTTCAAGAGCTTAATCCAGTAGTGTGCAAATGTTACTTCGTTTAGGTGGAATGGCTCATTAGTGATATTACAGAGATATGAGAACCTAACAAATAGTGCAGTGCACGGAAACTCTAAGCTATTTCCTTGCAGAAGAACTCTGGTATGGACAAACTTTCTGCTTGTCGTCATGCGCCTTGTTTACCTGGTTACTATGTCGTTTTAAAACAAAATCTAATAGTAGAACAACAATGTTTATCTCGATGGTTACGATACTTAATTACCTATAGTTTAATGTTGAAGTCGCCTATCGTACGGCTAATTATTATTACTGCTGCAAGCACACGCCGAATTATAATTAATACTTGAATTACAGTGGATTTTTTTTTTAACTTTTGCGTTAGTGGCACTATCTACAAGATTGCCTCAGGGAGCCATTTTGGGTACAACTTGTCTTTTAGTAGTTAAATGTGCTTCGGCCTCTATCGTAACCGATGCTTCGTAACCAGTTACGATCGAGGATGTTTATGATAAATATGCCATATTATCTCAGTCTGAAAAAAAACCAATAAATCGTTTATTATGAATTGACAATAAATACATGTATGTCTGTAATTTTACGTATGAGAGTGAAGTTACGTATAAGAGACACATGTCTATATGAGCTTTTAGTTTCAATTAATCAATCAATTAGCCAATTCACTGCTGAACTTATGCCTCGTCAACACGCGCTACAGTGCATGCTCCTTTACCATGTCGTTGGTCCAGCTAGCTGGGGCCGTCATATTCTACGTTGTTTTTAGTTTAGTTTGAAAATTAATAATTCGCCATGTGCTTGGAGGAAAGTGCTACTTGATTAACTCCGTCAGTTGTGTTCTCAATGTCTTTTCGAGATTCAATGTTTGGTTAGAGGGAAGAATATCACGTACTTGTCCTGATATACTTCCCTCATAAATTAATTAATTTATATTTATATGTGGTCAACTATATTATTTGTATGTGTTAATTCTTTATCTGTAGTTGTGCCTAATAAATAAATAAAGTATTTCGTATATCTCTGGCTATTACTACTTGATACGAATATATTCAGCGTGGATTGCCTCCTGTGATTTATAACAAATAATAACTATAGAACGTTGTACAAGAGTCAAAGAAAGTAATTAGCCGTAAAATTACTAAGTTTAAATAAACTAAATTTTTCTTAATTAGTAAACGATAACTGAACAGATTTATTTATGTATATTTTGCAGAGATAAGTTGACTGTGTTTTAGTCGTAAAATGTAACTATTAGTCGCTAATAATAGTACAATTTATATAATTGTATATTTTTGCCTCATTTCTTTAATGTCAACCCAGTTCTAGTTTAATGACTTAAGATATTATGAACTACAACTCGCGCAATCTTACTCGGCCGGCCTGAAGTTATCTTTCAGAGACGTTTGCGCAAGTACAGTCACTAACAAGAAACCACCCGCTTCTTGACATTTGTACCTACACAGTCGTCGCAACAACTTCAAGCCAGCCAACTTAAATTACATTGTCATCAGTCAATGGACGTCCACTGCTGGACATGGTCCTCGTCCAAATATATCCGCCGCGTGATCTTTTACCTCCCTCCTACAGTGTCCCGCGCGCCGTCTTAAAATTAAATCGTTGGTCCACCGTGTGTGGGGTCTCGCCACTTTCCGTCTTCCAGTATTGTATGTAACTATAATTGTTCTATAGACGGTTAGGTATAAAAACTAAACAATATTCATAGTGTTATGTGGCGCGTGTTGCAAGAGGACTATGTCGAGCAGTGGACTCAGTTGAATATTCAAAGTGTAAACCTACAACACATAGAGACATAGTTATATTCTGTTGTGACAATGATATGCGCACTAAGACGTAATTAATTACTATGCGCGCATGGTTCAGTGCCTCTCAGACATTGCATACTATACTATATCACTAGCTTGTTCAAGCGGAACGGTACTAAAAATGTACTACAAATATACAACAAGTTTAATACTTGAGTAACTAAAAACTTTTCAAAATTGCTTATGCACTTTGAAAAAGAAAACAGTCCCCAGCCCAGCATTAGTACCTCAGTGAGTACCTAAAGTCGTTGGCAATAGAATCCAACAATCATGTAAACAAACCAATTTGTCACGATTAGGTACTCCGTTTTTAATCACATACATTTGACGATCAATTATTTTAGTCTGATTTCAACGAACGCACCATTGTTTACACATTATCTTCAACACGATTTAACTGTATCATAACAGCTTATTAATGTCCCACTGCAGGGACAGGCCTCCTCCCGTGACAGAGGGATACTTGGCCTACTAATACCACGCTGGCCAGACGGATTGGTATAGGGTTTAATTTCAAGTTTTCCTTCTTTTCACTTCGTAACGATAATATTCACGGATAGTCCCTTAGTCGGTTTTTACGACACCCATGAGATGAGATGGGGTGGTGACATATTGTATTCTTACTCCGTCACCACACGGATAGCATAACTGTATTTCTAAGTTAAATCAGCATGTCAATTCTCGTACCTAAAATTCGGTTAAGTTAATTTTTAGTTGTCAAATTGTCACACTCTAAATAAAACTTTAACACGACCACAAAAGATTACAATTGCAATAGCAAAAACATGTCAACTAAAAGTTAACTTAACCGAATTTTAGGAACGAGAATTGACATGCAGATTAAAACATTTACAAGGTAAAATTTCGAAGCATTTGACAAACTGTCATCTTAGTAGTAGTCGTGTCATATTTGTTTACATGTTTGTTGGATTCTATTGCAAACGACTTTATGTTGGACACTGTTTTCTTTTATGTTAGTTTAGTATTTGACTATTTTTAAAAGGATTCCTATCATTGGAGGAACATTTGATTTGCTTTTTTTATAAACAGAGGATAAATTTTCCTGTACTAGTGTAAAGGAGAAATTGCTAAGTATAAGTATTTTAATTTAAGAGCATTTCCGTGATGTATTGTAATAATATGTTAAACATTCATGAGGTAGTTATACAGGCCTACTGGTGTACTATCAGAAACAGAAAAGTAAAAGAAGACCTAAATAGTAGGCTTTATTGAGGGGTGGTGATGAAGTCGCGATACGACTTAAGAGGTCGTGACTTCAAAATATAGACAAATTGGCCCGAGTTTAGAATATATCTTGCTATCAACATTATCATGTTTCCTTTGGTACATAAGTACATATTTATAAGTCCCCGCGACAAAGGTTTACAAGGAGAAATAAAAAATTTAAAATTAAAGCTAGTGCATAATCAAGTACTTAGCTATAATTATATGTAAAACTAACTTGTATACATAATATAGATGATGTAATTCTAATGTAATTGTGAATTGTTTTGTTGAATTTTATTAATTAATGGAACAAGCTTGAAATTGATAAAATCGATTTAGTTTCTCTACATGTTTATATACTAGGTGGTAGGATCTCTTCAGCATGAGGGAGTCTAGTGTGAAATTGAACTGAAACATCTTTGCGTAGGTGGTAGGGTACAGTAGCTAGTGAAGTCACAATAGCTATGAGAACTTATATTTATAGAAAGCGGCTTGAATGTGCCTTAGGCAATGTTGAGGTTCATGTGCTGCTCTTACCTTATAATCAGGAGAGCCAATAAGTTGCCTGTCAACAAAGAAATAACAGCTATTCCTAGTCTTTCTCTAATCCTAATCTTAGTAAGAAGAGGCCCAGTACAGTACAGGCAATCATCATAATTATCAGCGTTAGTGTAAACAGGCATATCGGCACAGGATAGGCCTGACGCAAGCTCGCATGGCGGGCGCTAGGGCGGCGCGCGGCTCCGTGCTGGTGGTGCTGGACACTCACTGCGAGTGCTGTCACGACTGGCTGCGCCCACTACTGCACAGGATCAAGGAGAAGCGCTCAGCTGTGTTGACCCCCCTCATCGACGTCATCGACCAGAAGACGCTCAAGTATGAGTCCGGGGATAGCAAGTTCTTTGAGGTTGTACCACTCTTAGGGTAGATAGAGTTACAAGTATTATTGTAGGGGTTGTATGTAGTTGCGTTTTGGTCTAGATCTATCGTTATTATTTGATTAAAACTTTGTGAAAATAACCTTTGTTGATGTTACTAGGTAGAGTAGAAAGAGAGAGGAGTACATAATATTAGCAATTAATTGTTGGTTAATATCGTTTAATATGTATGTATAGTGTAGGTCATTTATCAATGACTTGAGAGGCTTAGGCCGCGTTTCCACTGACGCGGAGTTAGGCGGAGAGGAGCTTAGCGGTGCACCAATTGACCAATCACCATGCTCGAAATCTCTGCTCCGCTTCAATGGAAACAGCACGAGCGGAGTGGAGCAGAGTTGAGCGGATATTCATATAAAATATACAGCGAGGCAATACAGTGCGGAGCAGAACGAGTATTGAGATACAGAGCGGAGGATAGCGGGGCGGTGCCGTGCGGAAGACAGCGGGGCAGGGCGGAGAATAGCGTGGTGGTGCGGTGCGGAGGACAGCGAGGATTATGTAGACGAGCCGAAGAGCAAAGCGGGATGAGGGAGGGAGGGGGTCTGCATACGACGGCCGCCGCGCCGCGTGACTCGCGCGTATTAGATTATGTTATAAAACAGTTATAGTTAAAATTAAAAGTATATTATATTATTACTTCTGTATAAATCATCTTAGGATAAAAGGAGGCGGACACTGGAAGTCAGTCTCTTTAGTATTAGTGAATAATTTATGCCGGTCTCTCGGTGGTTGTCATGGTAATTATGTAATAACATCGGAATGAAAAGTTCAAGTTTCAGTCATCGTTGTTACGTCATTCTGTGCATACGTATCAAAATGGATGAGAAGTTCATTGAAGATGTTAGACAATTTCCGTGTTTATGGGATACGCGACTGACTACCTACAAATGCAACGAAACCAAGGATGCAGCGTGGGCAATTATAATAAAAGACACTGGTTTAGAAGACGGTAAGTTGACGCTCCGCGTCAGTGGAAACGCGGCCTTACGGCCAAATACTCAAACGTCTGTTAAAGTAAAGCGCCACTTAAACTAGAAATTCTCATATAAAATATCTAGTTTAAGCGCCGCTTTACTTTAACAAACGTTTGAGTATTCGGCCGTTAGTTTTTAGTGATTGACATCATAGTTGTTTAATAACTTCGTAAACTTCGGATCTTATATCATTCGTAACGGTAAATATACCCTCACGTATGATGTAAAGGTTCTAGCTTTGATTACTGGTTTGTTAACTAAATTATGAATAGTTGTCTAATTTACATTTACATTTGATCAAATTACCTCATGTTTTGTAGATAACAATATTATATTTCATATATTCGCTATAACGCCACTCATCCAACGTCGTACAACTAATAAGCGGGAATCCCTAATAAGCATAATCTTTTCTATTTTAATACATTATTATTCTGAGTTAATACTAATAATAAGTTACTTGGTATGAACATATTATATAGACTACTATTAGACAGAAGGACTCGTTATTAACTAACAGGGGCTAGGATATCATATTATCATGAACATAAACTAAACACTTACAATGATTATAAACACACAAATCATACTTACACAGAAAGCTACCATTTTTCTATTTTGGGAAACCATTTAAAAGTCGTCCAGTAGCATTTGATCCAATCGGGCAGGTATCGGAGTCCCAAAAAGACAGTAATACGATGTGCACCGAGCACCATTGTAGCAGGACCATGCCTCTACTCTGTATGCCTCTACTCTGTAGAGGGGCGTGTCTGTATGTATGCTAAAAACTAGGAAACAGACGATAAACTTACTTGTAGCTGCTTGTCACGTAGATAAGGATTAGGCCCTTGTCCACGGGGTTAATTAAAGGAAAGTAAAAAAAAGTCAAGGATTAACAAGTATTTACTTATGCGTAACACAAGTACCCGGTGCACTTAGATAACAAGATATTATTATTTAGAGGTAGTTAGGGAGACAGGTCTGGAAGGGTCCCGCTTTAGTTATTGCGGAGACCACTTAACTAGAGTTCTTGAGTGATGGCAGCAGGTCGTCCAGCGACGGAAAGGGGCGCGAGCGCGCCGCACGTCGTTTTATACTATAGCGGCTCGCCAGCCACCGCCAGGGGAGCTTTTCAGGAGCTTTTTACGTGCGCGGTGGAAGTAAGAGAAGAAGGCGTTACCACGCCACATGCTTCTTTTGCTTTGTGACAGTAACATAAGTATAAGGACAGGAGTGTCCAAGATATTTGTACTCTTAATTAACACATACATTACTTAATACGCATTAAACCACATGCGTATAAAGCCAAGCTGTACGTTGATTGTTATATAATTAACTACGAAAGCGAATCTTGATTAATTGAAATATATATTATTATAGTATTCTTCTTCAAGTACTTAAGCTATTTTAACCAATTAGAAAAAAATAGAAGAAAACTATGTCTTATTACAAGGTATTCGAGAGCCTCTACGAGTATATAAATATGTTAGTGTTAAACAAATTATATTTAAGTTCCTGATTTGTACTGAATCAAGCACAGGCTGCTTTACAATTGTTAACCAGAAATGTCCTACTTTTGTGGAAGAGTAACTTAACGTGCTGATATCATTTGGGCTAGATCAGATTGGTATAGTTATTTCTCTTGCAATGATTTTATACTCGGTAAATTTAGTTTAGTCCACCTTAGTCACGATAAAAGAGTGGTCACTTTTTCTATAGTCTCTAGTCCAATATGCTAGGATTATACTTTATCTTTTTCACGTGATTTTTATCTAGCTTTGTTACTTCATCATTATCTTAGCTAACAGTTGAACATAATGCCTCTTTCAAACGTCTCCACATTCCACTGCTCTGTGGGTACTTAGTAAGTAAATGTCTCATTGCAGCGGTAGGCTTCCTCTAGTGTTTGGAGTGTACATTTGGCCTCAGCAACCACGGTGACCAGATTGGCTGGTCAAGTTGCTTTCTTTGTCAGATTATGTAGTAGTCCTTTAGTCGCCTTTGGATGATACAGATTAGAGATATATTCTCTTTATTTACGAGTACATTTATCACTTTTTTTAAATATAGACTTCTCAAGTCTCCCGACTCGGCGTTTTTTCGGTACGGAGTCCCCATTCGAGAACTTTTCTGCCCCACCGGCTGTCGGTTCTTCGTGTTTCGTACCCTTACTAGGCAATCCTGAGTGCTATGTAATTATGTTAATGTACGAGTATATGTAATAATGAAGTAATATACATGGATGTTGACGACAGCATCGGTCTGATCCGCGCGCGTCTGGCCGGCGCGCGGTACGCGGCGGGCGACGTGCTGGTCTTCCTGGACTCCCACTGCGAGGTGCAGCCGGACTGGCTGCGCCCACTGCTGGGCGCCATCAAGCAGCGCCCCCACGCGGCCGTGGTGCCCATCATCGACGTGATCGAGACCAATACCTTCTACTACAGTGTCATGGAGACATCAAACTTTCAGGTTCGATGTGTGATGCTGTTTGCTGATGATTTGCCTCTTGTTTTTTACTTTGATGCGGGGGACGCTAGAATTTTTATGTGGCTTTATATCGCTTTTTTATCTAATTCAAATATTTTATAACAAGCTTTTTACGTAAAAGGTTTAAAATAAATTCAAGTAATTCGATTTATTTTACTTCAAAAATATTCAGTTTTACTAGTATTCTCTTACATTACAAGTCAAAGTCAAAATTCTGTGCGGGATAGAACAGTTTATATTCTAGTAATTAATATTTTCTTAAAGTAATTAAGTACTTACTGCTCGCGCAATCTTAGTTGACCGGCTTGTAGTTGCTGCAAATGGCTTCACAGATCACCAGTTTTCAGTTTCATCATCAGTTTTCTTAGTTGCTAACTTCAGGCTGGTCAACTTATAATGCGCGAGCTGTTCGTCGGTTAAATGTTATTATTTTTTCGGTGGGATCGTTATAATATTCTAGCGTAACCCGTAACAGATAGGTACACCTCTTTGCACTAGAATGTTTGAATCACTCAACTTTCCCCCACTACTGCACAAACAAACACAGAGCACTATCTTATCTCTTTTTGGGCGTTTTCGTCATCTTTGACACTTTTCCTTGTTTTTTCGGTTTTATTTTGTTTTTTCTCAGCGTTGTTTGAATGGTGCTTCGCAGTTGGTTTGCTCTGTTAGCTTTGGGTTCCTAGATGACATTGTTTGATGTATCTACATTGATATTAGTTGACACTGAATCTAGATTGCACTTAGCTGAAGTAATGTTAGCATTTGTTGTCATTAGATGAACTGAGAACTATATACCAATAAATTTAGTTGAATTTTACTACTTGGATGGCATAGCAGTAGTGGTAGCGACTAGCGTGCAATAGGACATGTTGAATTCCACACAGGACAAACTATTTGTGTGATCCACAAATTAATATCGAGTCTAGATGTTCTTTATGTCCGTTAGTTTCGTGTCTGTAAAAGTCGCCGCGACACAGGGGATGATCTCTAGTGCGCGACTTGTCTTAAAACGTTTTTATGGAATTATAAAGAGGTTAACTGATATAGTTACAGTTTGTAATTTCAGGGACAAGCAGATAACTTACATGAGGAGGTGCATTCTAATATAACAAATATCAAATATTATTATGAAGATGATTATTATGTGAGTGAGTGTTCATAATAATAGAATCAGCCTTTACAGTAAGCCAATTAACACGACCGGCTTGAAGTTGTTGCTAATGGCTGCGCAGATGTTAGTTTGCGAACAAAATGGTAAAAGGCGGGATTTTTCTTTGTTCCTTTACATGCGCGAAGTTGTCCGATAGCTAACTTCTAGCCTGTCTATTTAGTTGGCGCATAGGTACTTAAAAGTTAATATATTTGTATGAATAATTAAGTATGTGTTATGTGACGTATGTGGATATAAATACTAATTAGTTTTATATTAGTTATAGTTGATAACATTATATAGTTATCTGAAATACTAAGCGGTGCATTACTAAACTGTATATATTTAATACTACGTGTAATTTTGTTGTAAATGATTGGATTATTTTTTAAAGTAGTACCTTTTATTTTTTAAGTTTAACATGAGATCGTGTGTTCGTACTCAACAGACGACAATTATATGCGTAAACCGCTAATTATGCTCTGGTGCTCATCATCATAACAGCCCATTAATGTCCTACTGCAGGGACGGGCCTCCTCCAGTGACGGAGGGATACTTGGCCTACTAATACCACGCTGGCCAAACGGATTGGTGTAGGGTTTAATTTCAAGTTTTCCTTCTTTTTATTTCGTAAAGATAATATTGACGGATAGTTCCTTAGTCTGTTTTTACGACGTCCATGGGATGAGATGGGGTGGTGACACACTGTATTCTTACTTCGTCACCACACGGAGAAGTTCTGTACTATAATATTTGATAATTAGATGGGAACACATGTTAGCTAAATGCTATTTATGTTGGTAAATATCCCCGCTGCATGATGCCTAGTTTAGTTAGGTAATTGTCTCTTTTAAAAAAAAAGAAGATAATTAAAAATGAATGACAATATTTTAATGTTATTTTTTTAATACAAGATGTGTTTCCATGTACGGTATGTATATAAGTATGTAGTGACATGAATGTTTTATTGTTGTATGTACCTAATATAATATCGCTTATCTCAAACTGCTCGACACACCGTGTATTATGTTCTCTATCGAATGCACCTACCTCAATACTTTGTGTTTGTTACATTATAATACTCTTGATATCATTACCAAAAACTTACTTAAAATCACGTCTGGTTCGAAAACGACTAGGATAGAAACTAGTCTTGGCTCCAGGATTGTAGTAATTGTTACCTATTGTTTACATAGGGTTTTAGCGCCGACTACATGTAAGACACTACATCTTGTAGGGCACTACATGTTGTCTAGTGTATTCACATGTAGGCTGTTAGGACACTACATATCGGAGATTGGCGAGTCCCGACCGCCCTACATCATGTAGTCTCCTACAAGATGTAGTGCACTACATGTAGGGTAGTGTAATCGGCGCTTTTGTCTTGATTGATTACATACAACCAATCCACCTAGGTCCCAATCAGTAGACTACTGAGATATGAGAAAGTAATGGCCAAATCACAACAGCCCATTAATGTCCCACTGCAGGGACGGGCCTCCTTCCGTGACGGAGGGATACTTGGCCTACTAATACCACGGCCAGACGGATTGGTTTAGGGTTTAATTTCAAGTTTTCCTTCTTTTTATTTCGTAAAGATAATATTCACGGATATTCCCTTAGTCGGTTTTTATGACACCCATGGGATGCTATGGGGTGGTGACATATTGTATTCTTACTCCGTCATCACACAGACTTTGACTAGTGAGAAAGCAGCTATCAACAAAGCCAGCAGCGTTCGACAGCAATTATGCTGAAGCAGATGTCTGTGGTCGTACACCGCCGTTGTCGACTGCACCTAGTATTTGCAGTATTATTGTTTATACATAATATTTGTAACATAAACAGTTTGGTGTTTCCGTTGATGTTATATATGTTTTATAGCTGGATGTTGTAAATGTTTTGCTCATAAAAACTTGTTCTTACGTAATAACAATAATGTTACCACCATCGTCATCTAAGCGATGTAAAACTGACGGAAAATATTGGCGAAGCGTAATATAATAAATAAATAATAAATAATCATCACACAACGCCACCTAGTCCCAAACTAAGCAAAGCTTGTACTATGGGTACTAGACAACGGATAACACATACTTATAAAATACATTTTTTAGTAAATACATACATATTGTACATAGAAAACACTCAGACCAATGCAAACAATCATGTTCATGCACACAAAGATTTGCATTGAGCGGGAATCGAACCCGAGACCTCTGCGTAGTAGCTATGTAATATACCGACTGCGCCACAGAGGTCGTACCTATATAAACACACGTACCGTGTTGATTGAAGAAAAATTGGAAAAAGAACCCAAGGAAAACTTGTAATAAAATCTAAAAGCCGTCTGGCTATCGTAGAAACAGTAGTTCAAGTGTCCCTCCAGCGCATTGGAAAGGTAACACTGCTTGCAGTGGTACCTACACGAACTCACTTAACTTTTTTTCACATCTGATATTTATTTATTCAAGATGATAAAAGGACAAACCTCTTATATTGCTATGTTTTGCAATGCCTGCTGCATTTCATCGCAGAGCAGTGTCATAATTTATTTATATCTCTTTTTTTGATAATTTTTTAAAAGTTCAAGCACATTTTCTTATCCTTACATTTGTAGTGGATTTATCGGTTTTAAACGCACTGGACTCAGTTCCCCTTGTGTATCAAGCACTGTAATTGCCAAAGCTGTGTAATTGGATATTTACAATTAGAAAAATATACTATACTTTTCTGTTAAGTCATTTTAGATAAAAATAAGTACATATCTCTGTATGTGGTTATATTTGCCATAACATTTAATTCATTACTTGTAAGACTATTTACTCCTTCGTCTACGGAGTTTATATGCGTCATATGATCTGACACAGCACAGAAACATGTTTCCCTTTATCACCAATCCACCACAACTGCTCAACAGTGAAGGGCTAATGCGCGCTCGGCTGCGCGGCGCCCGGTCTGCGCGCGGCTCCGTGCTCGTGTTCCTGGACGCGCACTGCGAGGTGGCGCCGGACTGGCTGCGACCCCTGCTGCAGCGCATCGTGCACAAGAGAGACACCGCCATCACGCCCATCATCGACGTGCTCGACCAGTCCACCTTTCAGCTTGACGCCGCTGAGGTGTTCCAGGTGATGATCACGACACCAGTGTTGCATCCTTACTTACTACATCTAGGATGATGTATTATTTTGAGCAGTTTGCATCCTTATTAACTGCATCTAGGATGAATTGAGAAGTATTGCATCTGAACTAACTGCATCTAAGATGATAATGCATCTAAATTAACTGCAGCTGAGATGATTTTGCATCCAAATGTAACCGCATCTATGAAGCTGTATTGCATCCAAATTAACTGCACGTTGGAGGATGAATTATTTTAAGCAGTATTGCATTCTAACTAACTGCATTTAAGAAGCTATATTGCACCCCAACTAACTGCATCTGAGATGATATGGCATCCAAATTAACTGCATCGAGTATCAAGAAGATTATTTTGCAAAGTTATCTAACCAGTGTATGTAGCTTTTAACTTATTGGTGGTGGATATCTGAAGAAAACTCCCTGGCAGATGTTGGATGTTGATCCAGGGAATATGCGAAATATCAAGCTTATCAAGGAAGCATAACTTCAAGCTGTTTTGTCCAGCTTTTGGTAACGCGTTGAATTTCAAGATACATCGATGGAGCTTCTGAATAACCGATTGTTTGATTTGCGATGTAATATGTATTGAATAGTGCTTTTAAAATTAATTAATATGTGGTGGCGGATATGAATAAAATGTATTTATTATAACAGCATGCAATATTTTTATTTATTATTTGTTATACTTACCCTGCGTATATATGTATTTGTAATAATATCAAGTTATTCCCTGTATGTATTTTAGACTTAAACTCACAACGCCAATAATTAAGATCTTAACAAATATTTTCTACTTATCTGTTCGACATGACCATGTCTGGGAACATAATTGATTAAAAAGCATTAGAAGACAGTCTCGAATAGATTCGATAATTCGTTGCCGTTAGTGTGATTAACTGTGCCTATTTAACTGTTAGCAACTGGTAGGTATGGGATTACAAAGTAAGTTTTACGTTTTAGTCTTAAACATTTTTTTTTACGAAAAAATACTTATTTTTAATTTCTTTATAATTAAGAATGCGCGTCAAAAAAAATAGTACTTGGCCAAGGAATTAAAGTTAAAGGAAATACCTCCCGTATTATAAGATTATTTATTTATAATTTAACACATTTATGTGTTGTGAAAATAAGTTTAAATCAACCCCATCAGCTTGACACTTCATTTTTCTGCACCATTTATGACACAAATGACACATCGCCTTGTAGTTAGAAGCACACTATGACATTACATAGAGAAGTTTAGCTTTATAACTTTTAATACTTACTGCATAATTATACTTTAAACATCACACTACAGGAAAGTCTATTTATATTTATATATTATGTTCAGTTCTTATTTTCATACTTTAACGTACATATTTCATACATAATTACATAATATATTAGTAGAAGTACAAATTATTTAACAAGTTTTTCTCTAGTATAGACAACGAACAGTACAAGTACTTTCATAACTTTTTGATATTACATTGTAGGTAACATAATAATAAAATATAGTAAGTAGTGGGTAATTGAATATGAGGGTATAGAAGTCAAACAATTCTATAGTCTATGATTAGTGTTTATCGTGATTGGTTACCAAAGTGTCAAATTTGACATTTTACTCTAATGATGTATCTCATACGTCGTTAATGTCAATTTTGACAGGACATTTAATGACATGACTTGATAATTGGCCTTTAGAGCATTTGAATATGTAGATTGACTTTGACTTCTGTGCCTTTGTCTAGGGTGTTGTGTATGAAACTAACAGCTTTCTTAATAACATATTTGGGTTTGTACTTAGTGTGTAGTTTACTAATCGTAACACTTAACATTTTTTAATTTCAGCTAGATGTATGTATAAACATATTTTTTAAATGTATAATAGCCATAATATCATAACAGCCCATTATTGTCCCACTGCAGGGACGGGCCTCCTTCCGTGACGGGGGTGATACTTGGCCTACTAATACTAATAACCACGCTGGCCAGACGGATTGGTATAGGGTTTAATTTCAAGTTTTCCTTCTTTTTATTTCGTAAAGATAATATTCACGGATAGTCCCTTAGTCGGTTTTTACGACACCCATGGGATGAGATGGGGTGGTGATGGTAACATATTGTATTTTTACTCCGTCACCACACGGAGATAATAGCCATAATAATTCATTATTATTATGCGTAGATTTATTTTTATTTCCTTTGGAATCTGTCAGACTCTAGCTGACTTAAACCCCCCGATATTTCGTCTCTCACATAAGCTGCGGGAAACCACAATTCTTTCGCAGCAGCATAGACTCTTTAATCAAGTTTGTAACACTGTAATATTATTATGTTAGATAATTATTAATACCGTGTTTGTTGCCCATATACCTAAGTCCAAAAAAGCCTATATTTCATCATTGTCGTACGCTCTAACATGGTACAGTATTATTAATGTATATGTTGTCAGGTGGGTGGATTCTCGTTCGCCGGTCACTTCACGTGGACTGATGTGCCGGAGCGAGAGAAGAAACGAAGAGGATCCGATATTGCACCTACTTGGTCAGTATTATACATCATCATCATCATCCTCCTGCCCTTATCCCATTTTTACTAGGGGTCGGCGCAACATGTATGCTTTTTCCATTCATCTCTGTTTCCCGTCATCTCAACAGTATTATACATATATTATGTTATTTCTACAAGCATTTATTATTTTCGTGGCGACAGAATACTGTGTTTTTTATCTATACTTCTATACTAATATTATAAAGAGGTAAAGTTTGTGTGTTTGTGACGTTGTAAGGGGTAATCTCTGGATCTAAAGAACCGATTTTAAAAAATCATTCTGTGTTGAATAGTCCATTTATCTGGGAGTGTCATAGGCTATATAGTATCACGCTATGACTAATAGGAGTGCAGCAGTAATTAAATATGTTTAAAAAAGGGACGCGTTTTGTTCGCCGCCCAACGAAGTGGGCACAGATCAGCTAGTAGAATTATAAAATTAATCCCGTGTTATGGATCATGTTCTGTATCGCTAAGACTTTAGGAGACACCAATTTAAGTAATAGAAATATCCAGGCTCAGGAGACCCCTCACACGGTGGACCGACGACTTAGTTAGGACGGCGGGTAGCCATGGATGAGGGAGGCACAGGACCGCGCAGGGTGGCAATACTTGGAGGAGGCCTATGTTCAGCAGTGGACGTCGATTGGCTGAGATGATGATGATGATGAAGTCCATTTACTTTATCAAAGAGTTGTAAAAGTTTCCAAATAGTATTTCGTTCGTAGTTAGTTCGTTTTCTGATAAAATGCTTTTTTAACGAGAAGTAACGAGGATGTACAAACATTACAAAGTAATAGCAGGCGATTTGTTTTTATATTTAATTTTTAATAGGAGAGATTTTACGTACCTACCTAATCCTTATCAAAACCTAATTAGCATAAATATTTGATTACTAAAAGTTATAGCAAACACATCTTAATAGCTTTTTGATTGTAATTTTATACTAATTAGTAAATAGTTTTAAATCCAAAGTTTACTATTAAACGTCCTAGATGGTGGTATCGCGATACCAGGTTCGATATAATAAAAATCGAACCAACAACTTTCGTAGAAAAATAGGTGACCCGTAAAAAAACACCATGTAGGACGTTTAATAGTAAACTTTGGATTTAAAACTATTTACTAATTAGTATAAAATTACAATCAAAAAGCTATTAGGATATGTTTGCCATTACTTTTAGTAATCAAATACGCTAATTAGGTTCTGATAAGGATAAGGTAGGTACGTACCTCTACTATTAAAAAGGGGCCCCTATTTTTCTGCGAAAGTTGTTGGTTCGATTTTTATTATATCGAACCCGGTATCGCGATAATTCAGTAGTACGATGATTTATTATACCGTTGCTTTATTAGTGCGATGTAACGCTAATGCGAAAAATTCTATTGCGATAAATCTTAGCGATTGCTTGTTAGTTCGATTGTTAAATGGTTAAAAACGTCTGTTTTTCTGTGTCATTTAAAATAACCTCTGTGTCATTAATAAGGTTCGGGTGTGTTAGTAGTCAAGAAGCACGCGTAAAACTTGTCGAATGGTGCTTTCGTGGCATTATTATGTTTGCAGTTTATTCACATAGCTCATTAGTCCTTGACACAGAGGTGGTGTGGGGCTTCCAATAAAAAAGCGGAAAGTTTCTACAGTCACTCTTTAAGCTGGATCTGAGCTATTATGACTTTAAACCACCCAGCGCCAGCACAAACACCTGCCGTGTCACCAGTGCCTCTTACACATTATCATCACACCAGCCAACACACGTCCTCTACCGGACATAGGCCTCCTCGAAACACTTTCAGTTTATGCTTCTACCTTCCTCATACATCAGTATCCTGGCGCCCTAACGAAGTCGTCGATCCTCTATACCTTTTTTAAAATGACAGAATTGTTTGTCACCCATCATCACCCACGACCTCTGTGGCGTAGTGGTTATTTCACATGACTGCTACGTAGAGGTCTCGGGTTCGATTCCCGCTCAATACAAATCTTTGTGTGTATGAATATGATTGTTTGCATTGGTCTGGGTGTTTTCTATGTAATGTATGTATTTACAAAAAAAATTATTGAAGTATGTTTATCCGTTGTCTAGTACCCATAGTACAATCTCTGCTTAGTTTGGGACTAGATGGCGCTGTGTGAATGTGTGAGGAATATTTATATTTTTTTTATATCATGAGAGTAGCGAGTTATTGCGATTGTGATGTATTTGTATCTACAGGTCTCCTACAATGGCGGGTGGTCTGTTCGCAATAAGTCGCGACTACTTCTGGGAGATCGGCGCCTACGATGAGCAGATGGGAGGCTGGGGAGGGGAGAACCTCGAGATGTCCTTCAGGATATGGCAGTGTGAGTATATTTATACTTTTATTGTGTATTACTATACCAATCAACATCCAGTGTGGTATAAACTAAATCATTTAAAACTAAGTAGGATACATTTATTATAAGTACCTTTTTGTTCTCCGTGTGGTGACGGAGTAAGAATACAGTGTGTCACCACCCTAGGACTTAGGGACTATCCGTGAATATTATCTTTACATAGAAAGAAGGAAAACTTGAAATTAAACCCTATACCAATCCGTTTGTCCAGCGTGGTATTAGTAGGCCAAGTATCCCTCCGTCACTGGAGGAGGCCCGTCCCTGCAGTGGGACATTAATGGGCTGTTATGATGGAACGTAAATGTTGGGGCACTTGTTACTGTAAAGGGTATCTATATCTATTGCAGTAATAGGAACATGACTGCTTCATGTTTCTTCTCTGGTATAATAATGGCAGTGCTTGATAATGTATATGTGATGTTGTTCCCCAGGTGGCGGCACGCTGGAGACGATCCCATGCTCACGCGTGGGCCACGTGTTCAGAGCGTTCCACCCGTACGGCATGCCCGCCTCCACCGACACGCACGGTATGTATCTACTATACATATCGCGTTATCAACTAACCCCCTTACTCATAAACTTCTCTTAAATTTTAGTCAATTGATTAGTTTAAATTCTTACGTTTTTGTTTGGTATAAGGTTGGTTTTACTAATAACAAAAATCTCGCTAAACAGTGATTAAATTTAAGAGACGTTTATGAGTAAGCGGGTTAGTCTTAAAGCCGTATCAGTTCTCTATATCTATCTCGCTTGCACTACGGGTCTTCTATTCTTATATATATTTACTATCTCTTTCACTTTTATGAGCTGACGATTCAGATGATAACGAGCATAATATAGCGTGATATTGTTAAACGTATAGCCTTCTGACTTAACATTTATTAGATTTATATGTAAATGTTCTGTAGGTATAAACACGGCCCGCATGGCAGAAGTGTGGATGGACGAGTACGCGGAACTGTTCTACCTGCACAGACCTGATCTCAGGGTAAGTGTCCGTGGAACAACTATGTATTGCCTAAATATTTGATTGACTCTAAGCATAATAGGTGTCTGTCTTGAACTTAGTATCAAACTAGATCTTGCTATTCACAAATTGTCCTGAATCGAGAGATCCCGCTCATTGCAAATCTTTAAAGGTGTGGAGGTAATGTTGTTGTAACAGCACCACGCCTCCAACTAAAAGGGAGGATCCTCCGACCAGGCGAGGGTGATCGTGCCTGGCGGGACAACTGCCCATGGGACGTTGTATATGTATGCGGAATCGCTGGGCGAATCTGGATATCGCGATTCAGGACGTAGTGGCGACATCTCTTGATTGTGGGGGGTACTGAGATAGTGTAGGTGTTCGCTTAAGTAAGTCGCTAGATAACGCTACAAAGGTATGCATAAACATCAAAGTTTAATAATGTTTATCAGTTGTTTAGTATCCATAGCTCAGCTTAGTTTGCGGCTAGATGGCGTTGTGTGAATGTAAGAGGAATTATATTATTTAAACTGCGGGTTGTCACCTGCACAATGTGATAGCTTTCCTTTCTGCCTCCTCCATCAGAAGAAACTTAACTATGTACCTCAGAAGACGACGATGCCTTATTTCTGAACTATCATCATAACAGCCCATTAATGTCCCACTGCAGGGACGGGCCTCCTCCAGTGACGGAGGGATACTTGGCCTACTTACCATCCTGGACGAAATTGGTATAGGGTTTAATTTCAAGTTTTCCTTCTTTTTATTACGTAAGGATAATATTATTGACGGATAGTCCCTTAGTAGGTTTTTACGACACCCATTGGATGAGATGGGGTGGTGACACATTGTATTCTTACTCCGTCACCACACGGAGTTTCTTATATTTTCTGAACTATAATATTTGATAATTAGATGTGAACAAATGTCTTTACAGAACAATCCTAAGATAGGCGACGTGACCCACCGCAAGATATTACGTGAGAAGTTGAAGTGTAAGAACTTCCAGTGGTACTTAGACAACATCTACAAGGAGAAGTTCGTCCCAGTTAAAGATGTCTACGGCTACGGCAGGTGAGTGACTCTGCGATCGTTGTACTGGCTCCAGGGGTGCTTTGTGTCTGTATATGTCCTCGCGATACAACCCCTATCCTGTCTCTTAGCCCTCGTACATCGGTTGGGGGCAACCTTAAACAGATCGTCGCACTCTTGAACACGGTACAACTTTAATATTAGTAGTCATTGCTGGACATAGACCTCTCCCAACACGCGCCACAGAACTCGGTCCTGCGCCTTCCGCATCCAGTCCGACCCAGAGACCTTTATGAGGTCGTCGGTCCCCTTAGCTGGGGGCGTCCTAGTTGTTATTTTACTTAAATATAATTAAAAATAATCCAATTTTTAATAAGACAAAGTGACAATTCTAAAAAATGTCTATTTAAGGTCTGTTTGACTCAAAATTTTAAAGTTTTCTATCAAAACTGCAGAAAGTGTGACGAGTCTGTGTTATAAATTTGCGAATTCACGAACTCGGATTAAGAGTACAGGTTCAAGAAACGAGCTCCCTTTTAAAAGGTCGGAAACGCATCTGTGATTCCTCTGGTGTTGCGGGTGTCCATGGGCGGCAGGGATTACTTACCATCAGGTGACCTGCTGGCTCGTTTGCCTCCTATTACATAAAAAAAGGTGTGTGCTACGGCACATACCCTCACACACAGTTTCCATATGGGGTAGGTAGACACTCCTAAACACCGTGTACTACGATTACTGTTATACACTCACATATACATAAAGTAATACACTATCATTACTTAAAATAAATAAACTGTGACTAGAGAGAAGTTTGTTTGTTTTAGGAGAAATAAAAGTAGAAGATTTGCAAGGTAACAATACTATACTATACCGACATTTTATTCATTACATTTATTTATTTACGTAATGTTATTTTAAATCACATACTTACTCTAATCACATACTACATAAATTATGAAAGGGATGGAACATTTTGCCACCTAACAAAGCATGCAAATAGTATATACGTAATGAGAAAGAAGAACCGTTACGAACTCTGATATCGCGATTCAAGTTTTACTTCCTACAACACTCACTACGTCGCTAGTGTACACAATAATACACATCTTTAATTGACTGCTTTGCAAAGTGGTCGTGTAAGCGGCTACCGTGGATGAGATCGTGGTTTTTGGAAGAATCCCACGCAAGACAATTATTTTCCTGATCCATAAAATATATTGTCTTGACTCAGGATGTTTTTGTGTCCGTAAAATTGATTTACATATAAATTTTTACCAATAAAGCTTAAAAAATCCAAAAAGAAGAAAGACAATGAAAGTTTACGGGTGTCGCGCCTAGATGGCGTTGTACAGTTGAGTTCTAAATTGCGGCCTGGCGCCGTATAAAGCATATATGCTCGGGTGGCCTAGTGGTTATGGCGCTGGACGCGTATAGTCCAGAGACGCGGGTTCGAGTCCCGCCTCGAGCCGCCCTTTCTTCTTTTCGTTAAATTGATATTTGTAAAAGTTTCCGCGACACAAAGCTCAATACCTAATGCTTGCTGTCTTTTTTTAAACAAAATATTGTATTGACTAATTCTCGTATCTCCACTTAGGTTCAAGAACGAAGCCACGAAGCTCTGCCTGGACACTTTACAGAAGGAGAACGACAACTCCCCGCTGGGCCTGTACCCTTGCCACCCGGACCTGCAGGCCACGCAGTACTTCTCTCTCTCCAACAAGCAGGAGCTCAGGGACGAGAGCAACTGCGCCGTCGTGCAGGACGCTCAGTGAGTAACTACACCTATACCTCACACGTTATCATCTGAGTCTTAAAGCCATATCATTTCTCTATATCTATCTCGCTTGCACTTACGGGTTTTCTATTCTTATATAATATCTTGTATCTCTTCTGGAGTACTCAGATGATACCGTGTTATATACGGCTCCTTCGTGTGATAGAGGATAGAACATTGGGATCACTGCGTCTAGGACTTACGAGCTAGATGTAGGTTTGTTGCTACCAACTCGACGTCAGTCAAACACTGTTCGAACTCGAAGTTTAGTTTGGGTATCAACGTCGACAACTCGTCGGTCACTAGTCGACAGCTAGGCATCAATGAGGTGTGAACCTGTAAAACAGTACTCGGAATAAACGAGTGAGGAGCGCGGATGCTCGCATTTAAAGAGTGCAACGCCATCTAGGCAGCTATGGAGAACTGTAAAATTAAACAAAATGTTATGGTGTATTTTGTATTTTTAAGCCACGATACTATTTGACAGTATTGAAGATATTTTCAATGTCATCATAATCATAGCATCCTATTAATGTCCCACTGCAGGGACAGGTCTGCTCCCGTGACGAAGGGATACTTGGCCTACTAATACTACGCTGGCCAGACGGATTGGTATAGGGTTTAATTTCAAGCTTTCCTTCTTTTTATTTCGTAAATATAATATTCACGGATAGTCCCATAGTCGGTTTTTACGACACCCATGGGATGAGACGGGGTGGTGACATATTGTATTGTTACTCCGTCACCACACGGATAACATAATAACACGTATGTATCCGTGTAGCGCTCCGCTCAACGACGCAGAAGCGGACGAGGAAGGCCCAGGGCGGCGCGTGGTGCTGACGCAGTGCGAGCGCGTGCACGGGCGCGCCCAGCGCTGGGCTCGCTTGCCCACGGGGCAGCTGCGCCACGTGACGTCACAGCTGTGCCTCACGGCCACGCGCGCGGGGCTGGCAGCGCGCGCGGCCCCGTGTCGACCTGACGACCTCACGCAGCTCTGGAACATCGACTACACTGAGGATAATAACTTTCAACCTACAGGTATACTATCATTATGTCATTTCTTTCATATGTTTTATCATCCACTTCTAGACATAGGGTATACATATAATAATTAGTAAAATTGTTAGTTTGTGTGATTATATGGTTTCCTCATTATATGGTTTCCTCACTATATGGTTTCGAGACTTCAACGAGAACCTTTATACTCATTTACGCCAAACACTGTTTTAATCGTACATTTCTGAACCGTGTATCAATTACTAATAGCTTTGCTCTAGACATAACATCTATGTCCTCTACCTTACTATTAGGCTAATGAAAAAGTCTATATTCATCATAACAGCCCATTAATGCCCCACTGCAGGGACGCGCCTCCTGCCGTGACTGCAGATACTTGGCCTACTACTACCACGCTGGCCAGACGGATTGGTATTGGGTTTAATTTCAAGTTTTCCTTCTCTAAAGTTTTAAAATCTATATAAACAAATATAAAAATGTGTATTGTATGTTATGTTTTCCAGCCGACACGTTCATGAGTCAGGAAAGACAAGAAAGGATCAGCAAATTAAGAGGACAGCGGTAAGTGCATATTACATTAGTTATTATAATAATAAAATACATTTATTTCTCTATCAATTATTTACTTAATTATAGTGTACAGACTTAATCTACGTAAGAAACTTTTGTAGATGGCGTTGTTAGAGCTGTGTTTTAAATCGCGAGGGCTAATGGCTCCGTATAAAGCATTGCCACTGGTCTTATTTGGTTAACGAGACAGAAACAGCGGTCAAGGCGCTGGACACGTGTAGTCTGGAGAGGCGGGTTTGAGTCCTACCTCGAGTACCAATTGTTTCCATTGTCTTTTATTAAGTAAGACACTGTTATCCGTACTAGCTTCTTCAGATACTATAGTACAGTTCAAAATTTCTAATAGATACATTTATTTATTTACATAGTCTGGCCAGCGTGATATTAGTAGGCAAAGTATCTCTCCGTCACGTCAGGAGGCCCGTCCTTGCAGTGGGACATTAATGGGCTGTTATGATGGTGATGATTTATTTACATTACTTATAAATACATACCAACTACTGATGCAGGGTGTTAACTTCAAATGATAATAAAGTAACTCATATATACATCAACAGCTTTCATTTTTGTAAGCTATGATTAACAGCCGTAACCTCGTAAAATTATCTGAACGTGAAACTGTGAGGCACAGGATTGCGCAGGTTAGAATTATTCAGTGGAGATCTTTGTCCAGCAGTGGGCTTGGCGTAAGACGCAGCCAGGTTCGAATCCAGTCTCGAGTCTTTTTTTCTCCATTGTTTTTTAATATTGATAATAATGTTTTAATGATGTTTATATTGCAGTCGATTGAGTCGCTCCCTGATGTCGTACTCCGACTCGTACTTGTCTCACAACTTGTCTAATGACGCCGAGAACGCGACACTACGCCGACACTCGCACAAGGTAACATATACAGTATATAACTCACAGTGTCGGTTAAGTCGCTATCTGATGTTGTCTCCGACATTTATTTAAAACCCCCCCTTAAAATTATAAAAAACGCCATTTATGAGATCCGGTCGAAACTATAAAATATTTTCTTTTTTTAAAATAGATATGGCGCTGGTGGAAAATCTCTGTAGAATGTTTGTTGAATTAAATTTTGTCTTGCAAATAATATGATTCGCATACTTTTATAATAATTTATTTTACCTTTTTAGTATCTCTATTTTACTACACAAATTTACATATTATATATTACAATGTATATTCCAGAGCAAGCACCACAAATCCCACCACGGTCACAAGAGCGGTCACAAAGCCGTGTCGAAGCGCACCAAGAACAAGTTCATACTGAAGCTGGTGAGGACTCTGATGAACGGCTCCGAGGACCACCTCGAGGTGGACGTGCACTGCAAGCATCGCCAGCTGTTCCCCAACAACTCCTTCGTCAGGGACCTCGTCACCATACTCAACGATAATAATGTTAAGGTATGTTTGTATGTGCTCCGTGTGGTGACGGAGTAAGAATACAATATGTCACTACCCCATCTCATCCCATGGGTGTCGTTAAATCCGACTACGGGACTATCCGTGAATATTATCTTTACGTAATAAAAAGAAGGAAAATTTGAAATTTAGCCCTATACTAATTCGTCTGGCCAGCGTGGTATTAGTAGGCTAAGTATCCCTCTGTCACGGGAGGAGGCCCGTCCCTGCAGTGAGACATTGATGGGCTGTTATGATGTTGTTTGTATGTGTAGGGTAATCTCGGAAATTACTGGACAGAATTAGATGTCTTAGTTTGTGTTATTTGTTGAATTGTGTTTTTTGTTGGGGGAGGTTATAGAAGTTCAGGCTATAATATGTCAAGTAAAAATAGTTTGATAAAGATTTTAGAAAGAAAGAGAGAAAATGGTTGAAAGACCCACGCTCTTTTTCTTTCTATATCTCATCTCTTTGGGTTATATTTTTGAAGTTTAATAGTTATTTGTGCAAAGTAAAGGCATTTGTGTGGGTTTTTTCAATATTTCCAGTGAAAAAAGGGTTTTTTTTCTATTCACTGTTTCGTAGCCACTTTTGCGTGGCGCATAAGCGGATTCCATGCAACAGCTTTTAACTTCATGCAAAATATTTTGTGTGTATATTTAATAGGGTTTTAACGACAGGAGGCTCATCCCTTGAACTCGTATTTGTAACAAGTGGGTAGATCGATGCAAGAAATGTAATAAAAACACGTGTTCCTTTAATCACTGTATATTATTAACCAACAGCGTAATTGTTATTGACGGAAAATTTTAACATCGCGATTCACAAGTCACCTATACAAGTACAACGCCACCTAGTGATGTACCGTTGAACTACACTAATATATAGTTTACACACGTATAGGTGATCAACAACGGTCGCATATTCGAGCGCAACAAGGTGACGGAGCTACAACAAGCGCGGCCGCAGAAAGTGTTGAACAAGATGGACATCGAGCCGCCGCCAGGGGGCGCCGCGCTCAGGAATGAGCTCTTCAGGGGACCCGTGAGTATATACACTGTTTACTTACAGACAACTAACTCGGCCGCCCTGAAGTTAGCTATCAGAGAAGTTCGCGCATGAACTGGATAGGAACACATAAAACATGGGGGTGTTTTATGTGTTCCTATGCCCCACGGGTAGTTCCTAAACTGACATCTGCAATAAGGGCCTCATCATACTAGCGGGTGTGGGGCGGAGCGGACGCGCGGGTAATGCGAACACGCCGTACTAGCACGTCGCGCTCGCGTGTTGACACGTAACACACGCACACACACACGTGATACACACATACATACACGTACATAGCACACACACAGACTGTAGTCACGTGGCGAATTAGCTGCGCATGCGCAGTGTGCTCATGATGTGTTCGTAACGAATTCGTTTCGCTTTGAGGACGTTCGCAATCCGCTAGTATGATAAGACCCTAACTTCAGCCCGGCTTCAGATACTACCTACCTGTAACGAATATGTATTTATTGTATTTAAGTAAGCTCTAAAAGTGCATCAATGGCAAGTAGGCTACGTAGTACCTCTAACAGTCTCCTGAGCGTGTTCAAGGATAGGTGGGACTCTCCTCTGCTGCGTCGCTGGAATAGTATCCATATCCACGCTAATTAATGGTGTCTTTTTATGTTCTTTTTATTATTATTTTGTATGTTTTATACTAACACTAGTGACATAAGTTAATGTGTAATATTAACACTATGGACTTTGTCTGAAATAAATTATTTGAAATTGAAAAGTCGCTGGACACGTTCAAACTTTCAAAATATTTGAACACCAAAAATAAGTCAGTGAAGCAACAAGAAATCAAAATGAACAAAATCTTATAGAGAAATATTTAATTTAGAGGTTTCTGATGTCATGTCGTTAAATAAACACAATTTTATTTTATTTTATTTAAAATTGGAACAACAAACAGCTACATTATAGATATACACATTAAAAAAAATAAAAAAATCTTATAAACAATAATGCAGCCCACAGCGCTGTTCACAGATTACCATAAATATATAATATATATGCTGTATGTTGACTCTTAGAATAATATGTTACTGTTTTATTTCAAGTAAAGAATGCATCCTAATTTTTCTTATACTCGCATATACCTACTAATATTGAATTTAAAAAAAAAAAAAATATATATATTTTGTAACTGAACTTCAGTTGACAGGTCTCAGGGTGTCAAACAGAAGAACCCTAAACTTTGCTTCGGAACTGTTAAAAATATCAATGTGCTCAAATGTCTCATTGTATGCAGTTGTCATGCGTCGAATAGGTGATCGAAGACCAGTGTTGGTTCGACAGGTGTTTGTAGCAAACAATTTACCAGTACGCACTTGCCGTCTGTGAACAGTCCTGGGTACAGCATAACAAAGTACATTATTCAAGTCTACACAATCAAAGCTACCGTTGACAAGCTTGTATAAAATAATTGCCTCCAGCTGCTTACGCCTAGACTGGAGTGTTAAAAGATTGTACTTGTGGAGTAACTCATCATATTCTAAGTAGACTTTGTGACATCTATAGTGCATCGAGCGAAGAAACCTGCGCTGAACACCCTCCACCATATCTGTATATTTATTGTAGAAAGGATTCCAGATAGGTATAGCATATTCCAGTTGCGAACGAACTAATGTTTTAAACAAACAAAGATACGAAGATACCCGTTTAAAGTCAAGAGTGGACCTCATTATAAAACCATACATCTTGTACGCTTTGTTAACTATTTGTTCGATTTGTAAATCCAGACACAACTTGGAGTCAAGTATTACACCTAGATCTCGGACAGAATTTAACTTGGTTAATGATTCCCCACCCAATGAGTATGATGACCCAACAAAATTCTTATTTTTAGTAAAACTAAGGTAGTTGCATTTAGGAATACTTAACTGAAGCTTTCGCGAGTGACAATACTCGGCCAGTCTGTCCAAATCTTCCTGCAGCAGATCACAATCCCGTGTCCCCCTCACAGGTCTAAAAATTTTTAGATCATCTGCGTACATCAGAAATCTGGTGTTCTTGAAACAAGTTCCAATGTCATTTATAAATAATATAAATAATAATGGACCCAGAATAGAGCCCTGAGGGACGCCAGACGTAACCCGAGCAACACCTGAACAATAGCCGTTGATTACCACTCTCTGACAGCGATTGAAAATATATGAAGTAAACCAGCGCAGAAGGTCACCTCTAATGCCATTGAAAGCCAATCGATCCAGGAGCAACTCATGATCAACCTTATCGAAAGCTTTGCGAAAGTCAGTATAGACAGCATCCACTTGAATGCCGCTATCCATGCTCTCAAAAAGGAAACCAGAAAATACCAACAAGTTTGTTATTGTAGAACGACCCTTTACAAAACCATGCTGTTGTTGTATGATGGTGTTATGTACAACTGGATAAAGCTCGTTATGTATCAGCCGCTCGAAAAGCCTCGACATGGTCGAAAGAATAGAAATTGGCCTATAATTCTCAACATTACTCCTGGATCCGCTCTTATGCACAGGTGTGATATTAGCGTGTTTCCACTCCTCCGGCATAACACCCTCATCTAGGCACTTATTGTAAAGTATAGTTAAAGGCACATAAATGGTCACAGCAGTGCCTTTCAAGAAGTACGCCGAGATTCCGTCAGGACCAGGTCCCTTGCCCGGATCTAGGGCTTTCAACTCTCTGATCACTGAATCTTCTGAAATATTAAGTGATGATATAATGTCGTTATGCGACGTTTCATTTTAGTGACATTCTGTAGTGGGATGTATCAGCATTGTACCTGTGTAAGCTGGGGAGGCCCTAGTCTATACTAATATTATAAAGATGAAAAGTTTGTGTGTTTGTGACATTGTAGGGGGTAATCTCTAGATCTGATGAAACGATTTTAAAAATTCTTTCTGTGTTGAATAGTCCACATATCACGCTATGACTAATAGAAGTAGAGCAGTAACGAAATATGTTTAAAAAAAGGGACGCGTTTTTTTCGCCGCCCTACGAAGTGGGCACGGGTTATCTAGTGTAAAATAAAGAAATAAGCTTTTAATTATAAAGTGGCAGGGTAACATCTGGTCATAAAATATGATATTCATCATCATCATAACAGCCCATTAATGTCCCTCTGCAGGGACGGACCTCCTCTCGTGACGGAGGGTTACTTGGCCAACTAATACCACGCTGGCCAGACGGATTGGTATAGGGTTTAATTTCAAGTTTTCCTTCTTTTTATTTCGTAAAGATAGTAGTTACGGTTATTCCATTAGTCGGTTTTTACGACACCCATGGGATAAGATGGGGTGGTCCTGACATATTGTATTCTTCCTCCGTGACCACACGGATAAACATGATATAATCTTAACAGTTACATAATTGTGTGCTTGCAGCCTATGAAGTCTCGCAGTATACAGCAGCGAGTGTCGCCGGAGATGCTCTCCTCACTCAACGAGGAACAACCCAGAGTGCAGCATACTGGTAATTGTACGCAGTATTATAATATATATTCACGGACAAATCTACACAGCGCCATCTGTTCCCAAAGTAAACTAGGCTTAACCTGCTTGTGTTATGGGTAACAGAACAACGGATATTAATACTTATATACTTTGTTTTTGTAAATACATACATATTATACATAGAAACACTAAGACCAATGCAAATAATCATGTTTATGCACACAAATATTTGCATTGAGCGGGAATGGAACCCGAGACCTCTGCGTAGCAGTCATGTTGTATAACTACTACGCTACAGATGCCGATATTATATACACCTAGCACAGCGACGACTAGTCAATAACTAACGTAATTGATACATGTCTTCACTATTAATCAAGTAGCCATCGCAGTCCACAGAACACGGTCATGCGCCTTCCGCATCCAGTTCGATACATAAACATTTTGTAGGTCGTTGGTCCATCTAACTGGGGACATAATGTACTTCTCTTTTATCGACTCAGTTCCAAATACTTTTTTCATAGAGTCGTTGAATTAATATACTTCTTTACTTAGAGTCGATTAAATATACTTCTCTTTTTGGTGTTGGTTTTTTTTTAAATCTAAATTCAATTGATTTTAAAACCTTTAATAAGATAGAGTGATATCACCGTAGTTCGTCACCACATGAAGATTTAGTTTTATTCTATTTTATCTATACATATAATAAAACTGTAGAAAAGTCGTTTTTGTACATTGAAAATAAATCCAAAAAAAATAGCCAGGGTATTAAAAGACAACTAATAGAACCCATTTCCACCATTTTTGGAATTTTTGTCTGTTTGTCTGTATATCTGTATGTCTGTATGTCTGTATGTCTGTTTATCTGTAACCTAAAATTTGTTCGGGCATCACGTAAAAAGTACCAAAGCAATCAAGATGATTTTTATACACAACGATTGAGCGTAACTTGAAGTTTTATTTAGTTTTTGTTTCATTGCAATCGGTTCCGTCTATTAAAAGATATTTGAATTTAACTAATTAATATTAAACAGCGCCATCTTTCAAACTTAGACAGAACTACATCAAGAGTTAAACTGCGTGCAGTATTTTTAAATGTAACGTAAAATGTAGATGCCTTTAATACACAACGATTGAGCGTAACTTGAAGTTCCATTTAATTTTTGTTTCATTGCAATCGGTTCAGTCTATCAAAAGATATTTGAATTTAAAGTGCTCAAGAATAAGTAGTTTTAGTTTTATACGTAGTTTATGTTTACAAAGTGAAATATTAAACAGCGCTATCTTAGGAATGTAGACTGGAATATATTTAGAGTTAAGCTGCGTGCAGTATTTTTGAATAAATAAAATAAAGATATTTAACATTTTTTTATCCGGCTCGAAGGACCATGAACAAATCCCAAAAAGTACTCGATGGAATTTCATGTAATAAAACTTCAATGGCGAGTGTAAAAGCTTTTATATTTATCAACAAAACATAGTTATGCTATAAGATGAACATAAAAATATCTTAACTATATATCAAATAACGCCATCTGTTGGTGGCTTAATTAAACTTATTATGTTAAACAAATAGAACACAATAATTTAATGTTTTGTGATTGTATTTCTATATTTTATTGTCAGTTATGTATTTTTCAATGTTAATAATCTATATACTATAATAAAACTGTAAAGGTCGAAATGTCTGTTCTTTTCGAAAATTCAGATAAAAATTATCTTTAAAATCTAGAAAAAAGTCAAAAAGCACGAAACCACAATTTTTAGAATTAATGTCTGTCTGTCTGTTTGTTACCGCACATCTTTAAAACGAAATAATATAATCTTAAGACCAATACATTGTATTGTAGCCTTTTTTATTTTTAGGTTTAAACTGAGGTATGTTTCATCAAAATCGGATAAGATGGCGTTACCAGTAGTAATCATACTCAAAAATAAATGAGTTTGTAAATAATCCATAACTATTTTATTATGAAGTGCTATTAATTATAAATTATTCCTTTTAAATTTTAATAAAATTAACCATGAATCGTATGTGTTATATCAATTATAAGTTATATTAAATCTATACTTCTATACTAATATTAAAAAGAGGTAAAGTTTGTGTGTTTGTGTCGTTGTAGGGGGTAATCTCTGGATCTACAGAACCGATTTAATAAATTCTTTCTGTGTTTCATAGTCCATTTATCGGGGAGTGTTATAGGCCATATAGTATCACGCTATGTCTAATAGGAGTAGAACAGTAATGAAATATGTATATAAAAGGGACGCTTAAAAACGTTTATTTTGCTTCTGCTGCTTAAACGTCTGGAGATATACTGAAATGATGTATTAGAGAATTGTACCTTTAAAAAAGGTTTACAATTAAGTCAACGATAGCATATATCTATCTTCTAAGGTTGACTTACTACGACCTTTTTTATAATAATCAAATTTGACTTAAAGAAATGCATTGTTTGTAAAGGTATTTTATGTATATGGTATTGACCCTTATCAAAATAAATTACGTTAATCATTATATTTATTTAATTTTAAACAAAATTGACCTTTACAGCGATGAGATCCGATTATTAGTTTGAAAGATATCTCAGTTTTAAAATAATGCGCGAATAACGTAAAATATCTGTCTAACGCGATGTTAGTATAGATGAATTTTCTTATTAGTATCAACATTTTGGCTGGAGTAAGATTTTAATTTTAAATACCTGTACTATAAATTAATTCTACTTACCTCAAAAAGATCGCTTCATCATAACAGCCCATTAATGTCCCAATGCAGGGACGGGCCTCCTCCCGTGACGGAGGGTTACTTGGCCTACTAATACCACGCTGGCCAGACGGATTGGTATAGGGTTTAATTTCAAGTTTCTTTTTATTTCGTAAGGATAGTTGTTACGGTTATTCCCTTAGTCGGTTTTTACGACACCTATGGTTTTTTTTTGTTTAGGACGAGTAATTGGTCTCTGACGACCGCTACTACTTTACACGGGCTGTCGTGGGGCGGATGGCCCTCAACCAAAAACATCCATGGTATGAGATGGGGTGATGACATATTGTATTCTTACTCCGTCACCACACGGATAGAAAGATCAAGAAGATCTCTTGGTCGGACTAAATTCGTAGGGTGGAGAACCCTGTTCTGTGGCGTTTGTTGGGAGAGGCCTTTTGTCCAGAAGTGGACTGCGATAGGCTAATTGGTTTATTGATTAATACCATGTATTCTTAATCCATCGTTACATGGATAATACTCTTTACCTACTAATATTATAAAGAGGTAAAGTTTGTGTGTTTGTAAGTTTGTGAAGTTGTAGGGGGTAATCTCTGGATCTTCAGAACCGATTTTTTAAATTATTTTTGTGTTAAATAGACCATTTATCGGGGATTGCCATAGGCTATATTAATAGTATCACGCTATGACTAATAAGAGAGGAGCAATAATGAAATATTTTTAAAAAAGGGAAGCGTTTTTTTCGCCGCCCAACGAAGTGGGCACGGGTCAGCTAGTCTATACTAATATTATAAAGAGGTAAAGTTTGTGTGTTGGTTTGTTTGTGTGTTTGTGACGTTGTAGGGGGTAATCTCTGGATCTACTGAACCGATTTTAAAAATTCTTTCTGTGTTTGATAGTCCATTTATCGGGGAGTGTCATAGGCTATATAGTATCACGCTATACCTAATAGGAGTAGAGCAGTAATGAAATATGTTTATAAAAGGGACGCTTAAAAACGTTTATTTTGCTTCTACTGCTTAAACGTCTGGAGATATACTGAAATAATGTATTAGAGAATTGTACCTTTAAAAAAGTTTTACAATACAATTAAGAGACTTAAGATTGTCGTAAAAATGCTAGGGTGTCGTAAAATGATGAAGAGTGTTGTAAAAGATGGAAGGGTGTCGTAAAACTGCAAGGATGTCGTAAAATGATGTAGGGTGTCGTAAAATGCATGGAGGGTGTCGAAAAATGATGGAGGGTGTCGTAAAACTGCTAGGGTGTCGTATATGCATGGAGCGTGTTGTCAAACTGCAAGGGTGTCGTAAAATGATGGAGGGTGTCGTAAAACTGCGAGGGTGTGGTAAAACTTCAAGGGTGTAGTTAAACTGAGAGTTTTTCGTAAAACTGCAAGGGTGTCGTAAGATGATAGAGGGTGTCGTAAAATGATGGAGGGCTTCGTAAAACAGCTAGGGTGTCGTAAAACTGCAAGGGTGTCGTAAAACTGCAAGGGTGTCGTAAAACTGCAAGGGTGCCGTAAAATGATGGAGGGTGTCGTAAAACTGCAAGGTTGTCGTCAAACTGCAAGGAGGGGTGTCGTAAAGAGAGACTAAATGTTCTGCACTTAGTAGACATTGTTTTCTGCCCAGACTTAAGATTATATTCTTTTAAAACATTATATCTATACTTCTATACTTAATATTATAAAGAGGTAAAGTTTGTGTGTTTGTGATGTTGTAGGGGGTAATCTCTGGATCTACTGAACTGATTTTAAAAATTATTTTAGTGTTGAATAGTCTATTTATCGTGGAGTGTCATAGGCTGTATAGTATTACGCTATGGAGAAATAGAGCAGGAATGAATTTTTTTAAAAAAAGTGACACGTTTTTTTCGCCGCCCTACGTAGTGGGCACGGGTCAGCTAGTATAATAATATTATTTGTGTTACTTTTTCCTTTTTAATATTTTTTTTATTCGTTCTTGTCCCAGACGTGTTCCCCGTGGACATGGTGGCGCAGGAGCAGCGCGACGCGGCGGACATGGTGCAGGCGCCCATGGTCCCCTCGGCACACAGGAGCGCGGACAAGAAGATCATCATCGAGGACTTCAGAGAGGTCAGTCGACACGCTACTAGGCCTGACAAGGTTGTCCAACGCCACCTAGTACCTAACTAAGCAGACTTTGTACTATGGGTACTAGACAACGGATAAACATACTTTTATACTTAATTTTTTCGTAAATACATACTTAGGTATACATTAAAAAACATCCAAACCAATGCAAACAATCATGTCCACGCACGTAAAGATTAGCATTGTGCAGGAATCGAACCTGAGACCTGTCCTTAGCAGACTTGTAATATAACCACTACGCCACAGACGTAATATGAGTGAATTTTTAACACATGAGTAGAAAGTGTACGACGCGTGGTCTGTGCTTCTCTCATTTTAACTCCGAGTTCTGTTGCAAAACCTTTGCCGAGCGGTTCTCGGTTAGAATAGGACTCCCCCGTATCCTGCCGTGGGTGGAAGAGGCGACTAAGGGATTCCACGACCCGGTGCATAGCACCTAGCATCTCGGGTCAATTTCCTGGTGGAGAGTAAACCACCAACAACAGCATTCCCAAGGAGGGTTGGTGTCAGGCAGGCGGCTGGCCGTAAATATAGCTAAAACTTAGCAGAATGTGGAAGAAGAAGACATGCTGCGCCGACACCAAACCTTTTTTTTTAGATTTTCAGTTCGGTATTATGTAATGGACCACATCTAAGATAACTAATAGTGTTTTAATCACAAGAAGCTACAATTAAAAAGATAGGAAAATCCGCTGTTTTAAATTGGACCCATGTTCACAGGCTTATTAATAATACAACTATAATAATATTTTTTTTTTATTATCTTTTGTTAGATGTTAGTTTTAAAAGAATATAGAGTCTAAAGACTGCGCAGAAATAAAACGGCAATTTCATAGGTAAACACCTATTATTTATGTAGGTTGGCACAAATATACGCACTTATTGTTTTTTACTTATAGATTTATTTATTTCTACTTAGTAAAATGATGCCTTACTTAATGTTAATAAGCGTCATGCTCAAGTACACAATGTATATATGTTTCAGCACCACAAACACAAGCACAGACAGACAGCCTCGCCCCTCACTACGTACTCGCATCATAGCGACAGGTACGTAACTTAGATTAGCCTGAAGTTAGCTATCAGAAAAGTTGGCGCATGTATAGGAACTGATGAATCACCACGTCCTCCGCCAGTTTTAGTTCCAAAAATAATATCTGCGCAGCCATTTGCAACAACTTCAAACCGATCGTGTTATTGAGTAGTACTGTATATATCATTATAACCTTTGAAAGTGTCACTGCTGGCATGCTTAGAAGTCATTGGCGTCATTGACGAAGACAGTCACGTCGGTGGCGTAATCTCCTAAGACGCAGTCCTAGTAAAATATGTATGGTTATACGTAAAGCTCCGTGTGGTGACGAAGCATGGGTGTCGTAAAAACCGACTAAGGGACTATCCGTACATATCATCTTTACGTAATAAAAAGAAGGAAAACTTGAAATTAAACCAATCCGTCTGGCCAGCGTGGTATTAGTAGGCCAAGTATCCCTCCGTCACGGGAAGATGCCCGTCCCTGCAGTGGGACATTAATGGGCTATAATGATGATATGTTTATATGTTACACAGTAATCCATACAGCGACGCCGTACCGAAGAGGGGTGGCAGAGTGAGTGCTGAGGGACAGAAGGACGCAGACTCCACCAACGAAGAATCTGGAGATAGGAGCGGTCAGTACTCTACATATCTATATAATCTATCTCGCTTGCACTCAAGGGTTCTCTATTCATATGTAATATCTTCTATCTCTTTTTGGAATACTCAGATGATAAAGTGTTTTCTATAGAATTATCTTTGACTGTACTTGATTTATTTTTTAAATTGGCATACCAGAATGAGTATGGTGCTTGATGTTAAACATCCAATAGAGTCCATGTTTTCATATTAAAATAAATAAAACTTCTATACTAGGGGTTATTAAAACTGTTTCTATGGCAGCGGTTGTATATGACGTCGCGGGTTCAAATACTATGACAGACCATTATTTGTGTGACCCACAAATTATGGTCTTCAGTCCGGATGCTCTTTGTGTTTGTTAAGGTGTGTCTTTACTTAGATTAGCGTTGTTGCGCGGCCGGTATGGACTCTCCCTCCTTCCCTCTCCTTTCCCCTTCCCCTTGAATTTGTCCTCCTCTCTTATCATACGTACATTCACATAGTATATATCCGTGTGGTGACGGAGTAAGAATACAATATGTCACGACCCCATCTCATCTCACGGGTGTCGTAAAAACCGACTAAGAGACTATCTGGGAATATTACCTTTACATAGAAAGAAGGAAAACTTGAAATTAAACCCTATACCAATCCGTCTGGCCGGTGTGGTATTAGTAGGCCAAGTACCCCTCCGTCTTGGGAGGAGGCCCGTCCCTGCAGTGGGACATTAAAGGGCTGTTATGATGATTCACATAGTAATATCAACTTGTGTTTCCCCTCAGGTGAATATGTAACGGAGTCTCACAAGAGGTCGGTACCTCACAGAGCGAGCACCATAGACGCGTACGACTCAGCACCCGAGGAGGACGGACGTGAACATGAGCGGGAACATGAACATGAACATCATCATCAACAAGCTGATGCTTTACAGGGTATGTATCGCACTCCATGTTACATATATTATCCTGGTTTTCTACAACATTGTTATCTGATCCTCTATATATTTGTTGTCGTAAAAATCGACGAAAGGTCTTACCAGAAATTCCATTCATCAATGGAGAAGAGCCGTCCTAGCAGTGGGACATTGATGGGATGTTATCCAAAGAGTGCAACTTTCGCGACTCACAACCCAGATGTAGGTTTAAGGAGGTCACCTTCACTTCACTTCTGTGACTTGTCCAAGGCTTTCGACTGTGTCGATCATGATACACTTTTACGGAAACTACATCACTATGGCTTAGGTAAACTTGGATTAGATCTTTTCACGTCTTACTTAAATAATAGAATACAAAGAGTTAATATTAATGGAAAATTATCTCCAGGATCTGTCGTAAAAATGGGCGTTCCGCAAGGTTCCATACTTGGACCCCTTTTGTTTCTCATCTATATAAATGATTTACCACATCTAGTTAAAGATCAACATGAGATAGTTTTGTTTGCCGATGACACTTAGCTTTTATTTAAAGTGAAACGACAGCAGACTAGCACTGACGAAGTAAACTTGGCTATCTCTAAAGTTGTTCGTTGGTTTGACATTAATAACTTGCTCCTTAATAGCCGCAAAACCAAATGTGTTAGATTTATAACGCCGAATGTACAAGAAGTGAAAACCACAATAAGAGTTAAGGAGGATCAGGTAGACCTTGTGGACACTACAAAATTTCTTGGTATAACACTAGACTCTAAGCTTCAGTGGGGCCCACATATTATGACATTGGTAAAGAGACTAAGTTCTGCAGCTTATGCCGTTAGGAAAATTCGAGAACTGACAGACATAGAAACTGCCAGATTAGTATATTTTAGTTATTTTCACAGCATAATGTCATACGGTATTTTACTATGGGGACATGCTGCCGATATTCATTCTATCTTTGTGCTGCAAAAGAGAGCTATTCGTGCAATTTATAATTTAGGAAGGAGACAATCACTTCAAGAAAAATTTAAAGAAATCAATATTAACTGTAGCAAGTCAATACATTTATGAAAACATAATTTATGTTCATAAAAATAAAGACCAATTTGTCAAAAGAAGTGATGTCCATAGTATAAATACTAGAAATAAAGATAGACTTATTCATCCGTATTCTAGGCTCCAAAAAATACATAGTTAATTTCAGGGTCAATGTGTGCGATTTTATAATAAAATTCCGAAAGATATTCAAGATCTAAGTTTTAATAAATTTAAGAATGTAGTCAAACAAAAACTTATCGTAAAGGGATATTATACTATCCTAGACTACACGAAAGACAAAAAGGCTTGGGATTAACTGCTTCTGTTCCATAGGCTGTTTCAAATAATGCAAGTTTATGCACTTTTTTTATATATGCGTGCTACTGTATTGTTTTATCTCTAAGTTCTAATTGTATTATTGTATCCTTTCTATCTTTTTTTTTTCTGTCTTCCTTGTTCTCATGCTTGTCTTCTACTTTTCTTTTCTTTGATTATTATTTTTTATGATGTATAAATGGTGTATTATCCTGTCTGGTACTGTCAAATATTTTGATAGGGTATATGATTAATGTAAAAAAAAAATTGTAAACACAACTGAATTTTAAAAGAGTTGCCATGAGTTTCTTTGCCAGGTTTCTTCTCATTGGCCCTACCATTTGGAAACTGGAATTTATAGATCAACACAGACAGACAAGTAGATTCGAGTAGTAGATTGAATTATTTTTCTCCTTTAATTTACATTTGACAATACAACGCGGCTTTTCTTAGTGCTGTAGCGTTTGTCTGTGTCGATCTATAATTTTAAATGTAGCTTCAATTTTAAGTAAACGACGATTTCAAACAATTTGTAATAAATTTTATGAAATAAAGTATTTTGAAGTTTGAAGTTTGACTGTCTGCTATGTATTCTATATTAGACAACTTATTGTAAACAAACCTGATCCCGCATAAATGTTAAACGCCTCATATCCCCACAGAACCCCCGGGCCCCCACCGCCGCAGGAAACACCCCGAGGAGGAGGAACCCATCGACACGGACGTGCAGTACAAGAACGAGGTCTGTACACTTGTTATAATTATTATATTTGTCGGATTCCTTTCCTTTCCTTCCATTCCATTCCTTTAGTTCCTTCTTGATATATTTGTCGGAGTAAGAAAATGTGGTGTCGAAGTAAGAGGATATGGTATCGGTAGAGTACATAGTGGCGGAGTAAGACGTTGTGGTGTCGGAGTAGGAGTACATAGTGTCGGAGTAAGAGGATGTGGTGTCGGACTAAGAGGATGTGGTGTCGGAGTAAGAGGATGTGGTGTCCGAGTAAACTACTTAGTGTCGGAGTAAGAGGATGTTGTGTCGGAGTAAGACTACATAGTGTCAGAGTAAGAGGATGTAGTGTCGGAGTAAGAAGATGTAGTGTCGGAGTAAGAGGATGTAGTGTCGGAGTAAACTACATAGTGTCGGAGTAAGAGGATGTGGTGTCGGAGTAAGAGTACATAGGGTTGGAGTAAGAGAATGTAGTGTCGGAGTAAGAGGATGTGGTGTCGGAGTAAGAGTACATAGGGTTGGAGTAAGAGAATGTAGTGTCGGAGTAAGAGGATGTGGTGTCGGAGTAAGAGGATGTGGTGTCGGAGTAAGAGGATGTGGTGTCGGAGTAAGAGGATTTGGTGTCGGAGTAAGAGGATGTGGTGTCGGAGTAAGAGTACATAGTGTCGGAGTAAGAGTACATAGTGTCGGAGTAAGAGGATGTGGTATCGGAGTAAGAGGATGTGGTGTCGGAGTAAGAGTACATAGTCTCGGAGTAAGAGTACATAGTGTCGGAGTAAGAGGATGTGGTGTCGGAGTAAGAGGATGTGGTGTCGGAGTAAGAGGATGTGGTGTCGACGAAGGAGGATAGTGTGTCGTAGTAAGAGGATGTGGTGTCGGAGTAAGAGTATGTGCTGTCGGAGTAAGAGTATGTGGTGTCGGAGTAAGAGGATGTGCTGTCGGAGTAAGAGGATGTGGTGTCGGAGTAAGAGGATATAGTGTCAGAGTAAGAGGATGTAGTGTCGGAGTAAAAGGATGTGGTGTCGGAGTAAGAGTATGTGGTGTCGGAGTAAGAGGATGTGTTGTCGGAGTAAGAGTACATAGTGTCGGAGTAAGAGGATAGTGTGTCGGAGTAAGCGGAGGTGGTGTCGGAGTAAGAGGATGTGCTGTCGGAGTAAGAGGATGTGGTGTCGGAGTAAGAGGATATAGTGTCAGAGTAAGAGGATGTAGTGTCGGAGTAAGAGGATGTGGTGTCGGAGTAAGAGTACATAGTGTCGGAGTAAGAGGTTGTGGTGTCGGAGTAAGAGGATGTGGTGTCGGAGTAAGAGGATGTGGTGTCGGAGTAAGAGGATGTGGTGTCGGAGTAAGAAAATGTGGTTTCAGAGTAAGTCTACATAGTGTCGTAGTAAGAGGAGGTGGTGTCGGAGTAAGAGTATATACCTTTTACTTTGTATTTATTAATACATTTAACGTATATATTCCAGCTACTAACAGCATTCAAGCCGCACCACAAACACGTTCACAACGCGTCTGCGACCCGCGACGACTCCGACCGGGAACAACACACGAACAGGGCCCACGACGAGCAAGCCCCTGTCAAGTTAGTCATGAGGTCCAACCTGACCTTCAACCTCGGAGACGACTTCTTCGCATGGAAGAACAGGGCGGCCAACGAGATTGTGTAAGTTATACTTTAAGTAGCATGTAAATTAAACTATATAACTTATGTATAACTAGAAAATTAAAAAAAAAAGACTAGAAAAAAAATTGGGTCTCAAGACTGGTTTCGAAACCACGTCTCTGGACTACACGCGTCCAACGTCTCTTCTTTTCGAAAGTCATTTAAATTATATTTAAATTAACCTACGTAGCTTAGGTATAACTAAAAATTTCGCAAAAAGACAGACAATGGCAAAATTTTTTTGATGCTTGAGACAGGGCTTGCAGTACGTGTATTCTCCGAAGACCCTGGTTCGAATTCTGTCTTAAGTATTTAATTTTTTCCATTGTTTTTCTTTTAAAATACTTTATACCACGCTGCATGGGAAACCGGTGCTCGTAACCCCGAATAATAGATGGTTGAGGAGTACTATAGGCCTTTGTTGGAAGAACGGTTCCTATTCCTAGTAGGGATTCCGACGTAAGAGAAGAGGAGAAATTGTAAAGGGTATAGTTGGACCTCTGATACTTTGCTCGAGACCTAACTCACACACATTGTTAAAATAAAAGGCTATATGAGATAATTATATGTAATTTAATACAAAACTTAAAACCATTACGTAAAATCTTTAATTGCAACATTGAAAGTTTACGTCTGTCGCGCCTAGATGGCGTTGTACAGTTGAGTTCTAAGTTGCGGCCCGGCGCCGTATAAAGCAATGGTTAAATTTGGTAGTCGAGACGGATGCTCGGGTGGCCTAGTAGTCATGGCGCTGGACGCGTTTAGTCCAGAGACGCGGGTTCGAGTACCAATTTTTTCCATTGTCTTTCTTTCTTTTCATATTTATATGAGATAGTACAGTAAATTGAGTGAAACGATATGCACATATCTTAAAAACGAAACTGAGTTTAGACCAGGGGGAGTCAACTCTGTTCTACACAATGTTTCTATTAGGGCTGTTAGTCACGACAGAGAGAAAAGATGAAATAGAAAATGTTATGTCATTTCCTAGCAACCACCTAATACTTGTTTATATGGAGCTGTCAACAGTCAACACTACAAGAAAAGAAACCGTTTATTTTGTAAATTACTAAATATCTTGTAAATAAATAAAAAATCTCGATAAATAACAAGTTTATCCTGAATTAAAAACGTTGCACGAGCATCCTATTCCTTAGTTGAAGTGTTTTTGTGAAATTGCATCCTATTCCTTAGTTGAAGTGTTTTTGTGAAATTGAACGTTATTGACTCCAGTTCTGAGAAAGTGACTCCTATAGGGTTTTTGTTATGTTACAATGAGTTTCAATGTAGAGAAGAATGTTTCAATAAAGAATGTGAATATTTTTTATTATGAATATTATTTACATAAATAAATTGTAAAAGAAATGAAGTTTTTTATTATCAAATCCAACTCTAAATACAGTCATCCTAATTTAAACCTTCAACAAAATAAACAAATAGATATATTATATAACGCCCTAATAATGTAGGGCGTAATATAATATATCTCTTTGTTTTTATTAAATAAAAAAAATAATACAATTTCCCGCGCTGCTGATTTTAACCGCAGTTTTGGCTCCCGATAGATGGCGCCGCACGCTTAGGAAAAGTTTCCTCACGAATTTTATATGAAGTTGACATTCTTCTCCTTTGAGTATAATTGTTCTGTGGTTTAGACGCATTGTTGATTTAGGTACATTTGTCTTTGGATTGTCTAAATACTGACGTTATATGGGTAGTGTTAAAATAAGCAGACTTTAATATGCATGTCAATTCTCGTACCTTAAAATCGTTAAAAATTCCGTTAAATTAACTTTTAGTTGTCAAATTGTCACACAATTAGTATTCTTGTATTAATAATTTAAAATATTTTTAAGTAATTTAATCGTACTGTGACTAGGCTTAGAACGGCATTCTTGTAATTTTTAAAGTGACAGTTCTCTATTAAAAAACGTAAAACTTGACGTTTAACTTTATTTTAACTTTATTTTTAACGAAATGTTTAAGGACCAGATTACCACTTTTAGTAGTTTAATTAAAAATTAAATTAAAATAAAGTTAAAATTAAGTTGAATTAAATTCTATGTAACGAGAATTGACCTGATGAGTTGTATTGTAAGTTTTATTTCCCCTTGACCAACTACGAAACCGATTGCTACGTAACCAGGTACTTTTATTATTCTAAACCATTGTAAACATATTTTTTTATGTACTGTCCCATAATTAACCAAAATACCGACGTCAGTGGCGTCGTGGGCACATTTAGATTTGACGTCCATAGTCTTCTATAGTGTAGGTTCACCATTGGTCATTTTTCCTCGACGGTTTTCCTTAATGACCTCCGTCAATTTTACTATTATTGATGCTTAGTATTCTCCAGTTATATATTGCCTCAATGAGTACTATCCCCACAAAATTCCAAAAGAACAGTTGTCATCAACTTTCTAGCTGATAGACTGAATTTCTTCGGGGCTGGAACGTTGACAAAAACACTTTTGTACAATACTAGGTACTTGATATAGACAGTACAGCTAATAGTCACTATTCGTAGTCTCTGTCGGCGCACCTAGCCAGCACTCGCGGACGAGCGAGGGGATTGTGGCGGAGGCCGGGGGCGAGGGCCCGCGCAACGTCACTCTGCTTCTTGACGGCTTGATAGGCGCCTGTACGCGGCCATTTCTTTGTAATCTATTATAATCTATTATATTTGTATCATAAATTATTTTATACAGTCCACGCTCTTTTTATTTAATCTGTCGACTAGGCCACATTGAATAGTGACTTTAGGAGCTGTACTTTCTATATGAAGTAATATTGTACAAAATAGGTTTCTGTTAGACGTTTCACAACCAATTTCTTCAGCGGTGGTGTCCCCGTTTTAAGCCTCTTTGGACCCTCAAAGTATAGACCCCAGTAACACTCTGCTCTGCTGTCTGTGCAGGTCGGTGTCCACACATCTCCTAAAACTGTTCCGACGCATCGACACGCTGCTCAAGATACAGCGTCGTGAGAACTCTCGGTACACTACTTTCATTGTATTTTGTCATAGTTAGGTGACCCACTGTAGCCATAGCCCACAGGTGATTATGTAGGGTTCGGAGTAGGGTGGTACCTGATACTCTATGTAATAATTGGTTTTTTCGGTGGCCTTTCCCGGCTTTCCTGAGCGAGGGTCGTCTTCAATCGAGTCCCCACCATCACCCATTACAGTAATAATACTGTAATGATTACACTGAAACTCTCTTTTACACAAATATCATATTTATAGCCATACAGGTTTCTCTCAAATGTAATAATAAAATTAGACAAAAACATTTGTTAAATAGCGGCCACCAAGCCCGTCTGTGCAGGATTAATATCATTACAAACTGTAAGTCTATATGTAAGTCTGATATATAAGCCGTAAAGTATCATTAAAATCTATACAGTAGTTTTAACGTGAAATAGTAACAAACCAACATACATACTTAGAAACTTTCGCTTTTATATATTAATAGTATAAGTACAGTACCCGCCGATATAATATTGCACATACAGACAATGGACTTATTTATTAGAGAGTTATATCTCTGTCGCACGAAATACAATTCAAAATACATAATGAGAGTAGTTAACATCCT
This sequence comes from Schrankia costaestrigalis, assembly GCA_905475405.1. NCBI lineage: Eukaryota > Metazoa > Arthropoda > Insecta > Lepidoptera > Erebidae > Schrankia > Schrankia costaestrigalis. The sequence continues at coordinate 10,596,451 of FR997853.1, read as the reverse complement.
CAAATTAAATTATAAGAAATTATCAAAAGATGCTAGTCATCATTACTATTTTCAGAGCGTTTAAAAGGCTCATTTGAGCGCCGCCAATTGAAAAAAAATCATAATTTTACATTACTTACGCTATTTGCGAATTATGATTTTTTCAATTGGCGGCGCTAGTGAGCCAGGTAAAGGCCCTTAACAGTTGCTAATAGATAGCGGACTGTTTGTATTTCGTGCGACAGAGATAACGCACTACAAAGCTGAAATTAGCCGACTGTCTCCAAACTCCGATGTGCAATATTTATGGCCAGGTACTGTAATTACTCTCCTCTTATGTGTATATATTTGTTCTTTTCATAGGACGGACTTCCTGGACGAGCTGACGATACCGTCGAACGACACGGAGGCCTCGCCCCCGCAAGCCGCGCCTCCCCCGCCCTCCTCCCTCCAGCACCCTCCCCAGCGGGAGGGGGGACGGGCATCTGCAACGGAGAGCGACAGCGACGAACGTTCCTCTAGCGACAGCGAAAGTGGGGACTGACCTCACCACTGCTCCACCACTACTGCTCACTGTTACATCACAATACAATAGATTCCCACTCCCAAACTAAAAACGGCCAAGAAAAATACAAGAATCTATAATATACCTACAACACAATTTAAATTTACATCAAGACAAATGTCACTGTTATTTATAATAATTTAACATAGCTTGACATCATTCAATGTAAAATGAGTTCTATTTTTACTGCGTTAAACTTAAATTTTAATGTCAACTTTCATGAGTTCAGGCCGCTTTTTTTGTGATATTTATACTAGACTTATTGTCCTTTGAGCAGTACATACGAATAAATTATTTCTCCGCTTGACGATTGAATATTACAGTATGCGCAATCTTACCCGTCCGACTTGAAGTTATCTTTCATAGATATTTGCGTATGTACACATAACTGCCTCGGTGGCAAAGCTGTATGTTCGAGATCACGGGCTCTAATAAATGCAAGCAAGACTATTCTTTATGCGATCTATAAATTATTGTCCTGAGTCTGGATGTTCTTTGTGTCCGTTAAATTGATGTTTGTAAATTCCTCGCGACACAGGGCATGATCCCTAATGAGAGAATTGTATTTTTAATACAAACAAAACACATTTTTTTACAAAAACGATATCTGCGCAGAGTGTTGTTGCAAAACAACTTCAAGCCGGACTACTTAGATTGTGCGTATTGTAATTACATAGATATCTTTAATTACCTATCGTTTGGTTTTGTTGATACGAATTTTTAACGTTAAGTTTAAGTATTATTTTTTTGTACTTAATATGGGACATTAGATCTGAGATAGTTCTTATAAAATTCAATCCAAATACGATTGAAATTATAAAATAAAAAAATATCATAATAAACTTAAATAACATAATAAACTATATTTAAGTAGGATGTTGTAATAGGGTTTTTTTTTGTATTTACGTTGGCAACACTTGAATATAAGAATACCTACTATATTATTTTGTATATTGACCGATAATAAATATTTCTTAACGAAAGTGTTGCCCTAAATACATTATTATAAGAGGCTGAGATATTTATTGTCTTTAATATTTTATTTTAAGTTAAATTGCATTTATAAAAAATAGTGGCATTTATTATTTTATTATATAAGTATAATGTATCTATGTATAGTGTTATCGTTGCGACGAATATTAAACTTGTAATATAAATAAGTACATCAGAATAATAGTTTAATATTCGTTTGTTGTCGTCGACACAAACATTCGAGTAAAGATTACTTTAGGCTTTGTGACAGTGCTTCCCTGTCTTACATACATACATAAGCTCACGCCTTATCCCGTCCGAGGTAGGCAGAGACGACAGAACGCCACTTGTCACGATCCTGGCAAACAGATTGGGTCTCGTCCACAATCATTAAGCGAGTCGTACATGCATGCGGTCATTTCAATCTGTCTTCTGCATTCATTATCGTTAGATGTAATGTCCAACCTGTTCTAAAGAGTTGTTCAAGTCGCCCATAGGTCTGTGTAAATAATATTCTAAGTACATCTAATACACTGTCCTTTTAAAAGAACATGCGTGTAACATCAACATAATGAACGATTGCCACCAAACGACTTCGCCGGAGCGCTTCGGGAAGCCTTTAACATTGTTCTGAAGGAAATTGTGTCTTGTTACGCAATACATAAATAACATTTACTACACAGTCACATTATCTACAGACCTCTCTGGAATAACCTCGCCTCCCCGCGCTCACCACGCGCGCATCAGTGATACGTCCCACGCGACGTGACGTCATCGACGCCAGGTCTCGAGATAATGTGACTGGGTAGTACATGTATTTACAGCTTTGCTTAGTTTGGGACTAGATGGCGTTGTGTGTATGTGTGAGGAATACATATTTATATTTTTGCATTAAGTATACAATTTTTAGAAACCACATGCAAAAATGTACATTAGGTATGTATTGTGTATAAGGCTCAATTTCCTTTAGTAATATCTCTTACTCCGTATGTTTGTGTCGACGTCACTAAGTAATGGACAATGTCTAAGCTCAATAATTATAGCATAATATTAATTATACATTCCGTCCTTACATACGTTAGAAATAATATGTTAATTAAATATCGTCCTTAACACGTTGATATAAAGTTGTAAATAGATTAGATAAATGTTTTAATGTATAATGTGGTCGATAATTGATATTTTCTGGAACTCCCAGCCATTTTCCCATAAGTAACAGATTTTGTTCCTTTAAGCATGGCCTTAACTTAGTTTGGTGACGGAGTAAGAATACAATATGTCACCACCCCATCTCATCCCATGGGTGTCGTAAATACCGACTAAGGAACCAACCGTAAATATTATCTTTACGAAATAAAGAGAAGGAAAACTTGAAATTAAACTCTATACCAATCCGTCTGGCCAGCGTGGTATTAGTAGGCCAAGTATCATCATGGGAGGAGGCCCGTCCCTGCAGTGGGACATTAATGGACTGTTATGATGAAGCATGGCCTAGTGAGCTCGCAACCCCGGGTGTAAGCTGAGCGTTACTCCTGTGGTTTGAGAATGTTAATATTCTTAGAAATAACTTCTTCGATCTACACCCATGGGATAAGAGAATGATACATTAGATCATTTGAGAGCATTTTAAATGTGATTACGCTATTAACAACTTTATTAGTACTACATAGGGACTATATTTGTGTGTGTCTTTATGTTTTAAATTATAAGATTCTATCCAATATTGTAATAATATGTGAGTGATAAAATTATTATACTTTAGACAACTTTTTAAATACAATACTGTAATAATATTATCTGTATCCATACTAATATAACATAACTAAATAGTTTGTCTGTATACATAAATAAAATCACGCCTTATCCCGGCCTGGGTAGGCAGAGACGACAGAGCGCCACTTGTCACGATCCTGGCAAACAGACCTCGTCTACATTCATTAAGGGAGTCATACATACGCGTCGGTTACGAGTGTTCTTTATTAAGGCCTTCTCCAATATCCAACCTATCTGGTCAACATATCGACTAGTCCTTTCACACTAGTTTGTCTGTATGTATGCAGTAATCTTAGCATCCACTAATTAGAATTGAAAAAATATTATAGCGTTGAATAGTCCTTTTAGACGACGCGACGGTTTAAGACTATTTTATTATCAACTAGCCTATAGCAGTCCACTGCTGGACAAAGGGCTCTCCCCATACGCGCCACAGAACACGGTCTGCGCCTTCCGCATCCAGTCCGACACAGACACCTTTTTGAGGTCGTCCGTCCACCTAGCTGGGGAATAATAATATAATTGAATGGAAATAATGTCAAGAACTAATGGTTCCTTTGGATTACTCCTCTGTATCTTAGATAGTTGGTTTACAAAGAAAGGAAGTGTAAAATTGTGATATGCTCAATAACGGCACACTGTATTCTCTGTAATACATTGCTGAAATGGTCTTGTGTGAAAGAAATAAATATTTATTTGCCAAAATTCACAAAACAGATTACGTTAAAAGTAATATTTTAGACAAAAAGGTTCACACTCAGCTTTATGCTTCGTTGTTGGACAACCACAACAGAACGCTGATTTTCAGTGTGAACCCGATAACGTACAGTTATTTTTTTTCAACAAAAACTGAGCACCATTAAGTGCTATAAGTTATACGAGCGAATCCACCTGAGACAGCTAGTAGTTATGCTTTTAACTTAATATACGAATGTTGTTACTGTATTTATACATATCAGTGGAAATACTTGTGTCAATTATATGTATATTATATTAATAAATATAGGATGTACCTAATATGTGAGAACGAAAAGTGAAACAACGAATACCACGACCCTTCGTTATTCTGTTATTCGAGGTCGCATGACTTCATTGCTAAGATATTCGTGGTGGCGTGCATTCGTTGTAGTAAACTTACGGGGTCGTAGTATTCGTTGTTTCACTTTTCGTTGTCACATATTAAACCCATAAGTATATATCATATTCATGTAATAATTATCCTTGCGTAAACTTGTAGTTTGTTTATTGAAATATATGTCTTATTACGTCGTCCTAAGATATAAAGTCTTGCGTTTTAAAAGTCCTCGAAGGTCTGTTAATAAAACATTTGAATATCGAGGTTCATGTCGCCAGCTCAAGCATTCTAGGTTATTGTCATTTACTGACCAAGAAAACCCCCATGTTAGAAACATGTATTTTTTCATATTACTGTTTTACACGGGTCTTACTCGCGGTATATATTACTCAGCCTAGATACTAATAATTAGTCCCTCCGCGACCACGGCCCTTGTAAATCCGCCGAAACGTCGGAGAAAAACCTAGGTATTCATCCTATTAGTATCTAGGCTAAGTAGTATATACCACGAATAAGATCCGTGTAAAAATGTATACAAATCGCGATATTTTAAAATCTATTGTGTATTTTTTCATTGTTTTTTAATAAGTAGGTATATTTATTTCAATAAGCTTCACATAAGTGTTAGAAATTCATTTAAAGTTACTTATTACATATAATATGTAAGCAGTGCATGTGGGGATAATATGTGAATATAATGCATAATAAATATAAGTATTGTGTATATAATATTATATCATATAATAGTTATACCCCTTCCAGCGTAAGTTTAGCTTTTTGACAGTTCACGTCCATGAAGTTTCGTAATACTTCCGCTTATTTTTCGCACAAATTATATTGTATTTCATGGACGTACCCATGTTTTTTTCAGTTACCATGGTTACTTAGTGATGGACACTCATAACGATTACCACCATTATGAAACAAATTACAAATAATCGGTAAAAATAAATGCTATGAATAAACCTGAACTCTTCATAATACGTTTATAAAATGTAATATGATATTTTAGATAAGCTATAACCCGCGAAGGTGTCACCATAAATTATGTATTTTAAATAATACCTAAGCCAACTATAATTTTATCATTTTGAGCTATAGGCTAATTCTCTTAACATAGAAGAAAGAAACAATAATAAAATGATAATGTAAGTTGATGTAAGGATCCAAATGTGTAAAATAAAGTAATTTGAAAAATCGCGAAATCGCTTACAATCGAATGGCATTACATTCGAGATATTACTGAACGTCACTAACGTCAATCTGTCAAATATCGTTAAATATAGTGGAAAGGGTATAGGTGTGACAAATATACAGTAACCCCATATTCATAAACGCCTCTTAAATTTTAGTCAATTGATTAGCTTAAATTATTATGGTTTCGTTTGGCATAAGGTTGGTTTTATTAATAAAAATCTTGCTAAACAGTGATTAAATTTAAGAGGCGTTTATGAGTAAGAGGGTTACTGTTGATTATATTTTTATTATGTTTTAATTACATAGGAACTGTTAAGTATCATAACTGTGTTGTAAGTTAGGTGTTGGTAACTGCATAATAAATGTATATTGATTTGTAATATACATGTTATACTCCGTCCTGTAGTTCAATAAATGTATTTACGCATCGTAACACATAATAAAAATACTTGTTTATTGTAAAATGTGTCTTATGACTATTACTCGTATTAAGTTAATACGTCTTTACCTATGAAATTGCCGTTTTGTAAGGAGATTTTATGCGAAGTTTGATTTTTCATACTAACGTTATATTAGGTTTTTCAATAAGTAATTATTAAACATAATAGAATGAAATTTGGTATAAGTAATAGCGCACATCTTAGCTAACTTATATCAATTTAATCATAAGAAAAAAATATACGGGAAGAAGTTACATTTGTTTAAATGGTAAAAAGTTTAAATTGGACACATATTTATTTATTTAATAAATAAATATTCTATTCTATTCTATTCTATTCTATTCAGGCTTATTACTAATACAAATATAAATTATTTTTCTTAAATCTTTTGTTAGTTGTTGGTAATATCCTGTATTTACCAAATTAATACAAGCAATCTATGTTTAAAAAGAAAATAGAGGCTAAAGACTGCGCGAATAATAACAGCAATTTCATAGGTAAAGACCTATTATAAAGTGTGTCAGGTTCATGTGTTACTATAATATCATAGTGACGACACTTATATATAACAACACGTAGTACTTTCTATTTGTAATGCTAATTACGTGTTTGTCTCAATTTACTAATTTTACTCATTTTAATGCTGAACTATTTTATTTGTCACCAAATGTTATATTTGTCATCACGTGAAATCGTAGATTTTTATTCTAGATCTATTTATTATACTATGACCACTCTAATAGGTGTTTGAGATTAGGCATCTTATAGGTGAATTTCAGAGTATAGTATCATAATATGAAACACATAAACGCCGCCAAGTCGTTGAGTACATGACCGGTATGATATCGGAATGAGACACGGTAGTAACCTATTCGCATTTTTAATAAACAAGTTAGTAAAGTGCTAATATCAATATAATATGTTACTTAAATAAGTAATACTTCCATATTTTTGAAAATAATAAAGTTTAGTTTAACTTGTACTAGTCTGTCAATGACGTTCGTATTAATATTTATTTTAAATATTGTAGACTTACTAAGTATGATTGTAGCGAGGAATTTTGAACCATATCTTAGTGTATAGAGAGTTGAAAACATTCTGATGTGCATAATTTTATACTTAAATATTATTAACACTGGATAATAATAACAAAAAATAACCGGTTCGAATATTTTTTTTAAATTTTGATTAATTTTCGGTAACGACAAATATTTTTTCATAGTTTCTTACTTTTGGGCTCGTATTCAGCCCATCTATACAATAGTGTATCGGGCTAGGCTGTATTTATATCCAATGTCTCAAAATACGAATAGCTTGGACAATATTTGCACAAAACGTTTACGGGGCAATAAATGCCCTTATGTGCGCGCGTGCTAAAATGTGTCACTAAGCTACGATCAATCAAAGATACATTATTTGAAACTTTTACCTTAAAAATAATTATTAATGTTTATTATTCTATTTTAAGTTCATGTTTGGTTTGTTTCCTACAATATTTATCTATATAATAATATATAAAACTCAAAGGTGACTGACATAGTGATCTATCAACGCACAGCCCAAGACACTGGTGGGATCTGGCTGAAATTTGGCATGCAGGTAGATGTTATGACGGAGGCATCCGCTAAGAAAGGATTATGATGAATTCTACCCCCAAGGGGATAAAATAGGGGATGAAAGTTTGTATGAAACTTTGTCAATTTCAAACCGATAGGCCTGAGACTTTGTATGCATATAGCTACTATGACGTTGGCACCCCCTTAGGAACGAATTTGATAAATTAGGTGGTGAAAGTTTGTATGTAACTTTGTCAGTTTCAATCCGATCGAGCTGAGACTTTGCATGCATATAGCCATTATGACGTTGACACCCCCTTAGAAAGGACTTTGATAAATTCTACCCCCAAGGGGATAAAATAGGGGATGAAAGTTAGCACGAAACTTTGTCAGTTTCAATCCGATCGGGCTGAGACTTTCCATGCATATAGTTACTATGACGTTGGTACCCCCTTAGAAAGGACGTTGATAAATTCTACCCCCAAGGGGATAAAATAGGGAATTACAGTTAGTATAAAACTTTGTCAGTTTCAATTCTATCGGGCTGAGACTTTGCATGCATATAGATATTAATATATAAAACTCAAAGGTGACTGACATAGTGATCTATCAACGCACAGCCCAAGACACTGGTGGGATCTGGCTGAAATTTGGCATGCAGGTAGATGTTATGACGGAGGCATCCGCTAAGAAAGGATTATGATGAATTCTACCCCCAAGGGGATAAAATAGGGGATGAAAGTTTGTATGAAACTTTGTCAATTTCAAACCGATAGGCCTGAGACTTTGTATGCATATAGCTACTATGACGTTGGCACCCCCTTAGGAACGAATTTGATAAATTAGGTGGTGAAAGTTTGTATGTAACTTTGTCAGTTTCAATCCGATCGAGCTGAGACTTTGCATGCATATAGCCATTATGACGTTGACACCCCCTTAGAAAGGACTTTGATAAATTCTACCCCCAAGGGGATAAAATAGGGGATGAAAGTTAGCACGAAACTTTGTCAGTTTCAATCCGATCGGGCTGAGACTTTCCATGCATATAGTTACTATGACGTTGGTACCCCCTTAGAAAGGACGTTGATAAATTCTACCCCCAAGGGGATAAAATAGGGAATTACAGTTAGTATAAAACTTTGTCAGTTTCAATTCTATCGGGCTGAGACTTTGCATGCATATAGATATTAATATGACGTTGGCACCCCCTTAGAAAGGACTTTGATTAATTCTACCCCCAAGGGGATAAAATAGGTGATGAAAGTTTGTATGAAACTTTGTCAGTTTCAATACGATCGGGCTGAGACTTCGCATGCATATAGTTACTATGACGTTGGTACCCCCTTAGAAAGGACTTTGATAAATTCTACCCCCAAGGGGATAAAATAGGGGATTACGGTTTGTATGAAACTTAGCTTCTCTCATGGACTGCATGTTTTATGTTGCTTGCTCATGAGTAATTTCTCTCAATAGCTTAATAGTTTTAGTGCCTAATGACAGATTAATTATTAAGAATATGAGTGTACATACAAAGAAGTTTTGTAGGCCCCTTATTTTTACACGCGCTAAACAAAAAATAAGCCTAATTAATCATAATACTTCTGAACGCGAGCGACGGGGAACAGCTAGTTTAATAATAAAAGTGAAATAATTACCTACCTAGGTATCTTCAGCAACAATAAATTTCTAATAACAAAAGGCGACAAATAAATAAGAGGCGCACTGTGTTTGTAAATAGTTTTCATAAGTTAATGTAATGCACACGAACCTCGAAGACTACTGGTATTGACAGAATTAGGTGCTTTGTGAGATGAAGGCTCTATTTATGAAGTCAAAGTTCCTCTCTACACGTATCATACATATCTGGGGCCAAAATGCAATCTATTAGTTATATAAGTATATAAATATATGTATTAATATGTTAGTTTGAGTTCTATTGTAAAAAGTTGTTCAAATAAAAATATAATAAAATTGAATTAATTCTTTCATTTTAAACACCTGTCTTTGTTTTTCCTGATGGCTGAATTATGAGTATTCCTACATCAGGGCCCCAACAATGTGTCTCAGGAGTTCACAAACATTAATTGAATTGACACAAATACAATGTAGACGAAATTCATTATAGTTATAAAAAGTGGCATTTGAATATCATATTGTGTAAAATAATTAGAGCACATAGGTAAAACCCAGTTATCAAAATAATAATATAAGAATTATATCCTACTTAAAATGTATATCTAAAGATGATCTTTATCATTAACAAACAATGACTTAATATCATTGGTAATATCATATAATCACATAAAAATCTATAAATACGAATAAAAATAAACATAACTCATGTTTTAGTATCTAATCTTTACACGGAGGCAATTTTATATTGCTGATAGCAAAAACAAAACGTTTTCAGACTTTGATTTTATATTTGTAATCTATTACGTATTTATATATAAATAAATAATCTTTATAATAGATAGCTTATCGTTCTGATAATAATATTAAGTAACATCAAGTCACAGTGACTGGTAGAATAATAGGTATGTGAACTTACACCTGGGACTAAAGATTAAAAATGTAAACATTCTGTTGTTTTTTTAAAACATGGCGGCAGTCTATAGATAAGTACTGATATATACAAAATGATAAGTACAGTTTTTACAAATAAAACACTTAGATAACACTGTGAAAATGATTTCACATGCAACCTAAGAATTAAGTTTAAAATTGACGTGAAACCGTAAATTATCTTTACGAAATGAAAAGAAGGAAAACTTGAAATTAAACCCTATACCAATCAGTCTGGCCAGCGTGGTATTAGTAGACCAAGTATCCCTCCGTCACGGGAGGAGGTCCGTCCCTGCAGTGGGACATTAATTGGCTGTTATAATGATATTATGATGACGTAAAACCTAAAGATACCTCAGCAGTTTCGCACCCGACATTACTTATGGTAGACTTAGCGTCTTACCGAAATAACGTTTGACCAACATTACTTAGGACCGACCATAACGTTTGACCGACATGCTTTGAGTCAGTTGAGGCATTGCTGTGAGTCGAGTCTTTCTCTTCATGTAGCCTGATATGCTCGCGAAATGATGGTGAGGTACAAAACAGACTTTTTAGGAGCTTTTGATTAGAACATAGACAATAGATGTCAGTTTTTAACCTAATACAAGACAGTGAATTATAAAGTAAATACAAAATGTAATCTGATGTACCTAGGTAAACAATAGTAATACCTACCTAGATAATAATTACTTATTTATCAATTTTATGATCCCCTGCTACGGATGTTGTAATGTATTTGAATAGTTTTATAATGATAGTGGGTAGGTATATGAATGTAAACATAATGACGTTAGAATATGCATTTATTAATCAATTAGTGTAAGTAAAGAAACTTTAAATTAGAATTGATATTAATGCTTTGTTTTTTAATTTAATCTTTGGAGTTCGGAACATGTAGGTATATGCTCAGAGTGGCATTGTTAGAAGGAGAATACATACATACAAACATAAACTCACGCCTTATCCCGTCCGGGGTAGGCAGAGACGACAGAACGTCACTTGTCACGATCCTGGCAAACAGATTGGGCCTCGTCCACATTCATTAAGCGAGTCAATGCGCGTCGGTTACGTTACGAGTGCTCTTTATTTGGAATATTGTGAACAAAAGTATTAATCTCATACGCACAATAAGAACCCCTCAAATCGAAAGCCCAAGATCCAACAATGATAAGTAATAAGTATTGCTTTTTCAATAACACGATAGACCTGGCAAACGCACGGGGACCACAGGGAATGCTTTACATTAGGTCTTATCCACTATCGTAAGCGTTTCTGCTGGGCTCGAGTAATGTTTTTCTTCATAGGTATTGACGTATTTGACGACCTCTGTGGCGTAGTAGTTATATATCATGACTGTTACGCAGAGGTCTCGGGTTCGATTCCAGCTTAATGGAAATCTTTGTGTGCATGACATGATTGTTTGCATTGGTCTGAGTTTTTTGTATGTGTAATCATGTATGTATTTACAAAAAAAAGTATTTATGTATTTGTATGAGTACACATACCTACTACAAGCTCTGCTTAGTTTGGGATGGCGTTGTGGGAAAGTGTGAGGAATAAAATAACTAATGCATATAGGTGGTTTTATTCGTTTAACCGTATTTCCATATATACGCGTCTTAGACTTAGGTACCTACTTTGTTTGGAAATTGGCAACAGTGGAAAGCCTTGATTAAAGTTTAATGTTTTTGGACAATATTATTTTATATTATTATATTACTAATATATATTAATATTATATTACTTACTTACTCCGTTGGCTCAACGACCCAAAATGTGTCTTGGCCTCCGACACGAGAGAACGCCACCCTGTTCGATCCTTGGCCACCTATTGCCAGTTGCTGACATTAAGTTCCCTCAAATCATTCTCAACCACATCCTTCCAGCGGTATCTGGATCCAGCAATATTATATTGGCTTATTTAAGTGCGTCGCGTTATTATAATTAAACTGAATGAAAACAACATGATCACGGTGACTCGACTCATCTATCTGTACTGCACAACGACCTCTACACAATAAACAATAAAAAATTGTTAATCATATTTGTCCGAACGTTTTAATGTCATACCTACTAGAGTTTGTTTACTTATACCATGAATCATTTCATTTCATAACAGCCCATTAATGTCCCACTGCAGGGACGGGCCTTCTCCTGTGACGGAGGGATACTTGACCTACTACCACGTTGGCCAGAATGTGTGAGGAATATTTATTTATTATATTTATTTAACAGTCACAAAATTACTGCATTTTGAGGTAAAAAACAGCTGAATTGAGAATCTCTTCCTATTTGTAGGCTGCTGTTTTTGTTGTCAAAAAATTAATGGAATAGCTAAAACAAAACAGCCTACAAAGAAAACAACCTAAAATATTATTAGAAATGGCACAGATATTGAAGTACTTCACTTGAGCCGTTTTAAAGTTTAGAAAACATAAAATGCGTAAGTATGTAAAATTAATATATATATATATATATATATATATATATATATATATATATATATATATATATATATATATAAAATTAATACAATAATGATAATACTAAATAAGTAAATTATTTATTTTTTCTCTCATAGATTTAATTTACTATGACAATTGACGTCAATAAACTATAAAGATGACATTATTATAAAATATTAAGTCTAAAAATAAATAATCTGAATTTTTAAGAATTGGTTTTATAAATTGTAGCAGTAAGAAATTTGCTTAGAGACTTGTATTTTTATTTAATTACTAATGATAAAAATAAATACATTAAAATAAAAAAAATATTTTAGACACAATAGGCAAATAATTTTCCAGATGTCTAATTTTCTCATTCCACTTTATACACACAATAGGCAAATAAATTCATACAAGTATTGAATTTTCCTATTCAAAAAAATAATGAAACAATGCAAAATATCTACCAATTATTATTTAGCCTTATAATGAAGCAATCATTATTAAAATAGCACCAACTTACAAGGCCGGCTTGAAGTTGATGCTGCAGGGTGCGCAGATGTAATTAAATGTCCTACATGCGCGAACTTCTCTGATAGCTAACTTCAGAACGTATTCCTAGGTATTACTTTAGACAGTAAATTACAATGGGGCCCCCATATTGAAAACTTATCAGGTAGGCTTTCTTCAGCAGCATACGCAGTGAAAAAAATACGTCAGTTAACAGACATAGAAACAGCTAGGCTAGTTTATTTTAGCTATTTTCATAGTGTTATGTCGTATGGTATTCTGTTGTGGGGTAGTGCGACTGATATCAACACAATATTTGTATTGCAAAAAAGAGCGGTACGTTGTATAATATAATATGGGCCCAAGAGAGTCTCTTAAAGATAAATTTAAAGTGTTTAAGATTATGACTGTGCATTGCCAGTATATATTTGAAAATCTAATGTATGTACACAAAAATATAAACAAATATAAAAAAATGAGTGATAAACACAATGTTAATACACGAAATAAAAATAAACTTGCTGTTCTACACACTAGGCTTCTTATAATAAGTAATTCTTTCGCTGGTAATGGTATTCGTTTTTATAATAAGCTCCCTATGGAAGTTAAAGAATTGTCAATTAATAAATTTAAATCTTTCATTAAACATAAGTTAATATTGAAATCATATTACAGTGTAAAGGATTACTTAAACGATAAAAATGCCTGGATCTGAATTGTCCTGTTTTCTTAATAAAATATTTGTGAAGTGATCACCTAAAAGAGCGATAGGAACCCAGCAGAGTTTCTTGTGGGTGTCTTCTCTGTCATGGTAGTGTTCCGAACCCTCAGTAAACTTAGCCGTTAAGTTAGACGTGCTGTGATCACTATAAAAACTCCGACGTTCATAAATATCATTGACGTGACTTAGATGAAATAAAATATTTTTTCATTTTTATTTTTCAGACCGGTCTTAGCGCCATATCATTTCTCTATATCTATCTCGCTTCCACTTACGGGTCTTCTATTATTATATAATATCTTTATCTCTTTTACTATAGTTGGTGTGTACTTTATTGTTTTTGCTTGGTGAACATGAGCGGTAACCCATCATGGAAGCTCTGCACGATGCTTGACTTGGGGTCCACTACTGGGTGTCTGAGGGTGGTTGCTGCTGGATGCACTGAGCAGCATGATAACACAGCTGCTAGACCGGCTAATGACTGCATCAGTTCTAGGCGTCCACCTGTACAAGTAGGTACAGTTACCTAAATAAATATTATATACGCGGGATATTAACGCGCATTTTATTTACCTTTATTTTACTTGACGTTTCGGCACAGGTTGCACTGGCCGTGGTCGCAAGCTGACAGTCAGTCATAAAATGCGCGTTAATATCCCGTTTATAAAATATTTATAATAATAAAACGCGATAGTTTAAAAGTTATTACTTATAGTTAAACGTATAGTCAACCAGTCAATTGACGCCAATAAGCTATGACAATGTTAGATATACTAAATTATATGAAATACAATAGTAAGTGCCCGTTGCTACACTAAAATGAATAAAGAACTGAAACTGATAGCATCGATCATCATCAGCCAAAGGATGTCCACAGCTAAACATAGGCCTCTTGCTGAACATTTCCAACGTGCGCGATCCTGTGCCCCCCTCATCCAGCGGCCTTCCGTTAACCACTAACTTACCATTCCTATTCAATGTAACAAATAGTTTTAAGATAAAAAGCAATTACGTAACAATACTACGGTCAAAATTACCTAACGTGAGAACGAGCCTACAGCAACAATAGAAATAATTACAGTCACGAGATTTGGTTTTAGATCTATTAGCAGTATTGCTCGTAATCAAGTTCTTTCAATGATATTATTTGCGCAGTTTTTGGAGCAAAACAACATTCAATATCATCATAACAGCCCATTAATGTCCCACTACAGGGGCGGGCCTTCTCCTGTGACGGAGGGATACTTGGACTACTAATACCACGCTGGCCAAACGGATTGGTATAGGGTTTAATTTCAAGTTTTCCTTCTTTTTATTTCGTTAAGACAATATTCACGACTAGTCCCTTAGTCGGTTTTTACGACACCCATGGGCTGAGATGGGGTATCCTTACTCCGTCACCACGCAGAGAAACATTCAATATAATATAATATATTTGTATAGCTACATACCTATGCAAGCTCTGGGTCCTTCTCCAAAAGGCATGTAAGCAAATTTATTAGCATTAAAATCTTCAGGATTGAACCTCTCAGGTCGGAATTCTTCAGGTTTGTCAAAGTATTTAGGATCATTGTGCAACGACTGTACGGGTATCATGATCTTGACATTGTCATCTATAGTTATATTCAACTCTTCAAAGGTATAAGGCTTAGTACATTGCCTTAACAGAAAGCCGAGAGATGGGAACATTCGCATGCCTTCTTTGAACGTCCATTCCAAGTACGTCATCTCCTTCACAGCATCGTAGCACAGCTTGCCATCGTATTTAGCTAACACTCTGTCTACTTCTTCCTGCGAAACAAGATACAAAGCATTATTCAAAGTTTGTCAAAACTAAACTTTGAATGGGGCTAATGATTAGCGATTGTCATTCCGAGGTATAAAACTTTATGGAACTACTTACTTGAACTTTCTTCTGAACATCTTGGTTAAATGCTAGTTCATGAAGCGTGTAGCTGGTAGCAGAAGAAGATGTTTCGAAGCCAGCAGCGAAGAATATGAACACCTGAGCAGCGATGACACCGTCGTTAAACTCCAGCCGTGATTCCTCAGGGGTACCATCTGGTTTAAGCTTACTCAGCGACTCTCCAACTATTGTTCCTTTCATCCTACACTCCAGCATTAAATCTATGAAATCATTTCTGCCGCACGGTTTGTAATTTCGCTTCCTCAATATCTCTCCGACTAGCTCATTGATATCATCATCCAGTCTATTCCACACCTGTACATTTTTAAATATTTCTGGAAACATTTCTTTGAGAGCTGATTTCAAAAAATCTATCAACCTACCCTTGAATATCTTACGACCAAGTTGTCTGAACGCCGAGTTTTCATCGTTGAGTGAGTCAGCGTCTAAGCCGAAGCCACAAGCTCCAATGAAGTCTGTTGTGTACCTCGCCATCATCTCACGAGCATCCAAAATTTTATCACCATCAGCAGCTTCCAGCATCAGTCCTTGTAAGCGTTCAGCTCGCTCAACAATGAGAGGAAACATAGCTTTCAACTTGCCTGATGTAAAGGCAGGCGTCATTCTTTGTCTCAACAACTTCCAAACGTCTCCTTCAGCGAAGAACAGGTTCTGCATCAGAGGTTCGAAGACTGTCTTGTGCGGTGTGAATCCTCTTTCATAGAACGATGTGAAATCCGCGGTAAGAACTTTTTTAATGATTTCTGGATCTCTGATTAACAGTTCTGGTTGTGTTGACCGGAAAAAGCCGACGACTTTTTCATGAGGGTACTTCCAGTAAAGTTCATCGACTAGTTGAGTTACACTTTTGATAAACAAGTAACCACGGAGGTTATTTCCAAAGAATGGTATCGGTTTGACATATTTGATTTCTCTATTCTCCCAGTATTTGAATGTTCTTGTACCGTATAAGTAGAGAGTAATTATTATTACGAAAATAATAGCTACGGTAATCATTTTGAACCTTGTTTTGAGCGGTAGGTTCACATAAACGTCGCTGTAAGCACGTCTGATAATCGAGACGATATCTGAAAGATAACGGAATTATATTTATTTACACCTAGATAATGATAATTAATATAATAGTATTGTACTATTTTCTAATAATAAACAAAGTCTTACGAAACGACGCAGTTAGATCTAGCCAAGTGTTAGAATTATCTTACAACTGTCTTATTTACAAAGCGATACAAAATAAATCACGTAGGACAATTATGCTCTTCTAGCTATTGCTTGCGGCTTCGCCCGCGAAGGCTTATGACTATTTGATGCATTACATCTCCGTAAACAACATTATAGGACATACTGCATTTTGATACACTAAATAAACAGCGCAATCATATTTTTAACACTCACACAGCCGTTCAAAAGTAAATCTTGGTCTTCAGATTGCCAAAACTTACAAAAGTTTTAGCACGAGACTAATAAGTGTAAAGCTATAAATTGCTAAAACTCCCATATCTGTACAATCTGGGCCCGAAACTCTTAGTAAAGATTTCATTCTCTTTTACTAAGGTGCATGCCTTATTAAAAGCGTCTAACTTAAGTGATTTAGATTTTTCATACAAAAGGGTTTTTCCCGATAACTCGAATCCCGTTCCCGTGGAAATTTTAACAGTTAAATTTTAACAATTTTAATTCTGGCATGTGACGTTTAATTAGACCAAGTCTCTCCGTCAATAGATCCTGTATACGCTGTGGTGTTATTTACTTTTTTAACTATTTATAAAATACTTGCCAACCCGTGCCCACGACGTTGGGCAGCGAAAAAAATGCGTCCCTTTTTTAACGTAGTAGGTAGGTAAAGTACGCGACAATATACTCGGCTGTCCTGAAATTGTTGCAAATGCCTGCGCAGATATCAGTTTTCGAACTACTTATATGGCGCATTGGAGGGGGGTATTATTAGTTCGTGTCATGCGCTAACTTCTCTGATGAACTACAATCCGGCCGAGTTAGTTGACACGTACTGGTCTGTATAAATATAATGTACTAACTGACCCATGCCCACTTCTTTGGGCGGCGAAATAAACGCATCCCTATTTTAAACATATTTCATTACTGCTCCACTCCTATTAGACATAGCGTGATACTATATGACCTATGACATACATTTAGACCCCGATAAATGGGCTATTCGAAACAGAAAGAATTTTTAAAATCGGTTTTGGTAGATCCAGAGATTGCCCCCTACAACGTCACAAACAAACAAACTTTACCTCTTTATAATATAGTACAGATAAGTATAGATAGATTTAAAACACTTACTTTATATCCAACTTCTTCTAAGAAATCCTCACCGACTAACGAAACATGGTAGCCATTATCTGATTAAAACATTATTCGGATGTAAGTATATTCTTTTTATTGTAAAGGTTTCTCCTCTTTTTAACCGACTTCATAAAAAGGAGGAGGTTAAACGTTCAATTCGTTAGTATTATTTATTATTTTTTTGTTTTCTCTATACACGACTCACAGTTGACTGGTAGATAATGTCAGTGGTACTAAGTCTGCCTCTGTACTGGTTTGTGAATAAAGTTTTCCATAAATAGTTAATAAGTAAGTAAATTAATATTTTACATTTACGTCAAAAACATTACATAGATATTTTATAGCTAAATTATGTAGAAAATTAACATTTATAACGTAAAATAGTCCACAAGATTTAAACAATGAATATATAGGTAATTATTCATATAAATAAAACTTATTTTGACCTTGTCATAGAAAATTAAAATATTAAAGCGGTTGTCATGCACGAGGTCGGGGGTTCGAGTCCCGCGCATGTCAATTCTTAATTAAATTATTGTCCTGAGTCTGGATGTTTTGAAAATTAAAGTCCCCGCGACACAGAGGATAATACCTAATTGCGGGAGATACGTACATACATAAACTCACGCGTTATCCTGTCCGGGGTAGGCAGAGACGACAGAACGCCACTTGTCACGATCCTAGCAAACAGATTGGGCTTCGTCCACATTTATTAAGCGAGTCATACATGCGAGTCGGTTACGAGTGCTCTTTATTAAGGCCTTCTCCAATATGCAGCCTATCTGGTCAACAATATGTTTTCCGGGGCCTACCCGCACCGACTAGTCCTTTCTTTATTCCGGGAGATATCTTATTAAAAGAGAAAATAAGACTTATGATAACACTTAATGTTTATGTTGATCTAAAGTGATCATCACTGAACCAATGAATTTTACCTTTGTTATGGGTGGGAGACGAGCCAATTCGGCAGGGACGATTTATGGTGGATGCGTTCAAAATATTCGTTCGTCGTAACAGCCCACTGCAGGGACGGGCCTCCTCCCGTGACGGAGGGATACAGGCATTACTCGAGCCGCAATACACAGATTGCGTAAAAGAGGCATTTCTATAAACAGGTCTGTCAATAGTGCGGGGTATCTGCTGTAGGATTCCTTAAGGATCTGTATTGGGACCACTATTATATTCCTTGGCAAGCCTTGGCTACGTTTTTTTTAAGTTTGTTAAACTTCAGAATATACTTGTGTTTTTGACAAATTTTAAAATATTATTGTTTGAAAGTTCTAAAATAAATTGAATTACAATATGTACTTAGTAACTAACTAGGTTTTAAATCATAAATAGTCTACTGAAAATCATCCGAGTTGCGAAAATCATCATAATTGCGTATTGTAATCGGTATCAATAATCAGATTTTGGAGTTAGTTTATTTAATTAAACAAATGTTAAAATTGCTTACACCTAATGATTAGTAAAATTTTTAATATTACCTTTATACAAAGTACTACATGTTATATTGTACTGTTGTTACAAAGTACTACAACATATTACCTCAATGCTTACAAAGTGTGGATTGCTATAAGTTCAAACTCATATTTTTTATTGCTTTTCCCACAATGTTTTTATAGATGTTAAAATAAAGATAGGTATCAATTATGGACCCTGTCGGGCACAACATCAAATATATTTGAAGAGAGGAAGAGGCACTATTTGCCTACCACTATTTACATTTAATTAGGTAACAACACAAACCAACGACATAAAAGTTCTTTCAATTATCATATCCAAAAGAGGTCCACTGCTGGTTACATTTCAAACGACTCCACCTCTGCCTGCCCTGTGCCTTCCTTATCCAATTCTGGCACCCGAATCGGGAAACGCCAAATTCATTCCACGTTGCCGAAAAACTGCGGCTCAATCATACTATTGGCTATTTTACGAAACAGAGTACTCCCCAAATAACGGAATGTATTGACCCGTAACTTTTTGCTCAAGTAGGCATCACCAGAATATCAGCAACTGTATGTCCACAGCTAGACATCCTTCTCCTCTAAAAAATTACACACTGCGTGGTCCTGGGCCTCCCTCATCCATCAGTTTCCCGCCGCCCTAACTAGGTCATCGGACTCCTGTTTTTGGGATCTCTCCACATGAAGGTAATTAAGATAACCCTTGCTCAAGTAATGTTTGTACTACATTCCGGATGTAATTACCACACATAAACAAATATCAAAGTTCACAACAACTAGAAAATAATGTTTACGGAACATGATATTTCAAATATCTTAATCTAAGCTTTGTTGTGGTTCAAACATTAAATTCTAATGATTATCAGCTCTGATTATGTCCTATACAATTCTATCAAAAATGAAGAGATCCGCAGGAGAACCAAAGTGACCGACATAGTGCTCCATAGTTGCCCGGTTAAAGTGGCGGTGGGCAGGGCACATAGCGCGAAGAACCGACAGCCGTTGGGGCAGAAAGGTTCTAGAGTGGCGACCGCGTACCGGAAAACGCAGGGTGGGGAGACCCCTCACAAGGTGGACCGACGACCTCATAAGGACGGCGGGAAGCCAATGGATGAGGGAGGCGCAGGACCGCACAAGGTGGCAATATTTGGAGGAGGCCTATGTCTAGCAGTGGACATAGGCCTCTAAGTGGGAGACTTTTATTTTTTAAATTTAATTACTTAAAAGTTTGTTGAAAAATTACGCTACTAGAATAACTCTTATTGACTTTACAAAAAAATAATGTGACAGTGACAGGACCCAAAACATTATCATCATCATATCAGCCAATTGAAGTCATTGTATACATAATGGGACAAAGTAAAACAGAAAACCAGATATATTTTATGATCTACATAATATACCTATTAAGCATGGTACTCCTCAGGGTAGAGTAACTGATATCATAATATTATTATCTCACAGATATCGACCAAAACAAGACCATCTTCAGACTTCAACTTTACTTCAATATAAAACATAACAACAATGATAACCGCCGCCGTCGTCGCTGTTGTGATCATAGCTCTGTATCTCTACGGCACAAGGACCTTCAGACATTGGGAGAAGAGAGGCATCAAGTATGACAAACCTTTACTCTTCGTTGGAAATAACCTCAAAGGCTACATTTATACACAGAGCATCACACAAGTAGCGGAAGAGCTCACTGGAGGTACCCCAGCGAGAGAGTAGTTGGGTTCTTTAGATCAACACGACCTGAACTATTGATCAGAGATCCTCAAATAATCAAAAAAATCCTTACCACGGATTTCGCATCAAATCATTTTTTTTCAAATTTACAAATGGTCTTAAATTATGCTAAATTAAAATCTATATATATATAGCATCATTCTATGAAAGAGGATTCACACCGCACAAGACAGTCGAACCTCTGATGCAGAACCTGTTCTTCGCTGAAGGAGACGTTTGGAAGTTGTTGCGACAAAGAATGACGCCTGCCTTTACATCAGGCAAGTTGAAAGCTATGTTTCCTCTCATTGTTGAGCGAGCTGAACGCTTACAAGGACTGATGCTGGAAGCTGCTGATGGTAATACAACATTAGATGCTCGTGAGATGATGGCGAGGTATACAACAGACTTTATTGGTGCATGTGGCTTCGGCTTAGACGCTGACTCACTCAAAGACGAAAACTCACCATTCAGGGAACTTGGTCGGAGGATATTCAAATTAAATACTAAAGAATTGGTAAAACTAGCGCTTAAATAAATGTTTCCTAACACATTTAAAAACTTGAAAATTTGGGCACATCTCGAAGGCGATTTTAATGAATTGCTTGGAGAGATTTTCAGAAAAAGGAATTACAAACCATGTGGAAGGAACGACTTTATAGATGTGATGCTGGAGTCAAGAACTAAAGGCACAATTATTGGGGAATCCATGACGAAGTTCAAACCTAATGGTAAACCCGAGGAGGCACGACTGGAGTTTAATGACCAGCTCATCGCTGCACAAGTGTTCGTGTTCTTCGCTGCTGGTTTCGAGACATCCTCGTCAGCTACCAGCTACACGCTTCATGAGCTCGCGTACAACCAGGAAGTGCAGAAGAAGGCTCAAGTAAGTTACTGTTATTGTTCTACTCGCACTACAATACTTGGAAACTTACTTGATGGTGTAACTTAGGACTATGAAACAATAAGTAGTCATTTCGTTTCGAATTTAATTGATCCATTTGTGTACTTAAGCATTTAAGTATATGTGTAACCTTACTGTCTTTTACGGACAATATAATAACAGAGCAAGTAATGCAAAAATGGAGACAAAACCGCGATTTTTATCGTCACTTTGTTAGCCTGATAGTACTTAGATAGTTGTAGATAGATCAACTTAGTGTAAGTATAATATAAACAACGGCTGCTAACATTGTGTTTATTTATTTATTTATTTATTTATTTAAAGTTAATTAAAACGGTACAGGCCAATTACATTAATTAACTTAGAACTAACTTAGAATAATCTTAATCTTAAACTTAAATTAACATGGAACAGTGGACACCCTTTCATACACCTTCTCACAAAACACTAAACATACACGCATGATTTCATTCCATTCATCCGCGAACACATCACACTCTGGGTGTTGACTCAAGAGGTCATTGAGCATTTTTAAAGTTCGACAGACTGGGGACTCGGCTCTGGCAACGGTTTTTGATGGTAGCACCGCGAAAAGATCATGCCGGCGGTTCTGACGATGTGCGATGTATTTATCGGGAACAAATAACCTGCAAAAAAGTTCATGAAGGTCAGGGCTGTCAATTCGTCCTCTGAGGGTTTTCAAGCCAACAAGTAGCTGACAAAAACCCCTTCTGACTTCCAAGGAGTTATATGATAACATACCTAGAAGATAATTGGTAGGGTACATGTAGGGGAAAAAGTGGTACAGTCTCTGATAATGAGATCTGAGGAAAGTTTTTTGCACTTTTTCAAGCATCAAAGTTTGGTTTGCAGTATGGGGATGCCAGACACATGCGCTTGCTTCGAGTTTGCTCCGAACAAGAGTATTAAACAGGAGGCGAGCAATATTAGGGTTTTGAAAATCCCTTGAATTTCGCAAGACGAAACCCAATCGCCTGAAAGATTCTCTCGCAATAGCGGTGACGTGGTCTTTAAAAGTTAATCCCCGGTCGAAGGCTACACCCAGGTCCTTAATAGTGGAGACACGAGCAATTACCTTACCATCTAAGCTATAGTTAAAGACGGTTGGTCGCAACTTCCGACCGTAGCTCATTACGTAGCATTTACTAAAGTTAAAGTACAGCTTGTTCACTGTACTCCATTCATGAATTGCGTTGATATCCTTTTGCAGGAGTCCGCAATCCTCTTCCGTCTTTACTTGAGCAACCAATTTCAGGTCATCGGCATAGAGCAAGCATCTAGCAAATTTGACCTCTTCAGTGAGATCGTTGATCATAATGAGGAATAAAAGAGGGCCCAGAACAGACCCCTGACTCACCCCTGAGCCAGTAATGTAGGCCTTGGACTCGAAACAGCCATGCCTTACGAATTGCTTGCGATCTCGCAAGTAGTCAGCAAAAAATCTGAGCCAGCCAGATGAGAAGCCGAACATGCCTAGCTTAACCAAAAGAATGTCATTGTCGACTCTATCGAATGCTTTGCTAAAATCAAAGTAAAGAGCGTCAACCTGCCTACCGGCGTCTAAACCCCGAGAGATGTATTCAACGTTAAGCAACAAGTTAGTATCGACAGAGCGACCTGGTCGAAAGCCGTGCTGTGCATCAGATAAAAACACATTAATGTGTTTATAAATGACAGAATGGAGAATGTGCTCAAAAACCTTAGCAATTGTTGGCAAAACAGCAATGGGTCTGTGTTCTTCAACTGACGAGTTATTACCGGCTTTGGGGATGGGAATTACGCGTGACATTTTCCACTGCTCAGGGTAAACACCAGTCTGAAGGGCCAGATTAAATATGTGGCACAGAGGGGCTGCCAAGGTTTCCTGGCACCCCTTTAGGATAAACGCAGGGGTATCGTCAGGTCCAATTGAAGATAATGGTTTGAGCTTAGCGATCCCTTTAACAATGTCCTGTTTAGTCAGGGTAGGAAGTGGAATATTACTTTCCTCTTTGACCAAATTCAGGTTGCTTATGTCCAATTTAGGTTTATCAGGAAGAAACACACTAGCAAAGTACTGAGCGAAGGCTTCGGCAGCTTTGACACCAGAGCAAGTCTCCCCTTTGTGCATCACGTTTGGGTCAAAGCCGCCCTTAGATCGCAAGCTAGAGACATGTTTCCAAAATTGCCGTGGATTTGTGCCTATATTTTGTTCAATGTTAGAACAATAGCTCTTGTATGCTTCACGGGTTCTTGTTTTTAGGTCTGAGCGCAAAATACTAAATTCTAAGTAGATGAGGTCACAGTGCGCCCGTTTCCACCTAGCATGTAGTTTATTTTTGCGCTGTATATCATTAATAATGTCCCTCGTAAACCAGACAGGATATCGCCTATTACCGGAGATTTGTCTTCTTTTCTTAGGAATACAAGAGTCAAACAAACCGTATAAAACCGTGTAGAACATATCAGCAGCAGAGGGAGCATCGGAGCATTGAAGAACCTCTATCCACGGGGTAGTATGGATAAGTTCGTACAGAAGTATGTAGTTTCCTTTATTGAAGTTCCAATCCCTACTTCGGTTGATGTTACTGGGGTCAAGGCTGTCATCAGTCGTACCTGTTGGGATAGTAATAACAATGTCCAATGGGGGATGATATAAGTCAATAGGAACCAACTCCATGCCTATTACATGCTTGCAGTTAGTACTGGAACCTTCCCGAGTCAACACCACATCCAACTTACTCCCTCGCATATTCATCACCTCATTTACATCGACCAGATCACAGAAGCTCAAAAAATAACAGAAATAATTATTAATATTTACAGAGGCACTTTTTAAATTAAGGTCACCTAAAATTACAACATTTCCCTTCAAATCACATATAATGCTCTCCACTTTGCAGAACCATGTCATATAATCAGAGTCAGTTGCCGTGGGTTTTATGTAAACAACACATACTGACATATTTGTGCCATGTATTGTGATTGTCGCCCACATGTCTTCGCCACATTCTGTCTCGAGTTCATGTCGCCTATGCATAGTAACAGCAGGGCGCGTAGCTAGTAAGACGCCGCCTCCCAATGTCACTCTATCTCTGCGTAGGATGCTCCATCCTCCACTTGTGACTTCAGCGTCCTCAACTGAACAATCCAAATTTGTCTCTGTGACAGCAACCAGGTCGTGCTCGGTGAGTAATAAGTTAGATCTCCAAGTAGATAGTTTCGTCTTCAGGCCACGCACATTCTGGTACAGTATTCGCACACAGTCATCACGTTTGGTAGTTATAGAAGCTGTACCAGCACTGGGGATTTTACTGTCGCAGTGTGGTTGGAAGTTCACGAAAGGACTGACCACTCATTGAGTTAACGTCATTCGTTTTGGATATAGTCGTTCGTTTCCTATAGTTTATCCATGGTTTGATCCTAGCGTTCAGTGGCCAGACATCAGTCGAAAATATCTTGTCGTAGAACTCCTCCAAAACACCAATTTTGTATGATTTATAATCCCCGCGAGGGATGAGTTCCTCAACCGAGCAGACAGCAGCAGGACACAGTTGATCAATGTACTGACGAACTTCATCAACACCTGATGCCATGTTCCATAGATGGAGATATCTGCGCATATCCTTGGCCTTCAAGTTTATCACACCAGGGTCAGCCGTTCCTCGCAGCGGTGGTTGACGTTGCTTGTTGGTGCGGCTCCTCACCAGGGTCCAATCTCCATCAGGGTCAACGGTTTTTGTAGTCGACGCTTGCTCCTGGCTTATAATGGTGACTGATGAATCCCGCGACACCCGATCCTCAACGGACTTCCGATCGACTTTAGGTAGCTGGATACTTAGGTGAGCTGAGGGGTCGTGACTAACGTCACTTGCTTGTTGTATAGGTTGTTTTTTCAGCTTTTGCTTTGGTTGTTGTTGCGGTTGCTGCGTATATCTTGCCGAGCCGACAATCGTATCAGTGCCGGTTGCAGCAGAAATAGGCTTAAGTAGCTTGCAAGGTGTGTTTTTAGCCTGTATGTCGTCCTTCTCGTATTTCTCAAGCCTCTTATACAATTGTTCCACTAATACGGCGCACTTATCCAATTTGTCTTCATGGTCATAAATCAGTGACATTGCCTTTGTGAGTAGTACTTTAAGATCAACTATCTCAGATCGCAGGGCAAGTATGTCGGAAGCAGGATCGCAAGTACTATAAGCTGAGTCGGTACTCTTTTTACTGGTAGTGGTGGCTGATTTCTTTCTTTGTGTGACGTTGGGGTTTGATCTTGAGCCAACAGGTGTAGCAGAATTATCTCCCCCCTTTTTTAAGGCACAACAGCACTCCGGACAGGTCCATAAATCTATGTCGATAGTTGAGGGATTTTTTATGCCTATACATTTAGAGTGATATAGTTTGCCGCAGTTATCTCGCGTGCAACGAATACCACTCTCAACGTCGGTGATGATATCAGCATAACAGGCAGCGCAATTCATATTTTAGCGTGACAAATTTCTGCTACTAACTACACACGACTACAGTGCACAAAGTCCGAGCGGGTGAAAACCAATCTAATGATGTGTCGATAATAAGCAATAGACTATTCTCAGGTTCTTGAATCTTAAAAGCCCATGTGTCAAAGTGGCTGTATGATGTCTGTATGCCAACCCTTAGCCTACTGTGCGAAACGTCTGGCGCTGCTTATCTGTGGTTATATAAACTCGATGGGATGTAAACAAATCAATGTAACCAATTATTGCTTCTTCCGTTATGAAAGTTTATTATGATTACCTACCCTTTATATATCAACAGTATCTAATTTTGAATAATAACTGCTGGATAGTGCGAATTTCAAGATAAGTTTTTCATAGTCAAGAGAAAGTGAATTGTGATAACAATAATGTGACTTGCCAATTTGAGGTTAACTCGTTGATAGCCAGACTTCAGTGATGGATTTGGAGCACTTCTACCACGAAAAACTTCTTTATATTGTAGCTCACAGAATGTACGTATACTATGTTGAAGGTAAAAAGTATGCCTTGGCTCAGTCCATTCTCGGATATTGCATAGAAGTATGGGGTGGCGCCTGTTAAATGTCGTACAGCTTTTGCCAAACGCCAGCAAAGCTCTATGGCAGTCCACTTATATAATAAAATAAATAAAATCATAAACATACATCCCCTTCCAAAAAATAAAGCAAAATTAAAAATGAAAGAATGGCTCTTAACTTTAGATTATGACCAAACTCGTGTTGGTCGATAACGTTAGAAATAATCATTACTGTTTATTTTCGCAGGAAGAAGTAGACAGAGTGTTAGCTAAATACGATGGCAAGCTGTGCTACGATGCTGTGAAGGAGATGACGTACTTGGAATGGACGTTCAAAGAAGGCATGCGCATGTTGCCGTCTGCCGGCTTCCTCCTGCGACAATGCACTAAGCCTTACACCTTCACCGACCTGAACCTGACTATAGATGAGGACGTCAAGATCTTAATACCTCTGCAGTCACTACACAACGACCCTAAGTACTTCGAGAACCCAGAACAGTTCAGGCCTGAGAGGTTCAGTCCTGAGGAGTTTAAGGACAGTAATAAGTTCGCCTACTTACCATTTGGTGAAGGACCACGAGCTTGTATAGGTATGTAGTATTTATTAAACAACTTCATCCGTATGGTGACAGTGTAAGAATACAATATGACACAGCCCCATCTCACCCCATGGGTGTCTTAAAAACGGCT
This sequence comes from Schrankia costaestrigalis, assembly GCA_905475405.1. Taxonomy (NCBI): domain Eukaryota; kingdom Metazoa; phylum Arthropoda; class Insecta; order Lepidoptera; family Erebidae; genus Schrankia; species Schrankia costaestrigalis. Next base: position 10,568,595 of record FR997853.1, on the reverse strand, counting down.
AGGGGACTATCCGTGAATATTATCTTCCCGAAATTAAAAGAATGGCAACTTGAAATTAAACCCTATACCAATCTGTCTGGTCAGCGTGTTATTAGTAGCCCAAGTATACCTTCGTCACGGAAGGAGACCTCGTGGGACGATTAATAGGCTGTTATGATGAAACAACTTTGAACCCTATCATTGATCTAGTGAATTGTGGAATTGTTTTTGTCTTGATACTACAACATCTATGATACCCTCTTTCTTATTGATAGTTTATCATTTTAAGTACCATTAATATTAATTGTATGTATGTTATGTACAGGTGAACGTCTCGGTCTGATGCAGTCCCTAGCAGGTCTGGCCGCTGTCCTGTCAAGTTTGACAGTACACCCTGCTGCGACCACGCTGAGACACCCCATAGTAGACCCCAAGTTCAGCATTGTGCAGAGTATCAACGATGGACTACCGCTGTTGTTCACATCTAGAAAAAACAAGACTGGAGTTTTAGCTTAAGATGTGACTGTATACACTCGATAACTGAAGTAAAGTATTGTAAAATAATGATTAAATATGTTTTGGCAAACGAAAATAATGTATTTTTGATCTATACTACGTATACGTATACATACACACCTCAACAAAGTCTAGGGATATTTTGTATAAAGTTGTGAAACTCAAAAAATTTGGTTTGTAATTTTGTTTTTTTTTAATTCTTTTGATGAAAACTTACTTTGTTAACCTTTTTCAACCATTCTAAATTTGAATTTTAAAAAATAAAATTAAAAATAAAAGATTTACGCGGCTTAAACGTAGTCAAGTTCGAAAATTTCATTTACCAACAGTAAGTTTTGACTGCTTTTTTGTCTAAAATTTAAGTTTTATAACAATTTAAACGTTTATTTCGAATGAATGATATTGTGTGCATCAAGCAGCGTCAGCCATTTCATCAGAGAGAAAATGTTATGGGCAGTAGGCATGCTCCCAGCTGCGGGTACTAAGCGGAGTATTGCTGAAGAGATAAGAACAATACAAAATATGAAATCAGGGTTATGGTCATGTTATCGTGCTACTGGTGAAGTGACTGAAAGATACCACAGCAAAAAGTCTATCACCACTTAACGACATGATCGATTTTTGCAAGTTCCCGCGAAAAGACAGCCAAATGTTACTACCATGCAGCTGGTGTAGAGGCTCCAGCTCTTGGTGGAGCCTCTTGCGGGTGACCAAACTGTCAGAAGAATTCGGCACGAAGCCCACCTTTATGCTCGCATACCGCTTCATACTCCAGCACTACGCTGAGCGAATCGCGCACGACGACTAGACTGGGCTCGTGAAAATTTGCTCTGCAAAGATAGCCTGTGATCTGTAGTAGTGTTTACACATGAGTCCCGGTTCGGTTTCTACTCGGACTCACGTAGAGAACGTGCTTGGCGAGTTCCTGGTTGTGATAGCCGTCTACAACATCCTCAGGAAATCTATTCATACCACGATAAAACAAATTATGGTTTGAACGGGAATTTGTATCGGTCGAAGAACAGAGCGCGTTTTGATCAGAAACACCATGACCGCTGAAAAATAATTTAACGAGGTGCTAGTACTAATAATCTACCCCCGTAGACAACAATTGAGCCAAATGTTCAAGTTCGTGGACAATAACACCCGTTCGCATAAAGCGAGAGTGATGATGAGCTGGTTCCAGGAGCACGACGTATCGATTTTATGCTGAACCACTCAATCCCCTATCCTCAAAACCATAAAATACGCGTAGGACATGTTTAAAAGAAGGGTTTTGGTGATTTTTCCTGCATAAAATTGCGATGGAAGGGCAACTTTTTTTGCATCCTAGTCGGACCTGGAACAATATACCGCACCAAGACCTGGATAACATAATAAAAGCATGAAAAACCATTGCAGGACCGTCATTTACGGTTTTTTTTAATGTGCTGACTAGTGATTACTCACATAACAGTTAAAAACAGATTAATTATTGCTTATTTTCACTTTTGCTTAAGAAACACATTCATTGTTAGTTTTACTAATTTTCCAAGTTTTTTTATTTATTTGAATAAAAAATTATTTATGCAAAAATAATTATTTTATTTTATTCTGGATTGTAGCCTGATAAATTGTCTTTATAAAAATATAAACATGTTGTATGCTATCTTCAATAATTTTGAAGTTAATTGAGTAAATACCAAATATCCCTAGACTTTGTTGAGGTGTGTACCTCATGACATGCATATTAAAGTCTGCTTATTTTAACACTACCCATATAACGTCAGTATTTAGACAAGTATCCAAAGACAAATGTACTTAAATCAACAATGCGTCTAAACTCAGTTACGGTTTTAAGATGTGCATATCGTTTCACTCAATTTACGATACTATCATCTCCTATAAATCCGAAAAGAAGAAAGACAATGGAAAACATTGGTACTCGAGGCGGGACTTGAACCCGCGTCTCTGGACTATACGCGTCCAGCGCCATGACCTCTAGGCCACCCGAGTACTCGTCTCGACTACCAAATTTAACCATTGCTTTACACGGCGCAATTAAGGCTGCAACTTAGAACTCAACTGTACAACGCCATCTAGGCGCGACTCTCTCTCTGTAGTCGGTCCTCATTACTGAGGATCGCGGTCATCAGCGGATGTGAATGGTCTGCACCTAGCTTCGATGATCTGCCTTCACCGGTGCCTGTTCATCGCTATTCAACCAGCGATATCGTTTGTGAATCATTGATTGAAACTGGCTGTGATCGATCTATTCTACTAAATAATCAGTCTTGAACTACCTATCTAATGGCTAGTCATTTACTGTAGATGGATCATGCACTGACCTCAAACCGGTGATCGCTGGTGTCCCGCAGGGATGTGTGCTGTCTCCCACTCTGTTTCTTCTGCACATCAATGACATGTTGCTTAACCACAGCATTCATTGTTATGTGGATGACAGTACGTGGGATTCACTGTATCTCGGTCGTGCAAATATTTCATCGGCAAACGTCAATGAGAACATAAACGTCAATGATTCAAAGACAACAGGTTTGCGCGTTTACCGCTAAAAAATCTCTCTTCGTCGTGAGTATTGATTTTGAAGGCGCTCCCATTGATGTAGGTACATTATAATAATAGAGTCAATAATCAGCATGTTCACTCATTAGATAAGTAAACATAAGTTATACCTAATCTAAAAAATATTATCAACAAAAAATATTGTTTAAATAATACTATAATCAATGTAAGCAAGGTCAGTGATATAGGTATGTTATGTAATATCGAAAACTAGAAGTATTACGCTAGCAGGAATTATCACATTGTCTACAGATAATAGGAAATCCAGAGATAAACTTTATTTTTTTCATTCATAACAGCCCTTTAATGGCCCACTGCAGGGCCTTCTCCCGTGACGGAGGGATACTTGAGGAGGCCTACTAATATCACACTGGCCATACGGATTGGTATAGGGTATAATTTTAAGTTTTCCTTCTTTTTATTTCGTAAAGTTAATTTTTGACGGATAGTCCCTTAATCGGTTTCTGCAACACCCGTGGGATGAGATGGGGTGGTGACATATTGTATTCTTACTCCGTCACCACACGGAGGAACTGTACCTATATAACTGTATTAATTTAATTGTAGTTATTAGCTAATAGAGGCTAATATATCTTCTCTATATCTCCATACCACAAATATTAGCACCACGTAAGGTCCGGTACCTCGGTCAACCGTGAGAGTGGTCCCAAATTCCCAATGTATAAAACTTTATTTGCTTACGCGAATACTTACTTTTTACTTTTGATTACCTTTTGTAACAAGCGGGATGGCTGAATTTATACTTAAAGATCTACACAACTTTAACCTACAGCAGATGAGTTGAGACATCCAACTTAATAGTACTTATATTAAATAGTAATTAAGCTATATTTGACTAAATAAAGTAGCAATCATCACAAATGTAGTGTGAAAAGATTTAGTATAAAGTAGTCTAAAGCACAAATCCCTGTATTAGCACCGAAAAAGGTATTTTCAGCAAGTTTAAGCATGGGGTACAAAATCTCAATCTACCAAAGCATGATTGGGTATTAACATTTCGGAATTCATTAAAGCTCAAGACTTCTTGTCATACTTATCCTTTGTAAACTGACAAAAGCGAAGATGCTCTAAACGCTATTACAATAAAGGGTTCCTAAATCAATCCATATGACTATGAGTGAAGACTCTCCCTGTATAGAAAACTCTCTGTAACTACTTGTGTTTCAGAGTTAATTAATGTCACGACGAACAATAAACTCGCCTGAGAATAAGCTTCATGCTTGTCTATAGCATCAACTGGCAATCCGTCGTGTGCAATAATCATCATAACAGCTATTAATATCCCACTGCAGGGACGGGCCTCCTCCCGTGACGGAGGGATACTTGGCCTACTAATACCACGCTGGCCAGACGGCTTGGTATAGGGTTTAATTTTAAATTTCCTTCTTTTAATTCCGTAAAAATAATATTCACGAATAGTCTCTTAGTCGGTTTTTACGACACCCATGGGATGAGATGGGGTGGTGACATATTGTATTCTTACTCCGTCACCACACGGAGAAAGAATACAATAAGTGTGTGCAATATTGACGTTTTAAAAATAAAAAGGTTAATTCAATATTGTTAAAAACTTATTTACTTACTTAATAAAATTATTACATATAGTTAATATCAGGTATAGAGTATTACAATTGTATCTTAAGCTAAATGTCTAGTCTTGTTTTTTCTAGATGTGAACAACAGTGGTAGTCCATCATTGATGCTCTGCACAATGCTGAACTTGGGGTCTACTATGGGGTGTCTCAGCGTGGTCGCAGCAGGGTGTACTGTCAAACTTGACAGCACAGCGGCCAGACCTGCTAGGGACTGCATCAGAGCCAGACGTTCACCTGTACGCAACATTAAAACACTTTATTCCAGTGCTTCTGCTAATTACTATGAATATAAAACAGGAGAAATCAAGACAAGTGCACCTTCACTTAGTCAATAAGTGATAGTGTTCAGATTATAAGATACTAGCTGACCCGTGCCCACTTCGTTTGACGGCGTAAAAAACGCGTCCCTTTTTAAACATATTTCATTACTGCTCCACTCCTATTCGACATAGCGCGATTCTACATAGCCTATGACATTCCCCGATAAATGGACTATTCAGCACAGAAAGAAATTTTAAAATCGGTTCATTAGATCCAGAGATTACCCCCTACAACGTCATAAACAAACAAACTTTACCTCTTTATAATAGAAGTATAGATAAAACACAACATACCTATACAAGCTCGCGGTCCTTCACCAAATGGTAAGTATGCGAACTTATTACTGTCCTTAAACTCCTCAGGACTGAACCTCTCAGGCCTGAACTCTTCTGGGTTCTCAAAGTACTTAGGGTCGTTGTGTAGTGACTGCAGAGGTATTAAGATCTTGACGTCCTCATCTATAGTCAGGTTCAGGTCGGTGAAGGTGTAAGGCTTAGTGCATTGTCGCAGGAGGAAGCCGGCAGACGGCAACATGCGCATGCCTTCTTTGAACGTCCATTCCAAGTACGTCATCTCCTTCACAGCATCGTAGCACAGCTTGCCATCGTATTTAGCTAACACTCTGTCTACTTCTTCCTGCGAAAATAAATAAATATAATTATTTCCAATAGAATTATCTAGGTACCTACACAATTGTGTCAAGTCCTACAATTGATCTTACTCCCTACTATCTGTCTAATAAATTAATATAAAACTAGTAGGACTATCAACAATCAACTTACTTGTGCCTTCTTCTGCACTTCCTGGTTGTACGCGAGCTCATGAAGCGTATAGCTGGTAGCTGACGAGGATGTCTCGAAACCAGCAGCGAAGAACACGAACACTTGTGCAGCGATGAGCTGGTCATTAAACTCCAGTCGTGCCTCCTCGGGCTTACCATTAGGTTTGAACTTCGTCATGGAATCTCCAATAATAGTGCCTTTAGATCTTGACTCCAACATTAGATCTATAAAGTCGTTCCTTCCACATCAGTCCTTGTAAGCGTTCAGCTCTCTCAACAATGAGAGGAAACATAGCTTTCAACTTGCCTGATGTAAAGGCAGGCGTCATTCTTTGTCGCAACAACTTCCAAACGTCTCCTTCAGCGAAGAACAGGTTCTGCATCAGAGGTTCGAAGACTGTCTTGTGCGGTGTGAATCCTCTTTCATAGAACGATGCGAAATCCGTGGTTAGAATTTTTTTGATTAATACAGGATCTCTGATCAATAGTTCAGGTCGTGTTGATCTAAAGAACCTAACCACCCTTTCGTTGGGGTACCTCCAGTAGAGCTCCTCCGCTACTTGCGTCACGCTCTGTGTATAGATGTAGCCTTTGAGATTGTTTCCAACGAAGGGTAGAGGTTTGTCATACTTGATGCCTCTCTTCTCCCAATATCTGAAGGTCCTGGTGCCGTAGAGGTACAGAGCTATGATCACGACGGCGACGACGGCGGCCGTTATCATTTTTGTAATGTTTTTTATTGAAGTAAAGTATAAGGTCCTCGCGTCTGATGCTGGTCTTGTTTAGGTCGATATCTGTAAACGAGAAGATAATTGTTCTATTTCACAAGATAACGATACATTTAGTTCCGTGGCATGTGTTATTATGGACCTCATGCTATGTTGTGGGCGTGGTTAAAGGTTAAATCCATTCGCTTTTGACAATTCAAGGTTTGAAAAACTCATTGAGCTTTTGTGTAACCTAAATAATATCCAAAATTGATTACTTATAACTTGTTACATAATAGAAAAAAGATAAACGTAAATAATGCAACAAATGTTAATTACTTAGATAAAATTACCATATTTGAGAAACTAGTCAATCACACCGTAAGAACTTACTTAGTATTTTGATAAATACGAATTTTGGGACAAACAAATAAAACATAAAATTAAATATTTCTTAAGTGTTGGCACGTCATAAGCTCAAACCGTAAAAATACCTCTCTGTACTATATGTATATTCAGATATGACCAAAGATTTTAAGATTTTGTGAATGACTAATGATATACTTATAGAAAAACGTTCGTAAACTGTTTAAATCTTATGCAAGAGAGCTTAATGCATAGAAATATCTAAACTAAAAAATATAACATTGAAATCATTTAGGTTATAGACATATTATGCATGGTGTTCCCCAAGGTAGCGTCTTTGGCCTTCTTTTATTTCTTCGTCAAAAACTAGTCATCTTTACAAATTTAAATGTCCTCAAAGATTATTATCAATATAAAAATTAAACTATTCTTTAAATAACTTTGTAAATTTCGTTTACAGTTCGTGTTAAGGTAAACTAAACTGCCTGGACTACCATTTATAAAATTTGACAAAATTTAGAGGCCGCGTTTTGTATAATACAAGTACTAATGCGCATAAGATTTAGGTGTAGTTTGAATATAACAGATAGTAGCGAACCGATTTTAAACAATTCTAACCTAAGCTCTATTTTTTTATATTCCGGAAGTAATTAGCTTATTTTTGTCCAGTGTTATTACAACGTGATAAAGTTTTTTTTCACGCATTCATGCACCTCTGTCTAGTCACTGCTAGTAACATGCCTATGATACATAGAAAACAGCCAGACCGATGCAAACAATTTTGTTCATCCACACAACCATTTGCATTGAACGGGAATCGAACCGGAGAAATGAAATGAAATGAAATGAACTGAAATGATCTTTATTCACGTAAAATAGAGTTATAAGATATTACAAATTGGTTTAGTTCTTCTATTTTGCCGTAATTGCGGACATGTGAATATTTAATCTTAAAGCACATACTATTAAAATAAATTATTCTCTAAATTGCATGCAACATTGAGTGATACCAATTAAATAAGTTCATAACCAGATAATTACAAATAATAAAAATAATATCAACGTCCATGTCCAATTAGATTACAAAATTATTATTTAAATACACATTATGGTTGCCTCTCGTTTAGGAATTCACGAACAGAGTATATCATTTTGTCTAGCAACCATAGTTTTAATTTTCTTTTAAATTGTACAGTAGGTAATTCTTTAAGGCTAGATGGTAATTTATTAAACACTCTTATACACATTGCATAACAATTTTTCCCGTATAGAGAAGTTCTTGGTGCGTGATCTAGAACTAATCCTCAGAGACCTCTGCGTAGCAGCCATGTAATGAGTACGTCATGAAGGTCGTGAAGTTTCTGAATAATTTGTTGAGCAATTATTGTAAAGTTTCTTTTTAATCTTTATTAGCCAGAAAAGGGCTTGATTACTTTGTGAACAATAGTCGCCCCAAATATTGTAAAGTTAATTATTATTAAAAAAACGTTAGGTAAATTATAATAAAAATAAAGCACCGGTTTTTTCAATATCATTTCCAAAATTGACATTATTATTTTGTAAATGTGTTTTTGACTGTCAAGCTAATTTAGAAAACAAGTTGTTATATCATTAAAATTCCTTTATTGTATAACATTAGATTTTTATAACTACATGATTTATTTTGTTTTGACTTTAATTTACTTAATTTAATATTTCAATTTTCTTATTGATTTAATTATCTGCTAGTGACAGAACATTGAGGACCTTATGGTACTTAGTAAAATCTAGTGTCCATGTTTTTAAGCCATTTGTGAAGATCTGAATTTGATGCTGAAGTGACCACAATAGAGTTGGTAGACACGTGTAAGTACCAAGGTAACTAAAGAACGAGAGGCCAAACTGATCCTTGCCAAATCCCTGTATCATTATGGTTGGTGTTGTTGTAATGTTAATTTAACAGAAATACATACCTACTATCGTTTTTTAGTTTTATTTTCGGTTACCCATAACACAAGCAGATTAAGTTTAGCTTACTTTGGGAACAGATGGCGCTGTGTAGAGATGTCCGTAAATATATTTATTTATTATTTATTTATAATTATATAATTAATACACATATTTCAAATCATTAACTTACCCCTAGCTTATAATAAAATTATTCACAACGACTACAAAAACAGACAATACATAATTATGATCTGTTTTAGAGCTTATAGCAACATGTAGTTAATCTTAAACCAACAAACTTCATAACATTGTAGATTCACGGCGTGTGTCAAACTGGCGCTTTTAAATAGGCCACCAGCGAAGCCTAGCTAAATATTATTGAAAGATAATATTGTATATACGATATATCAGAACTGGTTATCATTAAAATTTAGTGTCGATTCATGCAACATATTTAAAATCTGATGTTTGAACCAAAACAAACGTTTGATCAAAGAAATCTGCAGCATCATGTTGTGTTGGCAGTATTTTGGAGCTGGACTTTGACCGAGGGGTTAGTAATAGCCATGTTGTATTATAAATTTACTTGAGCAAAAAGTTACGGGGTAAAGTCTAATGTTTTTTGTGTATGAAAATGTACGGATCTTGATACTTTTCTTGTCTGTGAGTTTATTAGTTGTCTAACACTGATTACTTTGGGACTAGATGGCGTTGTATGGATGTGTGATGTTATGTTAATTGTACACACCTACCCATAAAACTCACGGCTTGTGATGCTTATGTGGGGTAGGCATAGGGCACTCCGCACCTGTGGAAACATTTGGCGTAGTGTGGCAAACATTGGCGAATTTTCAGTGATTATTTATCATACTCATACAGGTTTTACGATTGGCTAGGGAATTAGGTACTATAGTCCACCAACTACAGACCCACGTGTAGAGGTAAGGTTGAATAATAATAATATAATAAGTTAATGTTAAATAATGAGACCGATTATAGAAGAGTAACCAATAATGTTGCATTGCTTAAATTAAATCTCTTTCTAAATTTCTAGGTTTTTTTATCATGCTTTTAGTATTAAGTAGCTCTAGTATTGTTTACTTAAAAAACACCGTCTTTTGTGAAGGACTCGCGCCACTTTGTCCAGTTGACAAAAAATCTACGATTGGAACAGACAGACAAACTGATGGTGAGTTTTGATGTAGAATCTCTTTTCATCAATATTCCAATTAAAGAAAGCGTTGAGGTCGTTACACGCTGAGTGACAATGACATACTCCACTACTTCATTCATCATAACACCCTATTAATGTCCCACTGCAGGGACGGGCCTCCTCCCATGACGGAGGGATATTTGGCCTACTAACACCACACTGGCCAGACGGATTGGTATTTGCAAGTTTTCCTTCTTTTTGTTTCGTAAAGATAATATTCACGGATAGTCCCTTAGTCGGTTTTTACGACACCCATGGGATGAGATGGTGACATATTATTGTATTCTTGCTCCGTCACCACGCGGAAAACTACTACCTACATTAATCTGCTGTAACTTAGCTTGAATGGCATATTTATACTCGTATTTCCTTTTCCAAGGTCAATACTACCTCCAGATTGATGGTGGCTTCAACTTGCACAAGGATGACGATTTTAAATTGGAGTTGGAGTCATATGCCAACTAGCTCGTTTTGCCAACTATTGTCAGCAATCTACTGGTTTCAAAAACAAAACTTCCCTTTTTTTAACGGTCGGGTAACGTACAGAACATTGTAGTGTGTAGCTGTATCTTAACAACATCTGAAGATAAGAGGATGGATGATAATTATATATTATCTATTACGAAGACGAAGCTGAAGTCACCAGTCAGCCTACGACCACGGCCAGTGCAACCTGTGCCGAAACGTCAAGTAAAATAAAGGTAAATAGTAAGCGCGTTAATCTCCCGTTTATAGTTTAGTTTATAGCTGATGCCCGAGGCTTCTGCGGTTGTATAGGTAGCTTACTTGTTATTCCACATCCTAAATTACCTATTCCAAATTTCATCAAAATCCATTCAGTAGTTTTAGTAACAAACATTCATCTATTTATCCATCATATAACCATCCATTTATCCATCCATCCTCATAAACTTTCGCATTAAGGTATAATGTTAGTTGGATTTATAATTTATAGAATTGTTTATTGTAAATTGACGTGTTGGAAATTTTGCAGTGGAGTTTGTTGCGGCTCTTCTTCTCTTCTAGCTCCTTGGTAACAGCAGTAAACTTTAAACATATGTAAACTTAGGTGATCCTAAGTTTAAATTGTAATTTATATTATTAATTTGAAACTTCTCTACACAATAGGATGAACAAAGGTGGACTTAATGTCAAATGGATGTTTACTAGTGAACGGAGTAAAGCATGTCATCAACGTACTAAAAATTTTGTGTTAGATAATTAATAAATAAAGAAAACAAAAGAGGAGCAAGAACACCACCTTGAGGGACCCCTTAGTCTACTCGTAGATTACCTCAACTAGAACTTCCATGCAAAATGACTTCTGGCACCCTCGATCATTGGGAAAATCAATCCAATATCCCAAAGCATCATAGAGACAAGCATTATAGAGCACAAAAAGATTGTATTGCATACAAAATCTGTGGAAATTTTTTCAGAAACTATTAAAAACTCCTTGACTTGGTGCGAGACGATATTCTGTATACCCATCTTAATTATTATCATCTAGCGGCAAAATATTCGGAAAATCTTTCCTACGCCACAAACCATTAAGTTGTGAAACAAACTTTCGGCTCATGCTTATTTACTCATATTTCTTCCGCCGTATGATACCTATTCAGTCCTTAAAACGGTGTGTGAAAGAAGTAACTACTTTACTAAGTATTTGGTGAAATCGACAAAATGATGACGACGGAGTAAAATTGTTTGTTGACCAGTACCACCATAGTTTGCTTAATTTTTTAAACTGCATGTCAAGTCTCGTACCTTAAAATCTACAAGTAAAAGTTAATTTAACCGAATTTTTAACGATTTTAAGATACTAGAATTGACATGCTGTACTCGCGCTTACCATCAGTTTTGATATACTTACTATTACTAAGTAGGCAATGGCAGTAACCGCAAGCATGGCATGGCGGCAGTTAAAATTCAAAAATAAAAACTACGTATATACATGCCTCGTTAAAAGCAAGTTAGTCTTTTCGTGCTGAAATTTGTTCTTATTCAAAACAATTTCATCCATTATTTAGGTACTAGGTATTTTTAATTTCCTTTTTTCTGAATACAACTCGTGTTAGACGGCCTCTGTGGCGTAGTGGTTATTTAACATGACTACTACGCAGAGGTTTTGGGTTCGATTCCCGCTCAATGCAAATCTTTATGTGCATGAACATGATTGTTTGCATTGGTCTGGGTGTTTTCTATGTATAATATGTATATATTTACAAAAAAATCTATTTAAGTATGTTAATCCGTTGTCTAGTACCCATAGTACAAGCTCTGCTTAGTTTCGGACTAGGTGGCGATGTGTGAACGTGTGAGGAATATAAAAAATATAAAACTCCAAACAGTAGTGTGCTCTAATGTTACAGTGAGCTGAAAATGTATATAACAGTCTGTGTCTCAGGGTGACGAGCGCAGTCCAGAGGCTTTCTGAGCTCTTTTTGCAAAGTCCGGAGGCCTTCTGCACCTTGTATGGACAAATGTAAATCTGACTTGTTCATCGTGTTATGAATGGCATATTCATCAACATCATCATTACATCAGCAATTTGACTTCAACTGCTGGACATAGACCTCCTCATCTTCCGCGGCAAATAGCTTTTTTTTATATGATGGGAGGCAAACGAGCCAGCGGGTCACCTGATGGCAAGTGATCACTGATGCGTTGCCGACCTTAAGGGTCAATTTATACTAGCAGAGTCGAAGCGCATCGAAGCGTTAATCCAAAACTAAACATCAAATCAACCTTAACTTCACAGTATAACGCACACATTACTTCTAATTGCGCAAAACCAATCAGCGTTTGTCAGGCGCAGACGCGTGAATTCGGAAGAATGCGCGCATCTTTCTTTTAAAATCTTCGAAGTAATGTGTACGTTACTCTGTGAAGTTAAGGGGTTAATTTGTTTTGTTAAGTTTTGGATTAACGCTCCGAGTCGCTTCGACTCTGTCTCAGTATAAATTGGCTCTAAATAAAAATACATTTTTAGTGTAACTTTTTTATTTATAACACAATAGTTTATATATGTACTAATAATTAAATAAATACTGTTGAATCTTAAGCTATATTCCTAGTCTTGTCTTTTCGTGGACTGAACAGAAGTGGCAGTCCATTGCTGATGCTCTGCACAATGCTGGACTTGGGGTCTACTTTAGGATATCTCAGTGTGGTCGCTGCAGGGTGTACTGTGAAGCTTGACAGGACAGCTGCCAAACCCGCTAGTGACTGCATCAGCCCGAGACGTTCCCCTATAAAACATTAAAACAAAACTTTAGACGACAAAACTAATATTCCGGAAAGGGACGAACTAAGAATGTGTAACCATCCCGTCTATTCCCGTGGTTGTCGGCGATTAAAGGCGACAAAATGCTAAACAGTGATACAAAACTCAACCAATCTGTCTGGCAAGCGTGGCGTTTGTTAAGTCCATCACAAAAAATGTACTATACCTCTTCAAAAGTTAAGTGCAACTGTATTTGCTTCTTCCTAAGTGGGCGACAAAAGCAACGCGACGCGACGCCATGCTACACGCGACAAGTGTTCTACATGATTACGTCGCGTCTAATCGCAGACGGTCACATAGGACACAATTAGGGTACGCCGGCTCCGTTGATTTGATCGCGTACGTCGCTTTCGTCGCGTCGCATTCATCGCCCATGCAGGACACCCCGTAAGCGTGAACCAAAATATGCGAAGCAGTTGAAACTCAATGCTTTGGACATCCTTTGCAAAAAGAGGAGACTTTGGTCGCTTGGTCATGATCATGGTATTATTTTACACTCGACGCAAAAACGACGTCTAAATTAAACATGTAATATACTTAATTAGCTTTTGCTAGCTAGAGATTTGGGAAAAACGCGCTGAATCAAGAACAGAATTATGCCGTGATTTAAAGGATGGAGCTCTAAGTCATGACAGGGACTGGTTTATAAAATTCAAACAGAATGTTTTCATTGGACCCAATCACCGCCTTCTGACTCGCACTTTACATGCGTCAAATGTCGGAGGAAGTATCGTGGAGCTATGGCCTTTACAGCCATCAAAAACTCTAACACTGATCTTTTCAGACTTTGCAACAATCATCTACTCAATTGTTGTAGCTAATGACGATGAAGAGTGAATGAAACATCAAGGGCTCCTTCACTGATTGATCAAGTGATTGTGTTTGAATTGATCATTAAATATTAATCATAACCTACCTATACAAGCACGCGGTCCTTCACCAAATGGTAAGTAGGCATGTTTGATGCTGTTTTTGTGCTCCTCAGGATTGAACCTCTCAGGCCTGAACTCTTCTGGGTTCTCAAAGTACTTAGGATCGTTGTGCAGTGACTGCAGAGGAATCATGATCTTTACGTTGTCATCAATAGTTATGTTTAAGTCGGTGAAGGTGTAAGGCTTGGTACATTGTCTCAATAGAAAGCCGAGAGATGGGAACATTCTCATGCCTTCTTTGAACGTCCATTCCAAGTACGTCATCTCCTTTACAGCATCGTAACATAGCTTGCCATCGTATTTAGCTAACACTCTATCGACTTCTTCCTGAGAAAATAAAGAAAAAGAGTAATTTAATAAATTGTCGTCCGAATATGAAGTCTTTACAAAGTGACACACTATTTGTCTAAGAAAGTGTTGATGAAACTAATGTCTAAAAATCTTACTTGTGCCTTCTTCTGCACTTCCTGGTTAAAAGCCAACTGGTGAAGTGTATAGCTGGTAGCTGACGAGGATGTCTCAAAACCAGCAGCGAAGAATACGAACACTTGAGCAGCAATAAGTGCGTCATTGAATTCTAATCGTGACTCCTCAGGGGTACCATCAGGCTTAAACTTTGTCAGGGATTCTCCAATTATTGTGCCTTTGGCTTTCGACTCCAGCATCAGATCTATGAAGTCGTTCCTTCCACATGGTTTGTAATTCCTTTTTTTGAAAATCTCTCCAAGCAGTTCATCAAAATCACTCTCAATACGATTCCAAATTTTCAAGTTTTTAAATGTGTTTGGAAACATTTCCTTAAGCGCTATCTTCACTAAGTCACTAGTATCTAACTTGAATATCTTACGACCAAGTTGTCTGAACGCCGAGTTTTCATCGTTGAGTGAGTCAGCGTCTAAGCCGAAACCACAAGCTCCAATAAAATCTGTTGTGTACCTCGCCATCATCTCTCGAGCATCTAATGTTTTATTTTCATTAGCAGCTTCAAGCATCAGAGTTTGTAAGCGTTCAGCTCGCTCAACAATGAGAGGAAACATAGCTTTCAACTTGCCTGA
Organism: Schrankia costaestrigalis; assembly: GCA_905475405.1. Taxonomy (NCBI): domain Eukaryota; kingdom Metazoa; phylum Arthropoda; class Insecta; order Lepidoptera; family Erebidae; genus Schrankia; species Schrankia costaestrigalis. Next base: position 10,553,332 of record FR997853.1, on the reverse strand, counting down.
TGTAAAGGCAGGCGTCATTCTTTGTCTCAACAACTTCCAAACGTCTCCTTCAGCGAAGAACAGGTTCTGCATCAGAGGTTCGAAGACTGTCTTGTGCGGTGTGAATCCTCTTTCAAAGAACGATGTGAAATCCGATGTGAGAACTTTTTTTATTATTTCTGGATCTCTTATTAACAGTTCTGGTTGTGTTGATCTAAAGAATCCAACTACTCTTTCGTTGGGGTACTTCCAGTATAGTTGTTCCGCTAATTGGGTTATGCTTTGTGTAAACATGTATCCTCTAAAATTATTTCCAAAAAATGGTATCGGTTTGTCATACTTGATGCCTCTCTTCTCCCAATACCTGAAGGTCCTCGTACCGTAGAGGTACAGAGCTATGATCACAACAGCGACGACGGCGGCCGTTATCATTGTTGCGTCTGATATTGGTATTGTTTTGTTCGTTATCTGTAATATAATAATAATGTTATCAGTACACGAGATAACTATATAGCTCTGTGTTGTAATGTTTGGCTGTTGGTGAAAGGTCGACTTTATACAATAACAGTAAATGTGAATTATATTATTATCATCACCTTAGTGATAAAAGTTATCAAAGTTGCCCTTTAGATCTTGCTCCATTAATGAACTGCCAATTCGCACAGAATTTTATATCAGGCCATAGAGTTAATTACATTGTTTGTACAGCCTCTTCTTTCGTTTTAAGGTCACCTACGGGGCCGGATGATGTAAGGGGATCCCTTAATCGTCACCACACAAACAACTAAATGAATAGGTATTTAGAAACAACACTCAGTACCTATAGCTATTCAACCGTTTGAAGGGGTCTATCAGTATTTGGTTTAGATAATGATTAAGTATTCTATAGATGAGCTAACGTTGTGAATAAAAAAAAACAGTTTTTTTTTAACCTTTAACTGGTGACATGCGGTCTCACAGGCCGAGCGGCGTCAGTGATTCGTCATTACACCCCCTTCCCCGTGCTTCATTTGTTTATACTCCCGAGTACCTTCAAGTTTAGTCTCATTTACGACATAGAGGAAGAAAGTTGCGTCGCACGGACCCAAATAGGTAAGTTACATTGATTTAAAGTTCGGCAGCGGCCTCTCAGGCACGATGTCACCACTCACGTAACTAAAAGTAAAAATTTTCATTATTTGCTTTCTTCTTATTTTTACAGTTATTACTACAACATGGACAACTGTGAACATTAAAAAAAGAGGGGCAGGGAGTCGGGAGTAGTGCCAAGCACTAGAACACAATATTAAATTGAGAAATGGTTGGTACAGGAAGATTTAAGTGGTTCGGAAGCCGAAAACGTTCCCGAAAATTTACACCCGGAGCAAAGTGATCATAACTCGAAAACGGAACCAAGTAATTCTAAAGATGACGATCCAGTAAGACACCACACTGTGAGCCAGAAGTCAACTTAGGACAAACGGTCTTCCGGAAGTAATAGTGGAGATGAACCTCTACTAAGATGACATAAGTTTGGCCACTGTCAATTTTGTCAATTCTATTTTTTTATTTCAGTTCAATTTTTTTTTTAGTTAATTACTATCTAATCTTTATAATAAAAAGTGTTTTTTAATTAAAATGTTGAATTTTAATTTTTTTATTACTAATTATTGATCTCATCTATGTTTGGTTCATTAAAAATATTACTTATAGCTGTGATGCCAAGTTCCTTATAAAAGTTATATTTAGAGTAAACTTATTTGTTTTATTTTAATCAGTAATAGTTGATTATACTATTTTTAAATACTATAATAAGCTACCATACTTAATTTCCATGTTATAGACCAAACACTGCAGCGGCTTCTCAGACCGCACGTCACCAGTTACGTTACAAAATAACCATGTCACCAGTTAAAGGTTAATTAACTTCTAAACCTGAGTGTTGATACCGACTGTAAAAGTAATTAGCCAATTTATTTTTTTGCGGATGATGCACAAAAACTTCCATATTTTCTTTAGATTACTGTTTTAGTTTTGATGAAACTATGTAAGCTACTTTTTTTTTTTGAAATCTCATTTATTTAAAAATAGCCATACTTACATCTTATATGTATGCTACTTGGATTACTGACAAAAAAGGTTTCTTTTTTAATTGATCACTCTGAGGTAATAAATGCTAAAATAAAAATCAGAATTGAGACTTCTTCTCTTTTAGTTAATCCAACTAGTTACTCTACCGAGTTGAAAAGATTCATCAATATTATAAAGAGGTAAAGTTTGTGTGTTTGTGACGTTGTAGGGGGTAATCTCTGGATCTACTGAACCGATTTTAAAAATTATGTCTGTGTTGAATAGTTTATTTATCGGGGAGTGTCATAGGCTATATAATATCACGCTATGACTAATAGGAGTGGAGCAGTAATGAAATATGCCTAAAAAAGGGACGTGGTTTTTTTTCCCGCCCAACGTAGTGGGGAAGCGTCAGCTAGTGGTTTCTAAAGACGCTTTCAGAAGCTAGTTGTATTCGAAAGCCGTAACTGTATGGTACAGAGATTTTTAAATAATAGGTAAACTGCATTCGATTAACAATAGGTAAGTACACTAGATCGCTAAGTCAAACGTTTTAATGTGTTTTAGAAGTTAGGTCTTTATTAAGTAGTTTTATTTTTACTTTGTTATGATAACATTTTAATGTATGTATTTTTGAATTAATCAAAGCAAGCAGTGGATGCTACACAAATGCCTTTTCCAAGATGGGTCATTTCTTATGCGTGAAGATTAAGGGCCAGATTCAGAGACCGCACTTTGTCTTTACTTTAGCAAAGTCTAGTTATTATCTCTGAATTTGAACAACATTAAAGTAATTTTTCGCATGAAAAAGTTTACTTTCATTATTTATTACTACAATAAGTAAACTTTTCATGCGAAAAGATTACTTTAATGTTGTTCAAATTCAGAGATAATAACTAGACTTTGCTAAAGTAAAGTCAAAGTGCGGTCTCTGAATCTGGCCCTAAGTGTTATATACCTAGTTAAGATTGATTGACGACCTCTGTGGCGCAGTCGGTATACCTATTACATGGCTGCTACGCAGAGGTTTTGGGTTTGATTCCCGTTCAATGCAAATCTTTGTGTGCATGAACATGATTGTTTGCATTGGTGTGAGTGTTTTCTATGTATCTTATGTATGTATTTACAAAAAAAAGGAAAAAGTATGTTTATCCGTTGTCTAGTACCCATAGTACAAGCTTTGCTTAGTTTGGGACTAGATGGCGATGTGCGGAATATGTGAGGATTGTCTATATATTTAGTCTCGTAATATTTTGCGCGAATTATGTAGGTACTAGTCTCTCTGCCTGTTAATTGTTGTGTTAATGTAAACACATTTATAAAGTAGGTTCTATGTAAAGGTCAAACGTACGGATATAAATGTTTATAGTATATTATTATGGCGTATTATTATGTTGTTTTTGCAAAGTACAAAACAAAATACCATAAACAGTGACTCGACTAAAACTAGAACAGGTTATATTATCATCGACCTTCAACGTATTATTTAGAAAACACGGTACCATCTGAGTACTCCAAAAAGAGATAGAAGATATTATATAAGAATAGGAGACCCGTAAGTGCAAGCGAGATAGATATAGAGAAATGATATGGCTTTGAGACTCAGATAATAAAGCGATATCTATAGGTAGATAAATTAGCTTTTTTTGTTGATTAGATTTAAAGCAGATTGTTGAAATTATGTCATAGATTTGTTTTTAAGTAGTTTATTTGTGTGTGTGTGGAGGATTTAATCTACTGTTCGTTTTGATTCCACTTGAAATAATAAGTAGGTACCTAACTACTTAGGTTTATCTATTGATTATTATTGTATTGAATCTAACCGGACAGATATGACTTGTTGTGTAACAGGGCAGATTCAAAAGGTTTTTCTTTAGAATTTGAATAATAAACGGTGAGGCTGGTTAAAGAACATTGGCGAGGTCATAACGTAGAAGGGTGATCGTTCAGTGGTGTTTCATCTGAGAGACGCGTATTTCAGATAGCACGTAAAAACTTAGTCCCGGCTATCGTCGTAGGGACGCAATCGTTAAGTCACGTAATAAGGCCTACTGGGGCAGTTTAAAAACACACCTGTTTGGCCACTAACCGAACGATAAAAAAGAAGAAGTGCGGTTGATCTAGTCTTATGTGGCCGGGTACTTTTACATACTTAATATTAAAAGACACAGAGTATTCGAAAGGAAGAAAGACAATGGAAAAAATTGGTACTCGATGCGGGACTCGAACCCGCGTCTCTGGACTATACGCGTCCAGCGCCATGACCTCTACGCCACCCGAGTACCCGTCTCGCTTTATACGGCGCCGGGCCACAACTTAGAACTCTGTGCAACGCCATCTAGGCGCGATTTTTCTAGTTATACCTAAGCTTTACCTATAGGTAAAAAAATATATGTAATTTAGACACAAAGAAATTCAAACCTCATGAAAGTGATTAATGGATCGCACATAATATCGCCTTGCTAGGAAGAATTCCTATATCCTAATTCCTACCCGGATGAAGCCGCGACCTTGTACACAGCAGTCGCTTGCACTACCGCTTTGCTACCGGGACAGTTTTACTAATTATAGATTTTTTTAAATTTGGATCTTTGTGTGTAAAGTTTAAGGTTTAATTATAATCCCGGCACAATAAAACATCAAGCTTTTAAGTAAATATATAATAATTATGTAAGTATAACAAACGTTAATTAGTTTATTTTTTATTGTACCTATTAATTTTTATTTAGGGCTTTTGAAGTTACGTAAGTATTTTTCTCTACTGCTATATACCTATTTATCTCAGTTTTTGTATTCCTCTATTAGTATTACTTTTAAATAAATAAATTATTACAATGTAAACACTAGTATATACATAAAACACACTAATAAAATACATATACACTAACCCCCTTACTTATAAAACTTACTCTTAAAAAAACAACTTACCTAAGTCAAAAAAAAATTATTTGTATCACCAACTAACACAAGTATTTCCCGCCACGTCTTGTGTCAAACTGACGTTTATAAACTCAATACCTAGCTTAATATTTTAAAGCGAGATTAGATAATACTTATACCAAATAATTACTTCTGAATCATAAAAAAATGTGTCGATTCATATAAATGATGCAATGTGATATAGAATTAACTTTTTAGAGTCATAGCAAGACTTTGATCAAAGTATTTTTGTAAATCATGTTGGGTCGACAATGTATGTACTTTGAAAGGATTAAAAACAGCTGTGAATATTTTTAGGAACGTTACTCGTGTATTAGATAATATTATCGATGGTTGAAAATTTGTTGACAATATTGCATGATAAACATTTTTGTGTGAATCAATATGGCTGTTTGTGTTAGTGGCGCGGTTGCTTGGCGGGCGCGTGCCCAAAGTCGCGAATACGAATCCTAAGCAGGACGATTATAATTTTATTTTTATTTTATTATTTTGCGTGTTGGGAGAGGCCTATGTCCAGCAATAGGACTGCAATAGGATAGTTGATTGAAGTATATGGATGTGCTTTATGTGCTTTAAATACTTTTAATTCTATAAATACTACTTAGTTATAATTTTCAATGCCAGATTAGGGGAAAACTTTTCCAAAACATATGTCATCTCAGGCAAGGCGCGCCCTCTGCAAGATATAGGCCTACTTATTTTCTCCACCTTTCTCTGTCCTATGCCTTGACCAGGTGGCCGGTCCACCTTGTGAGCGGTTTACTCACCCTGCGCCTTCCTGTACATAGTTGCCATTCTAAGAACTCCTGAATTGAAGTCCCGCCGAGTCCCGCGTTACTACCACTCTGAGCAAATATTTGACGACCTCTATGGAGTAGTGGTTATATAACATGACAGCTACGTAGGTCTCGGGTTCGATTCCCGCTCCGTATATTATGTGTGAATTTACAAAAAAAAAGTATTTATGTATGTATATGGTGAAGGTATTGTTGACCTTTTTGCAGACTATTTCTCATCTGTCTATGGTACTAGTTCATTAAACAACTATACCCCTAACTTCCCAACATTAAATTATACTATCAGTAATTTATTAATTTATAAAGATAACTTACTTTTGAAACTGAAAGGGATTGACATAACTAAGGGACACGGTTTTGATGGAATTCCTGCCATTTTTATACGTCTTTGTGCCAGTGCGCTTGTAACCCCTCTACATGTAATCTATACTAATATTATAAAGAGGTAAAGTTTGTGTGTTTGTTTGTTTGTGTGTTTGTGACGTTGTAGGGGGTAATCTCTGGATCTACTGAACCGATTTCAAAAATTCTTTCTGTGTTGAATAGTCAATTTATCGGGGAGTGTCATAGGCTATGTAGTATCACGCTATGACTAATAGGAGTGAAGCAGTAATGAAATATGTTTAAAAAAGTGACGCGTTTTTTTCGTGGCCTAACGAAGTGGGCACGGTCAGCTAGTTTATAATAAATCCATCCGCGAGGGTACATTTCCTGAACTTTGGAAGGTCTCTAAGGTCACGCCAATTTTCAAATCTGGAGATAAAAGTGATGTCTCTAATTATCGCCCTATCTGCATACTCAACTGGTTCGCGAAAATTTTTGAGAGCTTTATTTACAGTCACATGTATTCTCACTTGAAGCATCAACTTAGCCCTCTTCAACATGGCCTTATGGCTGGCAGGTCGACAAATAGCAATTTGTTGTGCTATTCGGGTTTTCTATGTGATTCATTCAATGAAAAAAAACAGGTCGATTCTATTTATACGGACTTTTCAAAGGCATTTGATCGTGTGGATCACTATAAGCTACTTGCCAAGGTTCAACACTTTGGCATTCAAGGAAATTTGTACAGGTGGTTATCGTCGTACCTTCTTAACCGAACACAGTTGGTTGCACTTAGTGGGTATGAGTCGGTGCCTTTCTTGGCTACATCTGGAGTGCCTCAGGGGTCGAATTTGGGACCGCTTTTGTTTCTTATGTTTATAAATGACCTATTAAACATAATAGAAAGCAATTGTTTGGCTTATGCAGATGATTTAAAAGTTTTCCGTCGTATTAACGATCTTCAAGACTGTATGAGGCTTCAGGCCGATATTGATACAATTGTCGATTGGTGTGACTTAAATTCTATGTCCCTTAATATAGGCAAGTGTAAAGTCATATCATTTACAAAGAACAAAAAGACACGTCTTGATTATAGCTATCGTATTGGTGGTGTGACTTTGGAAAGAGTCGACGTAATACGGGACTTGGGAGTACTGTTCGACTCTGTCATGTCATTCAGACACCATTATGACTACATCTGCACCAGGGCTCACCGTATGTTGTCTTTTATTCTCAGACTTTCCAAACCATTCAAGCAAGCCGAATCCTTAATAACACTTTACAATTGCTTAGTTAGAAGCTTGCTTGAATACTGTTCATCTATATGGACTCCCATTTATAGAATTCACGTAGATAGAATAGAGGCAATTCAGAGACGATTTGTTCGAGCTTTATGCGTGAAGTTTGGTCTTAGACGAACAATAAAGGAATATGTTGGGAGACTTGAGCGGTTTAGGATGACATCCCTTGAGGAAAGAAGATGGATGAGCGACTCAGTTACATTACAGAAAATTGTAAATGGCTTACTCGAGGGTCATCTTATTGATCATTTGCATTTTAAGGTGCCAACGCGATCTGTGCGCACGCCAAAACTGTTCGACATACCCGCTGTAAATAACAATGTTTCGTACAATAACCCAATGTCGCGTATGTGCCGTCAGTTTAATGAGATATGTTCGAGGGTCAACATTTTTGATATTGATACCAATATGTTTAGAAGGTCTTTAGGCCGTTTACATGAAACCTCACAGGCCACAGTTTTTATGTACAGTAGAACCCGGTTAATACGATCACGCTTAATACGATTTCACGCATAATACGCCTTTTTACGCCGGTCCCTGCAATTTGAGACATATTTTCATACATTTCTTAACGCTTAATACGATTCGTCATCCCGTTTAATACGCCCGCGCTCAGGCCCTACAACCGCACTCGAGGCCAGCCGTGGGCCCTTTTAAAGTTGTTTTAAGAAAGCCGGCTCTTGAAATAACGTGGTTGACGTCGTGCTGAAAGAAGAACTCGGGTGCTTCTTCCTGAGATACCAGGACTCAGGAAAACCCTGCAGTATCTCGGGATTCTGCAGGGTGGCTAAATATTCAGGCTGGATATTCTTCCATTGATGACAATGTAGCACGAACGAAATTCAATCAATATCTTATTGAGGATGTGAATAACACTCAAAACGAGGCCCCTAAGCCTAAATGATAATGATGAGGACGAAGATGAGTCAGGCATTATCGGCTATTAATGATTTAATTAATGAATAAGTTGCTTCTTTGGATGAAAGTGATGACGCGGTGCAAAAGTTGAAAATCCTGTAATTGCTAATGCATCAAAATCTTTCTGTCAAACCAGAATAAGTGATTATTTTTAATAATGTATTGAATGTAGGTACATAATTTCAAATAATAAGAACAAAAAACATAATAAATGTAGCACGTTTTTTTTTTCCTATCCCGCTTAATACGCTTTCTCGCTTAAGACGCGTTTTTGGTGGGGTCCCTGGAAAATCGTCTTAAGCGGGTTATACTGTAATTGAAACTTGATTAGATTTTGTATTTTAATTTTTAATTTGCTTTAGTTTTCTTAATTTTAATTTTTTTTTAATTGTTAATAATAGAATTTTTTTTTTTTTACTGTTTCTTAATTATTTTAGTTGTTAATGTTATGTTTTCTTTTTTCCTTTTGTTTTTGTTCCCCTTACTGCATTATCTGTTAGTTTTGCCCTTGAGTATGTTTGTGTTCGTCTAACTGTTTACTGAAAGTGTTGTGTATAGTTATAAGTGGATTTCAGATTTATGTAAAAAAAAATTTAATGTTAATATGTGTATATTTTAATCTGTAATCTGTTACTGTACCTTTTTTAATAAAATAAAATAAAATAAAATAAAATAAAATAAAAATAAAATAGCCATTGTCTTGTACACATAGTACAAGCTTTGCTTAGTTTGAGACTAGATAGCGTTGTGTGAGAAATATTTATTTATTTTATTAATTTATTGTTTTTTTTTTTGGAGCTTTTAATGTCATTTTTGTGCGACGACAATGTAAATGTAATCTAAGTCGGCTGGCTTGAAGTTGTTCCTTCTTACTGGCTGCGCATTTAAGATTTTTTTCAATTAAGCTCAACCCCTGCTCTAGGGATCATGCCCTCTGTCGCGGGGATTTTTACAAACATCAATTAAACGGACAAAGAACACCTAGACTTAGAACAATAGTTTGTGGAAAGCACGAAGAATTGCCTGGGTATCGAATCCACGACTTTATGGACGACAGACACTACCGCGACCGCCAGACATCTATGTCTATAATTATCTGATTAAACTGTGATTACGTTAACCGTAGTATTATACTACTAGCTGACCCGTGCCCACTTCGTTGGGCGGGGCGAAAAAAACGCTTCTCTTTTTAAAACATATTTCATTACTGCTCCTCTCTTATTAGTCATAGCGTGATACTATAGGTATAGCCTATGGCACTCCCCGATAAATGGAATAATTAACACAAAAAGAATTTTAAAAATCGGTTCAGTAGATCCAGAGATTACCCCCTACAACGTCGACAACTCGAGTCGGAGGAGACAACTCAACGGTCAACGAGAGCAATGAGCGGTCTAAAAATGACTGATAGTTGTGCACCTATATTCAAGTCACTCCAAATATTGACATTTCCAGCTTTGTATATTTATGAGATGGCAGTGTTTGTTCATTCTAATAAACAGTACTACACAAAAGTTTCAGAAAGTAGAAGAGGTCCTGTTAGGTCATTGTATAAACATCAATTACAGAGAGAATCGTACAATACTGCTTTACTCAGGAAAAGTGTTTTCGGTATGGGACCCACTATATACAATAAGATACCCGATAGCTTAAAAGATTGTTCGATTCAAGTGTTTAAAAATAAACTAAAAGGTATTTTACTCGAAAAGTGTTATTACAGCATTAACGATTTCATAGTTGATAAAAACTTGCAATAATTTATAATTTGTGATTTCTCTTTTTTTTTAATTATATCAATATATTTTTATTCTTTTTTTATTTAATTATTATAATATACATCAATTTTTTGCTAATTAACTATCAATTTTATTAATATAATTTACAATATACAATTTTATTTATAATGTACTAAATAACTAAATGCTCAATTTTGTCCTAGACTTAAGATAGACGTGACCTATTTGTAAAAAAAAAAAACGATTTTTTGCATGTCATTTATGGCGAAGTGTACAGGAAATATTATAAATCATGTATAGCAAATAAGAACTGCATTGTAACCTATACTTAGCAAAATAAAACATCATTTCATCATTTCATCATTTCATCATTTCATTTCATTTCATTTCAACGTCACAAACACACAAACTTTACCTCTTTATAATATTAGTATAGATTACCTACCAGACCTTTTACCTAACACACGCTTCAAAGCTCTGAAAAAATCGTTTACATTTTTTAAATTTCTAACGCCTACGGAATACAAAGACGCCTGATGCAATTTTAATATCAATGTTCATTGCAATGTTTATAACTCTATGTATGTATATAAATTTCCTATAGGGTAAAACATTTTTTTGTCAATAATTTTTTTCAGGGCTTTCAAACGATGATTTTTCTTTCTTGATTTCTATTTAACCTACCTAACAAAATAACTTACGTTAGACGTCCTAGCTAAAAAGCTACCTTAAACTTAAAAACGCTAATTTCTCCCGTTTTACCAACATTTTCCTTCACTGCTCTGCTCCTATTGATCGTAGCGTGATGAAAAGTATACAATAACCTGACCAGGAGTATGGAGAATAATTGTACCAAAGGTAAACGGGCGTTTTGTTTGGACATATGACCCATGGCGTACACGAACGAAAAATATGTCTAGGTATGTAGTTAAATATACCTATTACTAACTGGTATAGGTCCCACTGTTGTGGAGTATGGGAGAACGGAGAAAAATGAAAATTTTGTTTATTGTTTTAAGGCATTCAACAAAGCACTCTTCAAAATATTTTTGTAACCGATTGGGCTTATTTTAATAATACTTGAAACAGTAGTCTGTTTAATACAACACAGATCACACTATTACGTTTTTACCCAAAAAGGATAGAAATAAAATCCTGTTCTACAAAAATGTTTTTTTATTCTACTGGATACCTATACTTACTCTTATTCACAATCATCTACTCAATTGCACACAATAGAATCCACTATCAATATTTTAGTCATGCAGTTTCGTTACAGATTGTACACAACACATATTACTCCTAGCAATTTTGCATCTAACTACTATTATTGTTTTAAATTATCATATCCTTTTCTCTCAAGTATATCTTTTTGCTTATTGTTTGCTAGTTTGATCAATTACTGCTGAATTGCTAGCCGTGAAAATCTACATCAGACACCAGTCTCTCACATAGGTTGTATCTACTTCTGTAGTATCTGATGTTAAACTATTGTGAAGAGAAAGAAAATGACTTATTTATTATTATATATTTATTATCATTACACAAAAGCAGTTTAGCAGCAGATATTCATCACACAGTGTCAAGTTTTAAATTATTTTATACATTTGTTTCAGTAAAGTTATTTTCTTATAAATTGTTTTGAGCACTTGCATCTTTCACTAGTAATACTATCACAAATCTTTTTTTTTATTCAACAACACAAGAGCAATGGGTAAGGTGGTAGTACAATAAATCATATTATATTGTATATAATGGCTTCATGAACTATGTTCATACGCAAGTTTACACATATAAAGAAACAACATTAAAAAGTCGATGCTTCACTTTTTATTTTCGTCCAGAAGAACTTCAAGAGGCAGAATCAGCGTGACCTCGCCCCCAGTCATCAATCACTTGCATATTTCATCATATTTAAGTATCTAATGACGACGAACTTGCAAAACTAAACCGCATCTCTTCTGCATCACAAAATCTTCTAAAAATCAATTTGTAGAATATATAAATTACATTTCAACCTTTCGCCATAGCTTCCAGTCATATTCTCCCTCCAATTATAATAATCTTATATCTTATTAAAATTTATATATTCTATGAATATTCAATTTAATATTATTATTATGTAACGTAAACAACAATTCGTTGCTTAGAAACGACAGGATTTTTGACACTTGAGAACGAATTATTGAATGATTAGAGAGCCGCTCTGTACAATGTGTCCATACACAGAATAAAAATCTATGACAGCTGTAAATGATCATAGATTACTTAATTTATCTCTGACAAACGTTCCAGAAACTCGATTTGATTTGACAGAGCTGGTATATTGACCTACGTGTTATTTAAACAAAGATTTGACATGCGTTTCAGAAACCGGGGGTTAATGTTGTAAAACCAAAATACAACTAATTATTTTTTACTTTTTAGTGCAATTTTTGTCTTTGAAGTCGGTTTTTTTTTATTGTAAAAACTTATTTTATTTGGCATAGTAAACAACTCGATATAGCTCTTGTGTACGCTACCATAACGGACACCGCTACCCCGCTCCCTCGTCCCTTTCATACCGCAGGCGGGGACTGAGATAAACGGTCGGCCTATAATTATTTGTGTGATTCACAAATTTAATCATGAGCCTAAATATAGTCTGTGTGAATTAATTTGATGTTTGTAATGTCAACACAGTGCTTCAATCTCTAGTCATCATCATCTTAACAGCCCATTAATGTCCCACTGCAGGGACGGGCCTCCTCCCGTGACGAAGGGATACTTGGCCTACTAATACCACGCTGGCCAGATGGATTGGTGTAGGGTTTAATTTCAAGTTTTCCTTCTTTTTATTACGTAAAGATAATATTCAAGGATAGTCCCTTAGTCGGTTTTTACGACACCCATGGGATGAGATGGGGTGGTGACATATTGTATTCTTACTCCGTCACCACACGGAGGCTATACTTACCCCAATGTTTATGTATGTATGTACTTACGCTAGAGGTTTTATATCAATAAGGATATAACAAAATTAATTCATTAATCCTGATGCAAACTACGAATGCTGTTTAAAATGTAGGCAACAAACCTTTATTCCCCGTGTTACTACTAATCTTACTACTAGTAGTAGTAGTAACAACGGAAATTGTTGTTGAAAGTTGTTGGAAGCTATTAACAACGGTAATAATTAATTAACGGTATTAATCTGAGCTTTCCTCGTTCGCCACCTCTTGGCATGTCTGAGCGTACACATAAATAAATATTCCTCATAGATTCACACTTCGCCATCTAGTCCCAAACTAAGCAAAGTGTACTATGGGTACTAGACAACGGATAAACATACTTAAATACGTTTTTTTGTAAATACCTACATAGAAAACACCCAGACCAATTCAAAAAATCATGTTTATGCACACAATGATATGCATTGAGCGGGAATCGAACCCGGGACCTCAGCATAGCAGTCATGTTATATAACCACTACGCCATAGAGGTCGTCAAATACACATGATACGCTGCTAGTACATTAGCTGATCCCCGAACACGTTGAGCCGTTGCCTATTTGATGGGCTTTTCGCTAGTGTACAGTGGCCTCTACCTAAGCTGTTGCTCTCGTACTAAGTTCAGATAACCTTTAGATCCTCGGTCACCTCGACCCTACATGGGTAGGAGGCATGGTGTATTCTTGATCCGTAGCATCACTGCTAACTTTATAAAGTCGTATACCTACACTTGCCAGAATTTCATTTGTACTAATATTGTTTCTAAATTATCCGTGTGGTGACGGAGCAAGAATACAATATGTCACCATTATCTTTACGAAGTAAAAGGAAGGAAAACTTGAAATTAAACCCTATATCAAGTCGTCTGGCCAACGTGGTATTAGTAGGCCAAGTATCCCTCCGTCACGGGAGCAGGCGCGTCCCTGCAGTGGGACATTAATGGGCTGTTACGATGAATAAATGAAACAACAAAATAAATTAGTTACAAGTATATTATATTACATGGACATAACGTTACAAAATGCCCTACGCCTTGCTACCATACATAATAAACATTTAACACAAATTAACAAAAAAATCAGAATAAAGCGTTTTTTAAACAATAAAAAAACATTAGTTTTTCATTTTCATTTGGTTTTAATATTATATTTATTTGTATGTACTAAGTTTATAAGTTATGTATCAAAAACTACACTTCTGTTATATACTTACTTAACTATATGTATATAAGTTATTAGTACATTATATAATTATGTATACAAACACAACCGTATTGTTTAAAGCGGTCAATGTTGATCAATATTTTGGAAAAATTTAATTTAATTTTTCTGTGGCGCGTGTTGGGAGATTCCTATGTCCCAGCAGTGGACATCTATTTAACTGCTAATTGATTGAATGAAGCCTTTAATATCATAATATCTATGGAATCCAAAAAAAAATTGTTTTTAAAATGGGTCTAAATTTTTTTTGTTCGTGGCAACGGGTCTGGTTTCCAAAAAACATTTAGGTATTTTTCCAAAAAACATAAGTTTATATGATTTGTAAAACCCCAGAAAATAGGTATACAGAAAACTAAATTCACAATAATCATTTTATACTTACAGCTCGCTTTAAACAACACACAAATACAATGATTATACAATAATAAGTATTATATTATATATTAATAAGACACAATTTAGCCCGACACGAAATATCATTCGTGGATTACTACGCCTTTATAATTATTATTATTAATTATATTTTCTTCATATGGAAGAAAGCTAAATAATATATTATTTTGACATCATTTATGTACTGGTAATAAGTTTATATTTATAGTATAAATAAGTTTCGAGACAATGCTGTTGATTATTTTAGATTATATTTAGAATAATTTACTTAGGTAAAAATACTTATATTAAGTTTTTGAACCTTTATTTAAGGAATTATTGACTTTATTTATACTTTCAAAATGCTTGATTATAGTCAGTAAAAATCAAAATACCGAGTTTGTATAAAAAGTTTCTCATTTAAGCATAAACTTAATTATATTTTTAAATGAATGTGAATTATTGTATATTAAATAGCACATTAACTTGATTTCTTGTTAATATTCTAAATATAATCTAAAAGAAATTACTTATACTTAATTTTTTTTTGGAAATTTTATAAATATATTTGATGTATTTATTATGTAAAGTACTAAAGTATATATTATACTAGCTTTTCCCCGCGGCTTCGCTCGCGTTAAAAAGTATTATTATAAATTATGTTTAAACAAAACCGGAACCCTTATGAGATCACTTTGTTGTCCGTCTGTCTGCTGTATGCCAAAACCATTTTTCTAAGAAATGCGTGGAGTAGCTAAGTCGTAATGTCACAGAATTTTGGAAAGATGATTCTTGACGTCATAGAATTTTTGACAGTTGAGTCGTGACGTCATAGAAACTCTGACAGATGAGACGTGACGTCATAGAATTTTGGCAGGAATTTTTTTTGACAGCTCTGTGCGTCGTGACGTCATAAAGTTTTGGCGGGATTTTTTTTTACAGCTAAGTCGTGACGTCATAGAATTTTTTAAAGACGTGACGTCTTTGACAGATAATTCCTGACGACATAGAAGTTTTGACAGATAAGACGTGACATCATAGAATTTTAGCGGGTTTTTTTTGACAACTTTGTTGTTACGTCATAGAATTTTAACAGCTGAGTCGTTACTTCATAGAATTTTTGGCAGCTGAGACGTGACGTCCCAACAGGGGCTGAATTGATTAAAATCCTATATTAGCGGTCGTCTTCATCATAGTAGCTCTAATCTTTAATTTCAGTTCAATCATTCGAAAATGATGTAAGATCATTTAAACAAACTTTCATCCTATTTTACTCTTTTAGAGGTAGAATTGATCAAAATTCTTTCTAAGGGGATGCCTACGTCATAGTCACTATTTGCATGCAAAGTTTCAACCCGATCGGTTTAAAATTGACAAAGTTTCATACAAACTTTCGTTCCCTATTTTACCCCTATAGGGGTTGAATTTAATAAAGTCCTTTCTAAGGGGATGCCTACGTCATAGTAACTATTTGCATGCAAAGTTTCAACCCGATCGGTTTAAAATTGACAAAGTTTCATACAAACTTTTGTTCCCTATTTTATCCCTATAGGGGGTGAATTTAATAAAGTCCTTTATAAGGGGATGCCTACGTCATAGTAACTATGTACATGCAAAGTTTCAATCCGATCGGTTTAAAATTGAGAAAGTTTCACACAAACTTTCGTTCCCTATTTTATCCCTATAGAGGGTGAATTTAATAAAGTCCTTTCTAAGGGGATGCCTACGTCATAGTAACTATTTGCATGCAAAGTTTCAACCCGATCGGTTTAAAATTGACAAAGTTTCATACAAACTTTTGTTCCCTATTTTATCCCTATAGGAGGTGAATTTAATAAAGTCCTTTCTTAGCAGATGCCTACGTCATAGTTACTCTATGCATGCAAAGCCTCAGTCTGATCGGTTTGAATTTGACAAAATTTCAAACTTACTTTCGTTCCCTATTTTATCCCTATAGGGGATGAATTTTATCAAGTCATTTCTAAGGAGATGCCTACGTCATAGTAGCTAAATGCAAGCAAAGTCTCAGCCCGATCGGTTGTAAACTGACAAAGTTTCATACAAACTTTCATCGCTTATTTTATCCACTTGGGGGTAGAATTTATAAAAGTCCTTTCTAAGGGGTTGCCAACGTCCTAATAGCTACATGCATGCAAAGTCTCGGCCCGATCGGTTTGAAACTGACAAAGTTTCATACAAACTTTCATCACCTATTTTATCCCCTTGGGGGTATAATTTATAAAAGTCCTTTCTAAGGGGGTGCCAACGTCAAAGTAGCTAGATGCATGCAAAGTCTCAGCCTGATCGGTTTGTAACTGACAAAGTTTCATACTAACTTTCATCTCCTATTTTATCCCTTTGGGGGTAGAATTTATAAAAGTCCTTTCTAAGGGGTTGCCAACGTCCTAGTAGCTATATGCATGCAAAGTCTCAGCCAGATCGGTTTGAAACTGACAAAGTTTCATACTAACTTTCATCCCCTATTTTATCCCCTTGGGGGTAGAATTCAACAAAATCCTTTCTTAGCGGATGCCTACATCATAACATCTACCTGCATGCCAAATTTCAGCCAGATCTCTCCAGCGGTTTGGGCTGTGCGTTGATAGATCACTATGTCAGTCACCTTTGAGTTTTATATATATAGATAAATAAGTTTCGAGACAATGCTGTTGATTATTTTAGATTATATTTAGAATAATTTACTTAGGTAAAAATACTTATATTAAGTTTTTGAACCTTTATTTAAGGAATTATTGACTTTATTTATACTTTCAAAATGCTTGATTATAGTCAGTAAAAATCAAAATACCGAGTTTGTATAAAAAGTTTCTCATTTAAGCATAAACTTAATTATATTTTTAAATGAATGTGAATTATTGTATATTAAATAGCACATTAACTTGATTTCTTGTTAATATTCTAAATATAATCTAAAAGAAATTACTTATACTTAATTTTTTTTTGGAAATTTTATAAATATATTTGATGTATTTATTATGTAAAGTACTAAAGTATATATTATACTAGCTTTTCCCCGCGGCTTCGCTCGCGTTAAAAAGTATTATTATAAATTATGTTTAAACAAAACCGGAACCCTTATGAGATCACTTTGTTGTCCGTCTGTCTGCTGTATGCCAAAACCATTTTTCTAAGAAATGCGTGGAGTAGCTAAGTCGTAATGTCACAGAATTTTGGAAAGATGATTCTTGACGTCATAGAATTTTTGACAGTTGAGTCGTGACGTCATAGAAACTCTGACAGATGAGACGTGACGTCATAGAATTTTGGCAGGAATTTTTTTTGACAGCTCTGTGCGTCGTGACGTCATAAAGTTTTGGCGGGATTTTTTTTTACAGCTAAGTCGTGACGTCATAGAATTTTTTAAAGACGTGACGTCTTTGACAGATAATTCCTGACGACATAGAAGTTTTGACAGATAAGACGTGACATCATAGAATTTTAGCGGGTTTTTTTTGACAACTTTGTTGTTACGTCATAGAATTTTAACAGCTGAGTCGTTACTTCATAGAATTTTTGGCAGCTGAGACGTGACGTCCCAACAGGGGCTGAATTGATTAAAATCCTATATTAGCGGTCGTCTTCATCATAGTAGCTCTAATCTTTAATTTCAGTTCAATCATTCGAAAATGATGTAAGATCATTTAAACAAACTTTCATCCTATTTTACTCTTTTAGAGGTAGAATTGATCAAAATTCTTTCTAAGGGGATGCCTACGTCATAGTCACTATTTGCATGCAAAGTTTCAACCCGATCGGTTTAAAATTGACAAAGTTTCATACAAACTTTCGTTCCCTATTTTACCCCTATAGGGGTTGAATTTAATAAAGTCCTTTCTAAGGGGATGCCTACGTCATAGTAACTATTTGCATGCAAAGTTTCAACCCGATCGGTTTAAAATTGACAAAGTTTCATACAAACTTTTGTTCCCTATTTTATCCCTATAGGGGGTGAATTTAATAAAGTCCTTTATAAGGGGATGCCTACGTCATAGTAACTATGTACATGCAAAGTTTCAATCCGATCGGTTTAAAATTGAGAAAGTTTCACACAAACTTTCGTTCCCTATTTTATCCCTATAGAGGGTGAATTTAATAAAGTCCTTTCTAAGGGGATGCCTACGTCATAGTAACTATTTGCATGCAAAGTTTCAACCCGATCGGTTTAAAATTGACAAAGTTTCATACAAACTTTTGTTCCCTATTTTATCCCTATAGGAGGTGAATTTAATAAAGTCCTTTCTTAGCAGATGCCTACGTCATAGTTACTCTATGCATGCAAAGCCTCAGTCTGATCGGTTTGAATTTGACAAAATTTCAAACTTACTTTCGTTCCCTATTTTATCCCTATAGGGGATGAATTTTATCAAGTCATTTCTAAGGAGATGCCTACGTCATAGTAGCTAAATGCAAGCAAAGTCTCAGCCCGATCGGTTGTAAACTGACAAAGTTTCATACAAACTTTCATCGCTTATTTTATCCACTTGGGGGTAGAATTTATAAAAGTCCTTTCTAAGGGGTTGCCAACGTCCTAATAGCTACATGCATGCAAAGTCTCGGCCCGATCGGTTTGAAACTGACAAAGTTTCATACAAACTTTCATCACCTATTTTATCCCCTTGGGGGTATAATTTATAAAAGTCCTTTCTAAGGGGGTGCCAACGTCAAAGTAGCTAGATGCATGCAAAGTCTCAGCCTGATCGGTTTGTAACTGACAAAGTTTCATACTAACTTTCATCTCCTATTTTATCCCTTTGGGGGTAGAATTTATAAAAGTCCTTTCTAAGGGGTTGCCAACGTCCTAGTAGCTATATGCATGCAAAGTCTCAGCCAGATCGGTTTGAAACTGACAAAGTTTCATACTAACTTTCATCCCCTATTTTATCCCCTTGGGGGTAGAATTCAACAAAATCCTTTCTTAGCGGATGCCTACATCATAACATCTACCTGCATGCCAAATTTCAGCCAGATCTCTCCAGCGGTTTGGGCTGTGCGTTGATAGATCACTATGTCAGTCACCTTTGAGTTTTATATATATAGATTAGTAACCGTAGTATTGCCACAGTACAACCAGTAGCCTATCTCGGCCGAATATTTATTATAAATACCTACGGCTGCGCGGTACGTAAACATGCGATAGGGCTGCCCACCTCCAGCTTTTTAATTACATTTACCTACTTTCCCGCTCGTTACTGCGGCACAGTCGCGAGTGTTCACTCCGCAGGACCGCACAAGGTGGCAATACTATGTCCAGCAGTGGGGTTGATATGATGATGATCATCCTCTAGCCTAAAAACCAATTTTGTTCTTGATATTCATTGTATTATGATACACTTACTTTTCACTGATTTTTAGACGAATAACTCTCTCTTCCGATTTTAAGCATGTATAGTGAACTAAAAAAGTTAATTAACTCATCGCACAGCGACAGACTCCCATACAATCATGGTTGACAAAAATATGTAGGTAAGGCTTGTAATTATGGGAAAACGATGCCTTGACGTATGTTTTTACTGATTTTCACCTACTTTCAGACTTTCAATAAATTAAAAAAATAATGTGACTGTAATTAAGCAACATGTTCCTGGGTCATGTTGGCTATCATTATAGCTAGTGCAATGGAAGAAATTCCATGAACCTATTTGTCAAGCATGATCGTGTCCAATCTGTCACTGTGTATCGTTATGTACACACTCTGTGTCGTGTCTTATTTCAAGGTGTTAAGGTACATGAGTGTCTAGCTTGATAAGTTGCTGTGTGTACAGTCAGCTACCCAAGTTGATGAACACATACAATATTACAAGGTTGCCTCTTGTGTCCATTTTATGTTTATTGAACATTACTTATTGTAAGACTATTTCCTCTTCTCGTCACGACATTATTTAGTTAGGAAGCTTTTGATGATGAAATGTTTTGTAATATTGGATGTGTTGGATCTCCGTGTGGTGACGGAGTAAGAATACAATTTGCCACCACTCCATCTCATCCCATGGGTGTCGTAAAAACCGACTAAGGGACTATCCGTGAATATTATCTTTACGAAATAAAAAGAAGGAAAACTTGAAATTAAACCCTATACCAATCCGTCTGGCCAGCGTGGTCTTAGTAGGCCAAGTATCCCTCCGTCACGGAGTAAGCCCGTCTCTGCAGTGGGACATTAATGGGCTGTTATGATGTTATGATGATCGGACTTATCAACTATTTATAGTTGACATACACTTTTATAGAGACATCTTATCAATAAATAAAATAAAACACACTTATAATCTCAAAAAATAATCTTTACTTACAACCATTAACTCCATACATTCACACACATACACATCGCGAGACAACCGACAAAGAAATATTCATACAAAAATAACAAAATTTTCATGAAAAATAATAAAATAAAAAAAAACATTTAGAACGGGAAACAGTATAAATATTATTTACATTATGTAGTTTACTATCTCGCACTCACTAAAGACCTTTCCCATATTTGGAGCTGGCGTTTTTCGGGCGTGAGAGCGACGTTTACGCTACGTGTACGCTGCGTCGACGCGACGTTTAATCTCCTTCAGTCAAGACATTTTAGACACCATACTATGACTGACCGAAACTAAAACGCCGCGTGATCGCCGCGTTCACGCTGCGTAATCGTCGCTCATACGCCCGAGAAACGCCGACGTCAAATGTAGGGTCAGTTTTATGTTAAAAAAAACTTTTATTTAAACCACTGACTTCATATTTCTAACATTATTATTTTACCAAAAAAAAGAGGCAATTAAAATATAATATTCTTACTTCTGTACAAAATAAATAAACTAAAAAAAAACGCTTAGTAATATAATATTAAGTATTATAATACAGCGCCCTCTACATTTAAATTAGAATAACAAGATAAAGACACTTATTAATTCTTAAAAACTAGACATTGTAGAAGACAAAGAAGAAAAGGATTCCAAGGATAGACTTAGCTGAACTAAAATAGTTTTGAAAGTTAATAATAAAAATATAAAAAGTGAATTATCTTTACGAAATAAAAAGAAAGAAAACTATAAAATTAAACCCTATTGGTATAGGGTATCCGTCTGGCCAGTTTAGTATTAGTAGGTCAAGTATCTCTCCGTCACAGGAGGAGGCCCGTCCCTGCAGTGAGACATTAATGAGCTGTTATGATGATGAAAACTGAGGTCAGATTCAAAACAAATCTTAATTAACATTGAACAATTAATATTACTATAGATATCGCGTTACCATCTGAGTCTTACGGCCATATCATTTCTCTATATCTATCTCGCTTGCGCTTACGGGTTTTTCTATTCTTATCCACTTGACAGTCCACGGCAACAATAGTTGCTAAAGTAAACTACTCTCAACAGGCCACCCTATTCACGAACTTCGCGGAACGCGCTGACCGTTCGTTAGTCTTATAGAAATGACTATATTTCGTAAACTATTAACAGTTTGTTGGGGTAAAAAGTGTGATCGGAGAGCCGATTTAATAAGCAATTTTGAATTGATAATAATAACAACCAAACACACTAAAATAATAATATTCTTTCTCCTAATTTCGACAAATCGAATAAAAGTCCAAGTGTGCCGCGAAAGTCGAACGTGGCAACAATAATTGTTGCCGTGGACTGTCAAGAGATATTTTTTCGCGAGCATGGACTGTCAAGTGGCTATATAATATCTTCTATCTCTTTTTGGAGTACTCAGTATGATATAACGCGTACTATAAATATATGCAGAAGTAAGAATATCATACATAATAATTAATCGAGATCAACACACTACAACATACATACACAATCTCATATTTATTATAACTTATATAATATAATCCTATATTATAACATTTGCGACTCGGGCAGCGCCACCTAGTGGACAATGTTGTTAGTAAATATGTAGTCAGTGGCATCTAGCGGGCAATAGAGGAAACATCTAGAAGAATTTCTTCGCTTGAGCCTCCTTTCTTTCCCTGTAAGAAAGAAACATAAGTGTGAATAAATTAAATAAAAATGAATCAAAAAATCTTAAGTATAACTACCAAATTTCGAAAAACAATTGAAAAAAAAATTTCTAACACAGGATTCAAACATGAGTTTTCTGAGAATACTCCTCAGACGCCACTGGCCCAGTCAGTGTTCAATGGACCGCTAACATTGTCAATCCTAGAAGTGTATTTATTCTGTGACCTGTCGAAAGCGTTTGACTGTGTATTTCATGTTAGGTTTGTATAACGTTTAATGTAACGTTTTGAAGATATCGTATTTAGGTATTTTCACATCCTTATTACCTAACAAGGATGTAAAAATACCTAAATCAATATACCTATACCTAATACCTAAGTCAATATACCTATATTGACAGATATG
The DNA here is from genome assembly GCA_905475405.1 of Schrankia costaestrigalis. NCBI lineage: Eukaryota > Metazoa > Arthropoda > Insecta > Lepidoptera > Erebidae > Schrankia > Schrankia costaestrigalis. The sequence continues at coordinate 10,530,325 of FR997853.1, read as the reverse complement.
AACCTTCCCTTAGACGCATATATCTGCTTGTTATGATCAGCGTTCCGCAAGGTACAACTTTTGGTCCATTGCTAATTTTAGTTATTATTTCGGTCTATGGTCAATGAAGAGACGCTAGCTAGTGTTCCTGTGCCCTCTCTAGCTCATGTCATCACATCTTGCTCCGATTTGTTGATTTCGGGCATAGCTTCATGCAAAATATAGCTACAGGCCTGCTCGCTATTAAGATCATTCATATAAAAACATCATCAGACATAATTGACTGACAGACTGTTGGAGCCGCGTCCGAGACAGCTCCAACAGTCTCCTGGCTGCGATAGGGAGTCGCTATTGCTGTCCAATGCTGAGACATTGGAACAGAGTCCATGTAGGTTCGAGACCTCCTCTAGTTAATGTAAGATAGATTTAATTGTTAATGTTTTACTAACCCTAGCTTTAAGTTATTTTTAAGTATCAATGTAATAACTAACCCAATGCATGGAAAACTTTTTTCTGAAATAAAAATATCATCAGACATAATAAATATGTAATACTTACTTATAGAGTGAGTAGAAGAACATGAGAGCGAGCTGAGTGGCGACCACCACCAGCAGAGATGTGAAGCTGACACAGCTGACGTCGGGACAACTCGCCGACACCGCCGCCGCCGCCGGCTGGGACACTAGCCTGCACACGATAGTACATAATTATAAATAACTATTTACTAAAGTCAAATAAGAAACCTAATGACCTATAAAATATAAATTACTGTACAGTCACGAGCAATAATATGTACACATTTTCGCATTTTGTAAACCAGTTATCTAAAGTTCTGCCAATCCAAAATTGAAAATTCGAAGATTAATTCAAAACTGTACGGAACCTCTTCTAAATTACGAATTCATTTTGATATTGTAATGTCTAGATAAACGTGCAGATAGTTTAGAAAATTTGAAAATGTGTACATATTATTGCTCGTGACTGTACAACAACTCTCCATATCATCATATCAGCAAATTGGCGTCGTGAACGCAGTTTTGCCATTCAAGAAACGCACCGCAAACGAAACGCTTAAATTGAAAGAGCCCACAGATATGATTATAGGTATCAAATAAATAAATAAAAATATGGATTTACACTTTGAACAAATATTTAGTGTATAATGAAAAAAGCATGGTCAAAATCTAGTATAATATACCTATAATACCGACGACCTAGTTAGGTCGGCGGTAAGCTGATGGATGAGGGAGGCACAGAACCACGCAGGGTGGAAATGTATAATAATGATATATTACTGACCTCTGAGCTACCCCGTTGACAGTCTGCTTGACCTGCTGGATGGAGTCTCTCATCTCTGTGAGGAACTGCGGGTTGATAGCGCCACCTGCTGTTCAACAAATTTATTAACTATACTTATGTTTATAACAATAAGTACAATTTAGTAAGAGTGTTAATAATGGATGATATTGTGGAATAGCTGAAATATATGCAATAATAAATTTATAGGACCCAATATCTCCGAAGAAAGAAGAAAAACTTGAAATTGAACCCTATACCAATCCGTCTGGCCAGCGTGGTATTAGTAGGCCAAGTATCCCTCCGACACGGAAGGAGGCCCGTCTCTGCAGTGGGACATTAATGGGCTGTTATGATATTATTATGATGACACAGACACAAATACACACACTCACATCCACGCACGCATACAGACAAAACAAATTATAGTGTCACTAGTCAATCTAACACCTCATACGATGAGATGGTGATAGTTGGCGACTAATATACAGCAAGCGCCAACTAAGGGTCGTAGCACACATACCAAAACGTAAACGGATCGGCACCGTATCAGCTCGAGCCGTTCAGTATTATTTGTATGAAACTCCTTACTGCAACGCACACTAATCGGAATCGTAACGTAATCGTATTTTTGATGTTTGACACCGAGGAAAAAGGCGAGGCGGTGCCGATCCCTTTACGTTTTGATATGTCTGTTACGAATCTAAATCAGCCGGCCTGAAGTTAGCTATTAAAGAAGTTCGCGCATGTACAGGGACTAAGAAAACACTCGCTCTCTGACATTTACTTCCAAAAGTAACATCTGCGCAGCAACAACTTCAAGCCGGTCGAGTAAGTTGGCGCTCACTGCAATACCATTTGATATATTTATTGACTGTTAAGTAGTTGTGGCAGAAGAAATAAAAACTTGACACAGAACCCGATAACAGTGAAGCCGATGGTTAAAGCAACTTCGGCGAGGTCATTCCATAGATGGGTGACCACTCAGTGGTACTTCGAAGTGGACATAAAACTCCGGTCCCAGATGACGTTCTAGGGACACATACGTTATGTCACGTTAAAGGGCTTTTTATAGGGTTCCGCAGAAGGTAGGTTTTTAGTGAACGAAGTCGCGGGCAACAGCTAGTAATTTAAATAAAAATATAACATACCCGCGGCGGACCCTTGTCCACCAGACGACAGCAGAGTATCAGACTTCCGAGATACTTCTATTATGAACCCTCTGCAAATACAAATAGAGTACATATTACAACACAATCATTTTTATACGACAAAGAAATTAGTAATTGTTCGTATTCAGTGAGAAATGTTCATTCAAAATTAATATCTATTTTTATAGCAATAGAGTTTAAATTCCAAGTCTAAGCACACAGTTCATTTTACATAAACACATGCAGATGGGATAGAGATGATCTATTTAAAACTTGAACTAGTACCCAAGAATGCAAGGTTTTAGGGTTTTAATAAACAATGAACATAATTTTTTTATAAATCGCTGAACACATATACATGGACTCAAAAATAGTTACAAAACGCCAATAAAAAAATTCCACAGATATACGAAAAACTTTTTAAACTTTATACCGTATTCATCCTTACTTGATTTATTTAGTAAACAAACACCACATATTGCAAATTCACTAGTTTTTACATCAATTACACACTTTGATATGGATGAAAATTTCTGGAAAGTAGCATTATATGTTTATGCAATAGAAAACACGTAAATTACTTTGATTTCACCACTATCGTTCTTATATTTTAAATAAATGTATTTTTTTCCAACGGCAAATTTCACAGATAAAAATTAATTTCATTATTTGACATTTGTAGATTCTAGAAATTTCATAGATTCGTAGGGATGTGTAACAAAAGTGAATGAACGATTGGCATACGAATAAAAGGAGGATGTTTAAATAAATCCTACTAATATTATAAATGCGAAATTTTTGTTACTTGTTGTTTGTTGTTACTCTTTCAGGCAAAAACTACTGAATGAATTATCCACTGCGAATTAAATCCCATTGAACTAATATGGGGACAATTAAAATCGCATGTGGGAAAAAATAATCCAACATTTAAAATGGCTGAAATAAAAGAATTACATAAAGAAGGATTAAGTAAAATTGTCCGTACGGTGTCCAGCATGTCAATTCTCGTACCTTATAATCGTTAAAAATTCAGTTAAGTTAATTTTTGGTTGTCAAATTGTCTTGTTTTTGCTATTGCAATTGTAATCTTTTGCGGTCATGTTAAAGTTTTATTTAGAATGTGACAATTTGACAAATAAAAGTTAACTTAACCGAATTTTGGTACGAGAATTGACATGCTGGTCAAAATTCATTGAACATGGTCATAAAAGAAGAAGATAAAATGTTAAGACTAGATGGCATATTAGATACAGTCTCAGACGCACCGACCCAGAATTTTGTAATACATGTTCCGATTCCTGCACAGATGTGGCTTTATCATGATTTTTGTTTATATTCTTTATTTTGTTTTATTTTTGTAATTGTCTATATTCTTACTGTACCCTTAAACCAAGAATAAATGTATTTTCTTTCTTTCTTTTTCTTTCTCTTTTACAGCTGCTTATACCTAAAATAATTTGTAAGAATAATAAATAAAAAAATTGTTTAATACTTTTAGTATTATTTACGACTTCACATTCCTATTGCGTAATTAGAATATTATGTAATTATATACCTACACTGTATAATGTATGTAGCTAAAAAAATTGCCATAAACCGTTCAGTACTAAAAGAACTTTAAGTGAAGATTTCATTCATTCACATCAGTTACACATCTCTAGCTATCAGTACTCTTTAGTCTGCGGTTGACACGACGCCATATATGTTTACCATTTAGAGCAAGTCTGTTTAAATAGACAGTACATAAATATGTGCAGTCTAAATTATTGGCAATAACCTGAATAGTGGACATAAACTTCTTTGTTAATTTTGTCTTAGCACTGGCAGAACTTGTAGTAAAAACATCAATCACGTCGTCGCTATTCAACCTATTAAAATCGGCAAAGACTCTGGACAAATAGCTATTCTTGCGATTGTTGGTATGGCTCACGGGATGTTGGATATGTTCTTTTCGCTATTAGTAAAGTTAGAATGATAGGTAACTTAACATGTTGATAACTTGCAGTGTACTATGAAATGTTATTACTCACTTAAGTTCAGCGATGGTGTTGATCATGATCTGATTGTTGGCGACGAGCGCGTCCCAGTCGTGCCGCCCGATGGGGAGAGACGGCATTTGCTGGAATATTACATAATATTGTATTAATTATATATATTTTCTATTATTAAGTGTGGATCCTAGAATATAATTACATATGTAATTATATAATTAATTAATTAATTAATTTATTTATTTATTAATTTATTAATGTTTTATCCTTGTATATACCTACAAATTATTTAATATTATTTACATGGGACCAAAAAAAGAGTTGCAAATGGCGATTTGTAAGTACGTACAGTACCCGGGCGCAAAATATTGCACATCGACTTTTGTAAAGAGACAATCGGGCAATTTCGGCTTCGTAGAGCATCATCTCTGTCGCATGAAATACAAACAGTCTGGTATCTATTACCAACTGTTAAGGGTACGCATTCCACAGATACGAACTTGCTGAAAGAATTTTTAATAATGGTTTCATAATATGACATCAAATAACCATGATTGCAATAGATTTGTTTAGTTAGCTTTAGAGTCAGCATCTATAATTCCACTGCTGGGCAAAGGCTTTTCCCACTGAAGGGCAAAGGCTTTTCCCACTGCTGGCAAAGGCTTTTCCCACTGCTGGGCAAAGGCTTTTCCCACTGATGGGCAAAGGCTTTACCCACTGCTGGCTGGGCAAAGGCTTTTCCCACTGCTGGGCTATCTCCCATTGACTTCCATGGCGAATGAAGACCGTTGTTTTACACTGTTTCAGTTAGATATACAGGGTGGCTCATTCAAAAGGGTCAGTATGGGAAAGTCTTAAACTATAAGTCATACGAAGATTTGTTCTTAGGAACCATGTCACCGATTTTGATAAAAAGAAAAACTGCATTCATACATTTAAAAAAAATACTGCACCCAGTCGGGAATCGAACCCGGTTGTTTTGCAAAAGTAAACTTATACTTTTTCTATTTAATTATCGATTCTGTAGGTCTTAAGCAGTAAATATCTCTATGAAACATTATGTCTAAAATGAATAAAATGCATTGTTTTCACATACTTTAATTTACCATAGTAGGTGTTCGATGTGGCCACCGTTGTTCGAGGTCGCCCCACTTAACGCCTCTAGACTATTTCTTGTTGGGTTACGTTAAGGATGAAGTGTGCAAAACAAACTATGATAACGTTGAAGACCTTTTAGGTCAGCCAAAAAGTCAATTTTAACGCAAACTCACCACATGAAAATACAAAATGCAATTTACCTAACAAGATCGTTACCTAAACGTGGCCACTTCGAATACCTACTATGATAAATTTAAGTATATGAAAACAATGCATTTTATTAATTTTAGACATAATGTTTCTTAGAGACATTTACTGCTTAAGATCTACAGAATCGATATTTAAATAGAAAAAAGTAAAATTTTATTTTTGCAAAACAACCGGGTTTGATTCCCGACTGGGTGCAGTATCTTTTTCAAATGTATGAATGCAGTTTTTCTTCTTATCAAAATCGGTGTCATGGTTCCTAAGAACAAGTCTTCGTATGACTTATAGTTTAAGACTTTGCCATACTGACCCATTTGAATGAGCCACCCTGTATAGTATAACTAAGATATACTCACGACTTGTGCGGGGGGAGCGCCGGGCTGCGGCGGTTGTCCCTGCGAGTGACTGTACACCGCCGTCAACATCGACAACGAGTTCATCTGCTTACCTATCACCTGCACATACATACACAGATATTTAAATAGTAAATAATTATCCGTGTGGTGACGGAGTAAGAATACAATATGTCACCACCCCATCTTATCCCATGGGTGTCGAAGAAACCGACTAAGGGACTATCCGTGAATATTATATTTACGAAATAAAAAGAAGGAAAACTTGAATTTAAACCCTATACCAATCCGTCTGGCCAGCGTGGAATTAGTAGGCCAAGTATGCCTCCGTCACGGGAGGAGGTCCGTCCTTACAGTGGGACATTAATGGGCTGTTATGATGATGATGATGATTTAAATAGTGCCATTTTAATACATAGTCAGTGAGGTGACAATACATATTACGTAATCCGTTTTTGTCCCGTGGACGTTGATATCATAAAATGGTACGGCGACTTGCAACATTTCTCAAGACAAAAAACACAAAAACATCTATACTTGCTACTTTAATGCCACCTTGAATTTAATTCGACAGCGCGATCTATTGAATCTTAAATGAACTAACAAAAGTAAATAGACAATAAAACAGTATAAGCACTGCCCTGGTGGCATTAGCAGATAACCCTAGTGAGGCGAGAGTTGTCTTTTAAAAGAAAGAAATAAGCAAGTCTTACCTCGTCAACTTTCTTGTTGAGGTCCCTGAGTATGTCGTGTATCTGACCTTGACCCTGGAAGATCTGGCGGAGCTCCCTCTGTCCGTCAGACTCGAACCAGTCGTCTAGCTCGCCCTCCTTGTCGCGTACCTATACAACATAGATAAACATACTTACTTGTCGGAGAATTAAATAATCATACTAGTAATAGTACTACTATATTTCTCCGTGTGGTGACGGAGTAAGAGTACAATATGTCACCACCCCATCTCATCCCATGGGTGTCGTAGAAACCGACTAAGGGACTATCCGTGAATATTATCTTTACGAAATTAAAAGAAGGAAAACTTGAATTTAAACCCAATACGAATCCGTCTGGCTAGCGTGGTATTAGTAGGCCAAGTAACCCTCCGTCACGGGAGGAGGTCCGTCCCTGCAGTGGGACATTAATGAGCTGTTATGATGATATCTTACTTCATCGGGATGCTCTTTCCTATAATCTTCCTTCTGTTGCTCCAACTTTTTCTGATATTCCTGGTACTCTTGGGACAATTTCTGTTGCTCATCAGCGCTCATCTGCTGGCCACCTGGTAAACAGAAATCCATTTAACTACCTCCATATGACAATTAAATAGTTTTTCACGCATTCACACAACGCCATCTAGTCCGAAACTAAGCAGAGCTTGTCCTATGGGTACTAGACAACGGATAAACATACTTTAATACTTTATTTTTTGTAAATACATCCTAATTATAGCTATAGTGAGCGGGAATCGAACCCAGATATCTGCTTGGCAGACATGTAATATAACGACTTCACCAAGTCTCTGACTTTGCCTTTGCCACCTCTGACAAACTGGCCAGACTTTGTCGCCCGCAGACGACTTATGGTAACTTCTAGACCTGGGAGCGAATACGGATTGAAAAAGAAAATCGATTCCTCTCCCTCTCACTTTTCGCCACTTTCTTGTCGGACAAAACCGCAACACTAGAGGCTAAAGGCCTATTCAAGACCTATTCGATATTTACCACTGCATCCTCGCGCCATTGAAAGAAAGATGCGGGCTCTAGCCTGAAAGTCGAATTCACAATCAGCTCATATAATAGTAAGTCGTGTCTCACCTCCCTGCTGTTGCTGCTGGCTGTGTAGCGAGGTGGTAAGCAGGTGTATGACGTCGTGGTCGTCCGCGAGGCCGCCGGTGGCTGCGGACAGACCGAAGAAGCCTCCGCGAGGTAGCTGCACGTTCTCCGCGCGGAAACATAGCTCGTAGTCCGCCTCGTTGTTCGACATGCCTGGGGATAAACATATGTTGGTATTAGTAGGTATTATAACAGACTATTTAATCGAAAGTTTATTTAAGTAGGTAACATTTTTATTCTCCGTGTCGTGATGAAGTAAGAATACAATATGTCACCACCCCATCTCATCCCAGGGGTGTCGTAAAAACCTATTAAGGGACTATCCGTCAATATTATCTTTACGAAATAATAAGAAGGAAACTTGAAATTAAACCCTATACCAATCCGTCTAGCCAGCGTGGTATTAGTAGGTTAGTAGGCCTAGTATCCCTCCTTCACGGGAGGAGGCCCGTCCCAGCAGTGGGACATTAATGGGCTGTTTTGATGAAAAGATACTTTGTTAATCGAAAGTTTCAAATAGGTAACATTTTTATAGTCATCATCATTCCCCTGCCCTTATCCCAATATTTTTTGGGGTTGGCGCAGCATGTCTTCTTCTTTCACATGCTGCTGAGCTTTGTTTATATTTAAGGCCGACCGCCTTGGGAATGCTGTTGTTGGTGGTTTACTCCCCAGCAGGAGGTTGACCCGAGGTGCTAGGTGGTATGCACAGGGTCGTGGTATCCCTTAGTCGCCTTTTATGACACCCACGAGAGTATATGGGGCAGTCCTATTCTAACCAGGAAGCGCACGGTATGCAACGTAACAATTCATGGTGCATATATTTAATGTGAAACTTTGATTTGCAATCCTAAATATATGCATATAAAGTAGCTTTAATTATGCGCCGTAAAATAGGCCATCTAACAGTGAAAATCCCATCAAAATTGATTCAGCTGTTTTAGTTTAATCAAAGCAAACAGACTGACAAAAAGCTTTCTTCCGAAATAGTCTCTGAAAGCTCCATTCCTAGTCGCGGTTTCACTTGCGAGTGGCCGACTTAGCCTGCTTCTATAAGGGTTAGCGGCATTGATTTACAAAAAACCCAAGATGCACAGTTTCAAACAAAAGTAACAGCCAAAAGTGTCACCAATTATACATACGCAATAAATACGTATAGTAATATCGTAAACATATTTTTTTTTTCAAATTCATTCTTACGCGCATTACATAAAGTTGTATTTACAAAGTAATGCACAAACAGCAATAAAAAATTTAAACTTCGGCCGTTCAGAGAATGCGTTCCTGACACGTCGCGATTGAACTGACGCAGTAACTTTGTAATGGCGTTGCAGTTACGATAAAAATATTTTTGCTGGTTGTTTATCGTTTTAACTATTGATGAGCATTAAAACAACATTATTATATCAATAATTAATGAATGTTATAATGTTGTGTCAAACTGAGTGTCAAATAACTTGGTAAACAATATTTTTCTAAATCTACACTGCGCTATTACAAGGTTATGTCAGCGCTTTATATTTGTAGTGCTGTGCCAACAATAACAGTGAATAATAGTATCGTAATCTGTTCTTATCGATACAGTTATACTTTATAAAATAATACGTTTTGTTTTTCTTTTCAAGAATTTGAAAATAATGGACTTTAGAATAACTTTTATTAAATATAAAAATAAAAGTACATTAAATACAAAGTAGCATTTTTATATTTAGGTTGAAAATGGTAACCCCAAATGGCGTTATGGGCCGCCATTTTGTGACGCTGAAACAGTCGTCTGTTGTCGTTTCGTGCGCATAGACCACGTTCTTCAAGTGTTTGCGATCTGTTGTTATTTGACTTTGATTGTGTCTTATATTGCGTTCTTTTTACTTTTGGTGCATAATAATGCCTAAACGTGGACAAACATTGAAAACTGGAGCCCGTGAGTTAATTATCAAGCTGCAAGATTACTTTGAGCGGGAGCGGCAAAATGGCGGACCCCTGGTTCCTGTCGAAAAAGTACAAGAACGCGTCTCTCAGGCGCTTGGAGTTAGCAAACGAACGATTACAAATATTAATAAAGAAAAGTTCGGCTCTACTGGCATGGAAGATAATATTTTACGTACTCCGAAAAAGAAACGTAGAACTAAACCCGTGACAGATATTGATACCTTTGACGCCGATGCAATCAGAAATCATATATATGGTTACTATTCCAGAAATGAATATCTCAACAGGATGAAGCTTTTGGCGTCGTTAAGAGAAGCTGGACTGTTTAGCGGGGGTAAAACTGCTTTAACGAAAATCTTAAAAGATATTGGTTTTTCGTATAAAAAAACAGACAAAAGAAAAATTTTATTAGAACGATACGACATCATTTTGAAACGGATAAGTTTCTTGAGAGAAGCAAAAAAAATTGATAACTGGGATAATGTCGTGTTCATTGACGAGACATGGCTAAACGCCAATCACACGGTTTCCCGTTCTTGGACGGATGATACACAAGCGTCGACGTCGAAAGTACCAATGGGTAAGGGGGCTCGTCTGATAATATGCCACGCAGGTACTGCAAAATACGGCTTTGTGGAGAACGCTTTACTGGCATTTCAATCAAAAACCACAAATGACTACCACGAGGAAATGAATGCCAGTACATTTAAAGAGTGGTTCCAGAACGTGCTTTTGCCCAGCCTACCAGAGCCTTCTGTAATATTGATGGATAATGCCTCCTATCACTCGTTTCAAATACAGAAACCACCTACCCAAGCTAATAAAAAAGAAGAAATGGTTGCTTGGTTACAAGCAAAAGGCATTGACGCAAATATGCAGATGCTAAAAGCAGAGCTAATTAAGTTAGTGAAAGAAAATAAAGCGGCAAATGTGCGATACGAAATCGATGAAATGGCTTTGGAGTACGGTCATCGCGTTCTAAGAATTCCACCGTATCATTGCCAATATAACGCGATTGAGCTAATCTGGGCTCAAATAAAAGGTTACGCCGCCCGCCACAATACTTCCCCGCCATTCAGCACGAAAAAGATGATGACCCTGTTAAAAGAAGCCTGCGGGAAAGTCACAAGAGATGACTGGGCAAAGGTTGTCGAAAAGACTAAAAACCTGATTATGGAACATTTTGACCGAGATATCAGGATTGATTCTGTAATTGATAATAATATAATTATACATGTAGGCGAAGATGATGATGAAGACACCACCTCCTCAAGCGAATCGGAGTCTGATTAATATTCTGTACGCACATTTAGTTCAATGTACTTTATTCCATAGAAATACAGATTGTAACTTTGTAAAAAATAATAAATAAAACAATTTTATTATATTAATATTCCCTTTTATTGTTTCCACGTAAAGAACTAAAATATAAATTTTAAATGATTCCGCCAATTTAAAACGGTCTAAATCTAATCATAAAAATAACGCGGCGGTTCATTTTGGAGTAACGGTAACGAACTCGGTATAATGTTGTGTCCATCACTAGTCGTGACTAACTGATAAGTGTCAGGAACGCATTCTCTGAACGGCCGGAGAATAATGATTGACGTTTGCCGGTAGAACAATGAACGAAGTGGAGACGATTAATGTTTTAATTTTTTTTTTTTCATACATTTAATTAGTTTTGCAAAATGTTATAAATGTTTGTTCTAAATATATGAAATATACACTTCTCATCAAAAAAATCGAAACAGTTGCAAGTTTGTGTTTTATAAGGATTATCTGAAAAATGTGTATATTTAGGAATATGTGTTATACATCATTAAATAGGGAATTTAATGAGGTTTTTAAATAATGATGTTAATGTTCTAAATTCAAATTAAATTTTCATAGATTTCGTATTTTGTTTAACGAGTCGTTTTTACCCTGTACGTAGTGTGACGGAAATTGATAAAATTAGGCACGTAAATGAAAAAAAAGCTAGAAAACGTTTATTTAATAACTTGGACACCATTCCCGACCTTTCATTACTGCTTCTGTACGGTTTTTCATCGATCGGATGAGAGTCACGATCTAAAATAGTGGCGCTCTATTCCATTCCTGTTGGATTGCATTTTAAAGCTAACTAAATGTTTTTGAGGCATGATCTTTTACACTAATTCGTCTTTTTTATTCATCCCATAGATGTTTAATCGGATTCATGTCCGGGCTTCTTGCTGGCCAATCAATAATAGAGATATCGACTTCAGTAACATAATCTCTTACAACGCTCGCGGTGTTTGCCCTAGCATCCTCGTACATAAATGTCAAACCGGGGTCAAATAAATGTTCATAGGGCATCACAAGAGGTTCAAGATACTGTTCGATGTACCTATGACTGTTAAAAAAGGGCAGACGGGACCCAAACACAAAGACTAACTCTGTCTTGTCGTTGCCACTAATTTCTCCTCAAACAGTCCATGAACCGCCACCATGGATGGCCTTTTCTTTTAATCCTGCATGGTGCAAAGCGTTCTCCATCACTTCTGTAGACCTTAGTCCTTCCATCGTTACCATACAATACAATTTTGCACTCATCAGAAAGGAGGAACTTGTTCCACTAGATGTATGACCAATTTAGGTAATTACGTAAAAAGTTAAGGCGCGCTTTTTAAAGATCTGCAGGTAATTCCTCCCTATTTGCTGGCTTGTTCGGTACAAGTCCACGTTTCTTCAACCTTCTTCTAATTGTAGAGTCACTTACAGCCACCATAGGTTCATCATGAAGCTGCTGCTGCGGTTGAAAGACATTAAGGCATAGACTTTGTAAGAAAGGTGTTACTATAAATCGATCTACTCGGTCAGAAGTTACCTGTTTTCTGCCAGATCTCTAACGGCGCGTGAATAAACCAGTCTCTTGATAGCGTGTGCAAATTCTATGAAAAGACGAGACGCTAAGATGCAATCTTTCAGCCGTATTAACCTGACTAAGTCCAAAATACAGCAATGCCACCACTTGGCGGTTTTTGCGAGTAAAAAAAGCATGTACGCAGTAATAAGGGGAGCGAGGAACTCTGGGTGCGCGATACGGGTTAATAAATAAACGTTTTCTAGCTTTTTTTTTCATTTACGTGCCTAATTTTATCATTTTCCGTCAAACTACGTACAGGGCAAATACGACTTGTTAAACAAAATACGAAATCTATGAAAATTTAATTTGAATTTAGAACATTAACATCATTATTTGAAAACCTCATTAAATTCCCTATTAAATGACATATAACACATATTCCTAAATATACACATTTTTCAGATAATCCTTATAAAACACAAACTTGCAACTGTTTCGATTTTTTTGATGAGAAGTGTATTTATTGTAAATATATTATTAGGTAGAAAATTAACAAAACCAATATTAACCTTAAAATAGTTTATTTATATTTTTGTACGGTGTAGCATTGGTAGAAATACGAAAACAAAAACCTAGCAGAACATAACATGACATGAAGGGTGAAGCTACCAAATATCAGCACTTTAAGAGTTACTCCTACTTTAATATCGTTTATCACAGTGTTAATACAGATAACGATTTTAACAACATGCTTTCTCGGTTCACTATTAAATAAATAATTGATTTTAATTATAAAGAAATGTTTTTATTCATACACATGTTATTTAGATGAGTAATTACCCTAACACCAATTATTGGCACTATCATCACCAATTACTAGCATCGACCGAGTCAATTATCAGCACTGTGATATAAGTCATAAAATTAGGTAGATAAATGAAATAATCCAATGTTTATAGCAAAATCTCTTTTATTTATACCTAGCCTAGCAACCGAAGTTTCAGAAGAAAGATATACAAAAAAATAAAAAAATCCAAAAAACAATAAACTGATCATGATTATGTTCATATAGACTATATTCTTAAAAAGAAAATAAAAAAAATACTCAATGAAGCCCTAAGCTAAGTATTCAAAATATAAACACTTAAAAAAATTGACGAATTGATGACCTCGTCTCTTTTGAACGCCCGTAAATAACGATATAAAAATATGTAAAAAAAAATTTTTTTTAATTTTTTTTTAATTTAACTATTCTTTAAAAACAAAATACAAAAAAGTATAAAAATTAATAAATCTAACAATAAAAAAATTAGACCCAATAAAAAAAATTAAATAAAAGGCGACTCCATTAGAAATAAGCACAGAGTCAAAGTATAACTCGGAAGAAAAATAAAGAGGTTGTTTTGCATTGTTCTATCACTAATAAAGCGGCCATTGTAATTTGCCGGATTGAAGGGGAGTGTCAAGATGGTGTCAAGTAAGGTTTTTAAGACAAATTAAATCATAATTACATGTTGCTCAATACATTTAGTCCTTTAAACAACAAAAACAAATCAATTAACTCTTTTACTTACCCAAAGTACGATATCCCATCCTTTTCTATAATTTCTCATCGAACACTTCGGCATTTTTGTCTTGTGTACACGGTAACGCGGGCGACGCGATACTAATAGAAAAGAGGCGCACAATTTCAAATTGTGCGCTTATTTGTTGCGGACGGTTTTGGGAAGTGGAGTGTGTATCTTTGGTTTTTGTAAATCAATGGTTAGCGGGCAGAAGAGACCGATAGTCTATGTTGGTACAGTCACGAGCAATAATATAAACACATCGTCAAATTTTCTAAACTATCTAAGCGTCTATCTACCCCCTTACACATAAACGCCTCTTAAATTTTAGTCAATTGATTAGCTTAAATTCTTAAGGTTTTGTTTGGCATAAGGTTGGTTTAGTAGTATAAATCTCGCTAAACAGTGATTAAATTTAAGAGGCGTTTATGAGTAAGGGGGCTAGACATTAGCAAAATTAATTCGTATTTCAGAAAAGGTACTGTACAGTTCTGAACTAATTTTGGAATATTCAATTTTGGATTGGCAGAAGTTTAGATAACTGTTTTACAAAATGTAAAACTGGGTACATATTATTGCTCATGACTGTACCATCGCCGTGCTTGCTTAAAACATCCTTAAGCAAATGTTAATATTACAGTGTGATAATAATAATTCTCACCATTATGGAAGTAAACAGTGAGTGTGTTGAGATAGTACTCTATGCGTGCCCTCGTCGGGAACGGCTTGTTCCTGAAGTCACGCAGGCAACCAGACAGCAACTGTGTGGCACCGTCACTGGAAGTAAGCAAAAAAAATATTAGATTACACATTTTATATTATTTATCATCATCATCATAATAACAACAAGAGAATTGGAGGGTAGTTACACATTTCATTGGTATAAAATCATAACAGTCCATTCATGTCCCACTGCAGGGACAGGCCACCTCTAGTGACAGAGGGATACTTGGCCTACTAATACCACGCTGGCCAGACGGATTGGTATAGGGTTTAATTTTAAGTTTTCCTTCTCTTTATTACGTAAAGATAATATTCACGGGACTATCCCTTAGTCGGTTTTTACGACACTCATGGGATGAGATGGGATGATACGACACCCATGGGGTGGTGACACACTGTATTCTTACTCCGTCACCACACAGAGAGTTTATTGTATTAAATGTTTTATTTTATGATATTTCATTAAAACTGCCCCTTGCAAAGTGATTAAGAGTTGCGTGGGGTACGGAACTGCAATTTCGTGAAAGCCAGCCGCTAATATAAACGCCGCGCCGCAGAAGGTCGTCAAAAAATTTGTTATCTACTTATTTTATTCCAAAGAAAGTTCGCAGATTCCTCTACAAAAGAGCGAAATCTTGACAATGAAACATTTACCAATACTAGCTGACCCGTGCCAACTTCGTTAGGCGGCGAAAAAAACGCGTCACTTTTTTAAACATATTTCATTACTGCTCCACTCCTATTAGTCATAGTGTGATACTATTTACAGCCAATGACACTACCTGATAAATGGATTATTCAACACAGAAATAATTTTTAAAATCGGTTCAGTAGAACCAGAGATTACTCCTTACAACGTCACAAACACACAAACTTTACCTCTTTATAATATTAGTATAGATAATAACATTCCGTCAAACCAGCGTGGTATTAGTAGACTCTACTCGTGTAAGATGCGCCGAAACATCAAGCAAACCGACGCTGTCTGTCCGACCTTACATACTCTTAAATCTTCAAAACTACGCAACGGATTTTCAGGCGATTTTTTTAATGTCTATACGAATATTATAAAGAGGTAAAGTTTGTGTGTTTGTGACGTTGTAGAGGGTAATCTCTGGATCTAATGAACCGATTTTAAAAATTCTTTATGTGTTGAATAGTCCATTTATCGGGGAGTGTCATAGGCTATATAGCACGCTATGACTAATAGAAGTAGAGCAGTAATGAATAAAGTTTAAAAAAGGGACGCGTTTTTTTCGCCGTTAAACAAAGTTGGCACGGGTCAGCTAGTATTTTATAATTTAAAAGTTACAATTTACTCACCTCTTATGATCAAACACCTTGGTGCCATCGTTGATCATCGCCATGATGTAAGGGTTATTATGCTTGTTGTCATTGTCGAAGGAGTCGAATATGACGGCCAGACCGTTCCACCTGTCTGAGGAACCGAACACTTCGCCAGTATAGTCGCCGCGCTGGGTTGTGTACCAGAACGCCTGGGGGGAGGGGAATTAGCTATTAAAGTAGGTACTAAAAACATGTATTGTATACTTAATATGAAGCCTTATTCTAATGGGGATGGGTTATCAATCAACTAGCCTATCGCAGTCCACTGCTGGACATAGGCCTCTCCCAACACGCGCCACAGAACTCGCTCCTGCGCCTTTCGCATCCAGTCCGACCCAGAGATCTTTATGAAGTCGTCGATCCAGCTAGCTGGGGGGCGTCCTACACTACGTAATGGGATGAGGATGGGCTAAGGACGAGCCAAATACTACGATCCTTTCAATTGCTCCGAATATATTCATATCTTCGGTTGGTTTTGAGTGCTACGCATTTTCGGATATTTTCGAAGGAAACCTACCAGGGATTTCTCGAAATAAGTTAGGTATAACCACAAAAAATGCCTAATATTCTTCAGGGATTGACGCTTTATTGCAAGGACTTCGACAATATGTAAAAAAATGGCAAAAATATACCGTAATTTTGAAGACAATTTATTCGCGGTTACACGTTTTAGTGGTTAGCATTATTTTAGGTACAGTAATGATGAAATCAGTATTCCACCTACTAATCATCATATCAGTCATTAGACATCCACTGCTGGACAAAGACCTCCTTCAAATATGTTCATCTTACGCGATCCTGTGGCTTTCTCATCCATCGATGTCCTGCTATCGTAACCAGGTCGTTGGTCCATGAGGGGTCTCTCAATATTCCACCAGCTAATATGTCGATATAAACAACTGCTTAAGGGTCATAGCACATATAACGTAACGTAAACGGATCGGCATCGCCTCGCCTTTTTCCTCGGTGTCAAACGTCAAAAATCCGATTACGTTACGTATCCGATTAGTGTGCGGTGCAGTAAGGAGTTTCATACAAAGAATTCTGA
Source organism: Schrankia costaestrigalis (assembly GCA_905475405.1). Lineage (NCBI taxonomy): Eukaryota > Metazoa > Arthropoda > Insecta > Lepidoptera > Erebidae > Schrankia > Schrankia costaestrigalis. The sequence continues at coordinate 10,512,976 of FR997853.1, read as the reverse complement.
ACGGCTCGGGTTGATACGGTGACGTTCCGTTTACGTTACGTTATATGTGCTACGACGCTTATACTCACCAAACCATCAGCCCCTATTCTGCCCCTCCCCGTGACCTTAAACATGACATCGACCTCCCACCAGTCGAAGTTGACGGGCTGCTTCGTCCATATCGCACCCTTCTGACTCCGCAGCGATGGAGCGAGGCGCACGCTCTCCCCGGAAGCGATCGCATCTTGAATGAAACAATAAAAGGTATAGATACTGGTATACAAAGGTATGTGACGGAGTAAGAAGTGTACAAGAGTACAATATGTCACCACCTCATCTCATCCCATAGGTGTCGTAAAAACCGACTAAGGGACCATCCGTGAATATTATCTTTACGTAATAAAAAGAAGGAAAACTTGAAATTAAACGCTATACCAATCCGTCTGGCCAGCGTGGTATTAGTAGGCCAAGTATCCCTCCGTCACGGGAGAAGGTCCGTCCCTGCAGTGAGACATTAATGGGCTGCTATGAATACAAAGGTTTAAGATGGTAATGACAGTATGAGGCTAAGGGGTCTTCAAGTCATTATTGCCAGTCTTTGGGCAGTCTGATCTCGTATTAGTAGGTTAAATGGCCTTTTACCTTCATTTAAAAGCTGTTAAAAATATTAGGCAAAAAAACGTTTCTGAAATTAATGCGTGTTATTTTTCTTAACAAAGATTTTTTAGTTTTTATTTTAAGAAAGACGATTCCAGCGCTATGTTTCGTGACATATGTCGCGAGGACTTTACATACATAGATTTAACGAACAAAACATCATTTTGTGGACCCCACAAAGAATTGGCCTACGTAGGATCCGAACCCGTTTCACCTCGCCACGGCCGAATAAACGATCGCTTTGCCATTGAGGCAGCAAGTACTATATTACCATAAAAATTATCTTCACAATTACGCATAATACAATATTAGTTACAGTAAATACATATCTAAATTACTTCACATGGTATTTATTTTCACAGATAATACTTGTAGATCAATGAAATAATCAACATACTGGTAGTTAATATAAGGTTACTTGTATAATATAAATTAGATACAGTTTCGGTAGCGTTGCGTTATCGCTTTTAAATCATACAATACGTTGAAATACGAGATTTAAAATATTTAAATTGGTTTAAATCCTACTGCAGGGACGGGCCTTCTCCTGACGGAGGGATACATGGGCTACTAATACCACGCTGGCCAAACGGTTTGGTATAGGGTTTAATTCCAAGTTTTCCTCATTTTTATTTCGTAAAGATGATATTCACGGATAATCCTTTACTCGATGGTGTGGTGACATATTGTATTCTTACTCCGTCACCACACGGTCCATTTATTGTATAGCTTTACTGTAAATAAATTGTTTTTCTTTCTTTTCTTTCAAAAAGCAATGGTAAGAGTCATGCTGGATGTTTCTTAGGGCGATCGAAGTAGAATGAGAAGATTTGCATGAGAACTAAGGTCACATTAGACATAGCACTAATTACCCGGTTTAAGTGACAACGCCAAACTGTATTTATCAACCTGGACTAACGTTTTTTTCCTATCAAGTTGCTCAGTTATGACACAGTACAACCAGTATTCTATTTCAACCGAATATTTATTATAAATGCCTACGGTTCCGCGGTACGTAAACATGCGATAGGGCTGACCACCTCTAGCTTATTAATTACATTTTACCTACTCTCCCGCTCGTTACTGCGACACAGTCGCGACTGTTTACTCCGCAAAGCCGGCGCTATCGTGAGCGTGTAGGTAACTCGCGTTTCGTCCGTTTCTATGAAGTCTAAATACTGTATATATTTGTACTGTGGTTATGAGTTACGAACGCTTACAACAGTTCAGACACAATATTGTTAACATAACGCATTATGAATATTTATGCGTTACACTTAAAGTATTTCTAGCTGATAATAACAGTTGCTAATTGTAGTTATTTTGCTACAATAGTAATATAAAAATACTATAATAACATCTCCTTCTATTATAAAGACGTAAAGTTTGTGTGTTTGTTTGTTGTGACGTTGTACGGAGTAATCTCTGAATCTAATAAAACGATTTTAAAAATTCTTTCTGTGTTGAATAGTCCATTTATCGGGGAGTGTCATAGGCTAAATAGTATCACGCTATGACTAATAGGAGTGGAGCAGTAATTAAATATGTTTACAAAAGGGAGGCGTTTTTTTCGCCGCCCAACGAAGTGGGCACGGGGGTCAGCTAGTTAATTATAAAGACTCTGCAATATGACCATATCGAACCTGCTGGAAAGCGGGAATACTGGCCAGAAATAAGCTTCTATTTTCTGCAAAATTTCGTATTATTGTGCTGATCCACTTCAGAAATGGAAATAAAATTCCTGATGAGAACAAAAGGGGGAGCAAAAGCTTGTTGTGACCAAAACCGTATTTATTGGAACATGATCTAAAGTTACTGCCAAAGTTAGCCGGCATTTGAAATCATTAAGTTAGGATTAGGTAAACAAACCAAAGTGTAACTATTTATGAGGAAGCTAGTCTCACTGCAGGGACGGACCTCCTCCTATTACGGAGGGATACTTGGCTTGGAGGTCTTGGAGGCGGTAGTAAAGTTTTATAAACTTTGAAATATAACCTTAGATTAAGTAGTTTAAAGGACGTCAAAAAATATATAATGAAAATTGTATTTATTTTGATTAAAGCGTTTTTGACTTTGACTTTGACAATGGCAATGGCTTTGTCGTAATTTAATCTAATTGTTAATTAATGTGTGTATCGTACCCTGTAAAATCCAGTGTAAATAAAGAATAAGACATAAGTACGTGGATTTTGGAATTTGTTAATAGCTCTTCGGCAAGCCATAGTCAAATATGGTTAACAAAACTAGGACTCGGGTGGCCTTGCTATGTTGAGCTACCAATTATTTCCACCATATACAATAAAAATAAAAAAATTATTTTGTGTTTCGATATTTTTTATTCGGCACATAGCGCGGAGAACTGATAGCCGTTGGGCCAGAAAAGTTCTGGAATGGCGACCGCGCACCGGAAGGCGCAGGGTGGGGAGACCCCTCACACGGTGGACCGACGACCTGACGGCGGGAAGCCGATGGATGAGGGAGGCACAAGACCACGCAAAGTGGAAACTTTTGCAGGGGGCCTATGTCCAGTAGTGGACGTCCATAGGCTGATATGGATGGATGAATAGATTTTGTGTTTCGTTATTTTCGAAATTATCTAGTTACACTAAAGCTCTACAGGTTATTGAAGCTACGTGAATGGTTTTGAAAGCAACTCTTTACACTTCTGTGATACACTTCCTCCAAATTATCAACGAAGACGTGACAATAATGTAAAACATTATTACCTTACAATTTAACGGTAAGTCACATATTAAGACCAGTTTCTTTATAGATAAGATAAATGTTACATTTGTAATATTACAAATTTTATAACCTCCTGATTGATAACTAATATCTTTATTGTAGGAAGGGATCAAGCTTAATTATTAGTTATAGATGTGTTTACTGACTCACCGGCACAACTAGATATTTTACAATGAGCATTACAAAATATTGATAAACTGCATAATTTACTAAAAACACTATGGCTAAATACAGCACTGTTACGACACAAGTTGACATTCAACAATACAATTTGTCCTAAATTGTACATAACATTCCTATTTATTATAATTAGGTAAATTGAAAACTTGACCTAACTTAAGTACATAATTAGTTTATAAGCAATTTTTGCATGCCCATGTAATGGCAAAACATGGAGGACATAATATACCTTAATCACCAATGTTACTTACCTACGTTTGCAAGGGATTAAATGAATATGAATATAAATAAAGTATTTTGTTTATGTATTGCATATTTAATATCACCGAGAGGCAAACGGACAGAGTTGCTTGATCGAAACAGTCAAAGAGACGGTGGCGGAGATCGCCGGAGAGGGACTGAACGCAAAGGCTCTGCCGGTTCCCCAGGCCCCTTCCAAGTAGGCGATGAAGGAGTGCCACTAGAGACTTGTGGGTGCACTGGGGGGTTACCCCTGGGAGCCCCACATACCTCTCCCGTCCCCAGACGAGAGGGGATGCGTAGGCATTTTACCCAAACGTAACCAAAAAAAAAAGACAGAGAGACGGCGAGACACCGATGGATAAGGAATTCACAAGACCGCACAAGGTAGAAATGTTTGGAGGAGGCCAGGTCCAGCAGTGGATCCATTGGCTGATACTCAATGATTATATTTATTCAATATTTAATGAGTAAATTAAAAGCAATATATTATTCCGCACACATTCACATGACGGAAATTCAAATAAGTTGTAAAATGGTATTAATTTAAATTATTTAATTGAATAAACGGTCCATATAACTCAAAAATTTACGTTTTGCCTTTTACACACAGTCGAATTCCTTGATTCGTTACGCATCGACCACGAAAACAGATTTAAATATATCTACACTACACGACGCTAGATGTCGTAAGGAGTCTTTTTTGTTGGATGAACTCCTCGGAGTTATTTTGAGTTTACTGACTATATCTGTCATTTTTCGTAATTTTATTTTGTGTTGTCTCTATTTTAACGGTTAGTTTCAAGTGTCTAACCCCCGGTTTCTGAATGACTGGTCAAGTCAAAATCAACTAATCAAGTGTCAAAAGTATCATTTTCAGGAACTAAAATGACAGTTTTGACACTTGATTAGTTGATTTTGACTTGACCAATCATTCAGAAATCGGGGGTAAATGAAACATTTTGAGTTAAACTTGTATTGCTGGTGAGGTGAGTAAAATTTAAGGGATCTAATTCACAATTTTCAATTTTCAGCTCCAATACATGACTATAACACAAAAACCCTGTATCATATTTTTTCTAGCTGGACCTCTAAAGCATAGATAAGGACAAAAAACTCCTGCGGGGAGCAGAATTGCAGAAAACCGTTTTTCGTGTTTTGTGAAAAAGGTGATTTTTTGAGTTGACCCCGTTTAGATCTGGGTGTGCGAACTGTCTTTTTCTTCGAAAAAAGAAGTATCACGAACGTTTTACTATCATGAACTTAAAATGAGTCTTTTAAATTTTTATAAATCGTTATATGTAATTATGCATTTTCCGTAACAGTTAGGTATAAAAGTAGGTATGTATGTTATAAAAGCGACGATAAACCATTTTATAAACTTAGCTCACTAAGCATAACATTGACGTGGTTTATATTCATTTAGTCACATACGAGTACATCATATATTATAATTTTATTTTATTTTAAATAATGCTTTTACAGAACTTTGAAAATGTTAAAACAAAAAGACTTTTTTTTCGTGAATAACGAACCTAAAAGGGCTTCGAATAATGGACCTTATTCTGGGTCCAGTATACATATCATAGCCGAACAGAAGAAAGACAATGGAAAAAATTGGTACTCGAGGCGGGACTCGAACCCGCGTCTCTGGACTATACGCGTCTAGCGCCATAACCCCGAGCATCCGTCTCGAGTACCTAATTTTAACCATTGCTTTATACGACGCCGGGCCGCAACTTAGAACTCAACTGTACAACGCCATCTAGAACTCAACTGTAAGGGAGTGTCCAACCTAAACCCTCACTGCCTTATTACAAAATACGGTCTAACTATAAACCACGATTTATTACGTCACAAAACCACTGTTTTTGAAACTGATTTTGTATTAACAAATACAAAATCATAAATTTATTAATACAAAATCAGTTTTAACACTTTAGCATTACGACTGATTTTGCAATAACAAATTTCAAAAACAATGGTTTTGTGACGTAATAAATCGTGGTTTATAGTTAGACCGTATTTTGTAATAAGGCTGTCAAAGTCTTTAGGTGCATTAAGCTTGGGTAGGCAGATCAGATCAATCAGAAATGATGTCTCCCTAATCCGCTAACTCTTTCTGTCACAATACAACTACCCAGCTGGTTACAAACTTAGTCAGACCTCTCACTAGTAAATATGGCAGAAACCAAGCATGGGAGACTGAGGTTGGGTCTAATAAATAAGACAAAGTCGATGTGCTTGATACTACTTAAATGTGTGCTGTGTCGGCAGTTTGGTAATTATTCTCTTCTAATGATTAAGTGCATGTATTTACCAACTTATGTGTAGTGACGGAGTAAGAATACAGTATGTCTCCACCGTTCTCATCCCAAGGGTGTCGTAAAAACCGACTAAGGGACTATCCGTGAATATTATCTTTACAAAATAAAAAGAAGGAAAACTTAAAATTAAACCCTATACCAATCTGTTTGGCCAGCATGGTATTAGCAGTCCAAGTATCCCTCCATCATGGGAGGAGGCCCTTGTAGTGGGACATTAATGAGCTGTTATGATGATTTACCAACCCCTTATCCAAGATATGTGGATGCTCACTGGACAATCACTGTAAATGGTTTTCTACAGCAATGAGAAAGACAGTACCTCAAATTACTTATCAACCAATAATTTTAACTCTGGTTGAAATGCATCCACCATAATACAACAACATTTGTTTTAGGTATTCTGTTTATCATCATAACAGCCCACTAATATCCTACTGCAGGGACGGGCCTCCTCCCGTGACGGAGGGATACTTGGCCTACTAATACCACGCTGGCCAGACAGATTGCTACAGGGTTTAATTTCAAGTTTTCCTTCTTTTTATTTCGTAACAATAATATTTACGAATAGTCTCTTAGTCGGTTTATAGGTAACTCATGGGATGAGTTGGGGTGGTGACATATTGTATTCTTACTTCGTCACCACACGGATAATTTTATAATTCTGTTTATAATTAGTTTAAAAAGCTCATTTACCTCAAAATTAAGTACCTCACTTTGGAAGTCTTCAAATACTTTTATGTAATAAGTTTTGATATGGATCTATTTTATTTATTTAACTTTTTGCACATAGTAAAATTGTACAATGGCGGGCTTAATGTCTTTAGGCATACAGATATAATTTGGTACATACAAACTAATATGCAATAGAGAGTAGCTTCAAATTTTTTTTCACATATTCAAGTATAATCACAAAAACCAAAGTCCAGGACTACTAGTAGTAGGCCAAGTATCCCGCCGTCCCAGAAAGAGGCCCGTCCCTCCAGTGGCACATTAATGGGCTGTATGACGACTTTTAAGAAAGCCTACAGCTGATCTGATGACCTTAAAGAGTATCTATATCTAAAAGATATCGGACAATTAATTGCTATTGTTTCAATGATAACCAAAAATCTAAATTTGTATCTTAAAAGATACATACATTGCTTTCTCCTATAATTACTATTATAATTTTCTATTAATATTTTAGCCAATAAGAAGCTTATAAGAATTGTGCAGAATATATTTTACAGACTAACATACAATGTAAAGCATGGCCTACCAGAGTATATTTAATTTTTAAAAACTGGTTTATATTGAAAACCAGTCAGTAATCATGAAATTTATTTTTAAATGTATAAATTTAAAAATAATAGACTTCCTATTAAGGTATTAGTAATGGCGAATAAACAAAGTACATAACTTGACTTTTATTAATGTATTCGCATATAATATTAACATCTATTTTAATAAATTTTTAATTGTGTCGCTCTACTGCCGTCGTGGAACCAAAAAACATGATTTCGACAACTATTTAATCTCTCTTTTACACTTAGCGTACATCGCATCACGCTATCTCGTTCCAATTTGACAGTGTGGACTGACGTGTCGCTGTCAAACTATACGCGTATCAACAAACTATTTTTACTTAAAATTTATAACATAACATTAACATTTATGACCAAAAATATGCACTTCTGTAAGCTTTGCACTTATTCAAAACATAATTTATCCTTATACTATAGTAATATTACGAGAAATAAGGTTATACTTACTGCCTCCGTACTCCCAGAATGGTACAGATCCATCTTTTTGCGCTAAATACGGTGGCTTGAACGAAAATTTGTACTCAAATCGTCTGTGTACGGACTGAGTATTAACGCACACTAATAGACATAATATTACACAGCACGATACTAAATTTAATTTAATCGAAGCCATATCGACGGCGGATAGCAAACGCTACCGTACTTGCTCACGTCAAGTCTATCAAAAAAATTGTTGATCGTGAAATTCGTTCTGATTCGTCAGCTGGGATACGTTCAGATTCATGCAATATTAGTTTCATTGATTTCGATTATTTAACAATCATGTTTATAATTTTCCTCGAAATTTGTTCAATTTTTGTGTTTGCGTTACAAAAACTAAATATTTTTATTTTAATGGAATTCAATTTTAAAGATTTCGTATTCATATTGTATATAGTCTCGGCAATTGTCTTTGTCAAACCTGCTGAAAAGCGCGATACCCTCTATAAATATGAAGGCAACGAATGGCTCAAATAAGGATAGAGAGTACACAAGCGAAAACCTAAGCGATTTCTTCAGAAACTTATTACCCGAACTACAATAAACGATCCAATAGCCGGATCCACACCAAACGATCCAGCGCGATCCGATCGCGCGCGGCAGGAGCGTTTGATGTGGACTTGCCTCGCTTGATCCAAACTGCGTGGCAGGATAGCTCGCTCTTTGCCGAAGCGATCCATCGTCGATGGAATCGCGTGATCGCCGATCCAAAATAGCCGGATCCACACCAAACGATCCATTTTGCATCGACGAAGGATCCTTGTTCCGTCAAACGTTCATCATTCATTCTCTCAATGTGACCAAACCAGCTCAACTCAATGATGTTATATTTTTAAAAAGTAACATCATTGCAGGTACCGCTGCTCTGCTGGAGTGAAGTAGTGCTTTTGCCTTGATCAGGATAAAAAAAATCCTGAAGCCATGTTCTAAGTTGTTCAAGTTGGTCAACATGTGATGGCCCTGAAGCGGTAGAGTGGCCCAGCGGCAAAATCGGGAACTTTTGGTGCTAAGCACGCAGGCCTGAGTTTTTTAGGGGTTAAGCTCAACCAGATAGTTAAAGTTTCAAGGGCCCGATTAATCTTACTGTCAATATGTTCTCAGTTTCTCTCAAGGTCTTCCCAGTCGCTCGAGGCATGCATATCAGCAGCCATGGAAGTGCTGTCATTTGCGTAAAAATGAAAAGGACCGGAAGCAATCAAATCATTGATATGCAGATGGTATTACTATTATAGCTGCTTATTTTTTTAATTGTACCAAGTGTAAGTTAAGTAAAGGAGAATGTTGTTTCTGGGCTAAAAAGTCAAAGTCTGTCCCCACTCACTAACTAGGTTCATTACAAAGATTGACAGACTGACTTTTTAGTAGATAACTGCTTGGAGTGCCACAGGGCTTTTAATTTTTTGAACAGCTGATATCTAGATTTCTGTGGGGCAAATTTTGTTGATTCCATAGAAGAAAATGTTGCTTATGTATCAATCTTTGTAATGAACCTAGTGAGTGACCAGGGGACAGACTTTGACTTTTAATACATATTAGACTTACTTCGGCGCGGATTTATTTTAAAAAACCTTTCGTCATGAACTCGCGGATTACAGCTAGTTAAAAAATTTATAGTTTTAGCATGTGTTCACATCGTCTGGTGTTGTGTTCACACTTTACCGGGTCACCAACAAGTTTATAAATTTAGACTTGCGACTTAGGGTGTTTTTAGACTAATGAATCGATTGATGACAGATGGTTTAGTCGACGTCGATAGAGGAATTTCTATCACACACACCACAATAATCGATTGACGGCGTTCTACCATCGATCGATAGATTGGTCTAATAATACCCTAAGATCGATCTAATAATCGATAGATTGGGCTTAGAGTGTTCACATCGTCTGGTGTTGTGTTCACACTTTACCGGCTCACCAACAAGTTTATAAATTTAGACTTACGACTTAGGGTGTTTTTAGACTAATGAATCGATTGATGGCAGATGGTTTAGTCGACGTCGATCGAGGAATTTCTATCACACACACCACAATAATCGATCGACGGCGTTCTACCATAGATCGATAGATTGGTCTAATAATACCCTAAGATCGATCTAATAATCGATAGATTAAGACTACTTCAAAAGCAAAAGGTATTAGAAAAAAAAGTTGACACTTGACAACTACTGTCATTTCTTGGCTGTATTGTTTGTTATTGTTTTCATTATTATTGATTATTATTTGCTGTAGGTATTAAGATTTCTACCAAATTGTGCATGAGCTTACAAGAAGCCAGTGAAAGATATATGTACTTATAAATGGGAAATAAAACATCGAAAACTTGACTATTTTTGTTTATATTTAAGGTAAATATAACATACTTACTTAATACGGCTTTTCACATATTCTTTTATGTAAAGTTTCATGCCATATTTTAATGTTACGCCTTAGTGTTCAAGGCGTAACATTAAAATATGCATATGTACCTACGGCTTCTTTAAAACTATGCTAATGAATGCACACTAGCTTTTATGTTCTATATCATGTGTCATACAAAGAATACTTAAAAATGCCTTGTGTCTACCTGCTGCGGTGGACGAAGTCGCAGGTTGAATAATAATATTAAGTGTGTTGTCTAAGTATTATTGTCTTACACCTGAATATACTTCAGTCATCATAACAGCCCTTTAATGTCCCACTGCAGGGCCGTCCATTAGTAGGACCTCCTCCCTTGACGGAGGGATACTTGGCCTACTAATACCACGCTGGCCAAACAGATTGGTATAGGGTTTAATTTTAAGTTTTCCTTCTTTTTATTTCGTAAAGATAATAATCACAGATTGTCCCTTAGTCGGTTTTTACGACACCCATGGGATGAGATGGGGTGGTGACATATTGTATTCTTATTTTGTCACTACACGGAGAGGTACTTCAGTGTCCAGTGAAATATTGTTCAAAGTCACTGCTGAATAGGACTATCTCTAGTATTCAGTGTCTGTTTACAGATTATATCAAACAGCCATATAGTGCAGAGATCAATCCCTTAACCTCTATAGCTAGCCGGCCTTTATGTCAAAATATAATCAAATATTGCTTCATAGTGGCTACTCATGTTTATATAAAATACTAGCTGCCCCGTGCCAATTTCGTTGGGCAGCGAAAAAAACGCTTCGCTATTTTCAACATATTTCATGACTGCTCCACTACTATTAGTCATAGCGTGATACTATAATAGCCTATGACACTCCCTGATAAATGAACTATTCAACACAGAAAGAATTTTTAAATTTGGTTTAGTAAATCCAGAGATTACTCCCTACAACGTCACAAACACCACTTGTACCTCTTTATAATATTAGTATAGATAAATATTTTGAATAGTATGCTCTTCCAGTATCATGAGTGAAGAATTATTCTACCGCCGCCGCATCTCTCACCAGCAGGTGGAAGTACTAGTTCAATACATGGAACGGTATCCGTCACTAGCGCTCGCTGTGGCTCGGTCGAGAGACGGTCACACACAGAGTAAGAGGATGTGGGAGAAGATAGCACGGACACTCAACAGAATAGATCAGACGCAGCCTAAGAGTGGATTCGGATGGTCTCGGGTGTGTTATGGTATACTATTACTGTTACACTTGTTTTTCCTCATTATTTTTCAGATAACAGCTAACAGCTATGTCCTGTGGTTACATCCATAAAATATATACCAATACTATGATTAAGCTTTACATTTTGTATAGGTTTTGCAATTTTTTTATTACTTATGCTTAATTAACAAAAACGGTTATTATCTGCTATGCATCAAGGATTAATTTTGTTTCTTACGTTTGGGCATACAAGGAGCACATATGAATGTCAAAATTTTACAATTTTAATTTTTCAATATTAAAATATACTTAATAAATAAATTATTTGAAAATAATTCTTTCGCTGGTTCGGTAAGTTGAATCTACTGAGAAGAGACCAGCAAGAAACTCAGGTAGATTATCGTTAACCTTTTTTTTTTTATTGTTATAGGATATTCATTTAACAAATTTGTGCTAGAGCAAGAGATTAGGATGACCACACTTTTTTTTATCATTAAGCATGGCCATGTTTCCCATTTTCCCAGCTTAGCCATGTAGGACAACAACTAGTGAAAATTAGCCCTATTTATTATATTCTTATTGTTTTCACTACATAGTTAAATCTATACTAATATTATAAAGATGTAAAGTTTGTGTGTTTGTGACGTTGTAGGGGGTTATCTCTGGATCTACTGAACCGATTTTAAAAATTCTTTCTGTGTTGAATAGTCCATTTATCGGAGAGTGTCATAGACTATATAGTATCATGCTATGACTAATAGGAGTGGAGCAGTATTGATATATGTTTTAAAAAATGACGCGTTTTTTTTCGCCGCCTAACGAAGTGGGCACGGGTCAGCTAGTCTTTAATATAAACAAACTTTTTTCCAGTATTGGGTAGACCTAAAATTTAAAGTTCGTCGCAAGTACTCCGTGACACAGAAGTGTCAGAATGAAGGTACACCGTGCAGGGTGCAACTGTCACCGATAGAGACTCGTATAGTTAAGATATTGACCGATGAAGTGGGGAATCTGTTGGCCACTGGGTCTGTCTACCAGCAAATGCTGCAGACTATAAGTAAAAGTAATAAGGTAAATACAATTTTTTGCTAAAGGTCTTTGTTTATTTTTTTCTGTGCATGAATAGGAACTTTTGGAATACTAGTGTTCAGATACTTTTGGAATACTAGTGTTCAGTTACTTTTAAAAATACTAGGGTACAGCTACTTTTGGAATAACCGTGTTCAGCGTGTTAAGGCCTACGCAGACCGGGACGGCATGGCAAGGGATTTTAGTTTTTACTAATGGACATTCAACCGTACTATTACAGAAATACGACATAAATTGCTATGCTTTAAAATGATGCCGTGGCATTGAAAGGGATTTTATCACACGACATTTTTCATTTTAAAGCCCGGTCTGCGTAGGCCTTTATGGTCATTTCGTATTGTATATCGTATTATAATCGCTTATTCTGTACTCTTGTTGCGACACTGATTTATGGCATTTTTACTGTTCAGTAGTTTTGGAATTTAAAATGTGTTCAGCGACTTTTGGGGCTGACTGTACATAAGTGTTTGAATTGGCCAGGTTGTTTTCTATGTATGATGTAATGGAGCTCAAGTGGTTTGCCTTCTTGCTTGTTTCACTACACAATGTTGGTCTAGTAGTAGTAATAGTAACAACTGCTTAGTTTAAGACTAGATGGCATTTAGCAAAAGAGTGATCATAACAGCCCATTAATGTCCCACTGCAGGGACGGGCCTCCTCTCGTGACGGAGGGATACTTGGCCTACTAATAACATGCTGGCCAGACGGATTGGTATATGGTTTAATTTCAAGTTTTCCTTCTTTTTATTTCGTAAAGATTATTTTCACGTATAGTCCCTTAGTCGATTTTTACGACACCCATGGAATGAGATTGAGAGGAGGTGACATATTGTATTCTAGTCACCACACGGAAAAGAGTGATAAATATAATTATTATAACATTTGTATGGATTAATAAATAAATGTGCCACTGCAGGCTTTAAGCTAAGCTATAGCCTTCCTGTGATAGAAAAGACTTTGAGCTAATGTAGAATGCAGACTACATGGGTTAAAATAGGGTTTATAACAAGTACGAGTAAATAAATCTGTAGAAACCAATACCCATTGCATGCTTTCATGTAGATTATAAAGAGACCAAACATTACTTACTCATTTTTCCTATAAATAATTTAACTATTGATAAAATTAAGACTTAAAAACCTATAACTTTAATACCAAAAAAACAATACATTTATTTCAGAAGTCAAGATTAAAACTCCCAAATGACACGAAAATCGAGGACAGAGAAGAATTAAACTACCTAGAAGACACAACAAACAGCTCAAAACTAACTCCAGAACAAATACTTCTACCAGACAGTTCTGACTCCAAACCAGATCTGGACCCAATACACATAGATGATAAAAGATCTATAGAAGATTTAAGAAGAGAATTAGTTGAGTTTGAACTTAGAAAACAAAAGGAATTGTTTGAGATTGAAAAAAGGCAGAAAGTGGAAAAACATGATTTAGAAATGTCAATTTTGAGATTAAAGATGCAATTGGCGGTTAAAGAACTGAAGAAAGTGTAGTTAATTTTGATTAGTGGGTAAAAAGAGACTAAGAAAAAAGACTAAGGATCATGCTGTGTAGCTGAAAATATTAGGCTCAGGAGAATTATTGACATGATGGACAGGAAAGGTAAAGTTTGTGTGTTTGTGATATTGTAGGGGGTTATCTCTGGATCTAATGAACCGATTTTAAAATTCTTTCTGTGTTAAATAGTCCATTTATAGGGGAGTGTCATAGGCTATATAGTATAACGCTATGACTAATAGGAGTGGAGCAGTGATGGAATATGTTTAAAAAAGGGACTCGTTTTTTCGCCGCCCGAAGAAGTGGGCACGGGTCAGCTAGTTCTTTATAGCTTGGTGTTGTGTATTGTTGAATGTGAAGATGGTCACTTAAACTAACTAGCTAACTAGTAGTGATATCATATAAGAGTAAGATCAATTTCACCATGATTTATCAATAAAAAAACTCAATTCAAAAAATGTGTTTATTTTAAGTACTTATTTCTTCTTGTTTCCTTTAGTTTGTCTTCTCAAAAGGATAGTAAGGGTGGTCTTTCCACTTGAGCTGAGGTAGAGTCCTGTAGTTCTTGTCGTAGTCCTTTAGAATGTCCCTTTCAGCCTGAGTTAGGGTGAAGTCAAATAGTTGTATGTTTTGTTCTATGCGGGATTTTGTTACTGATTTAGGTAGAGCTACTAGGCCGAGAGCCAGCTGTGGAGAATAATAAATAAATGTTATTGGTATGAAAATAAAGTATTTTTTTAAACACTATTATTATTCACTAATTACATGTTGCATGTCCTGCTATTACACGCTGTAGTACACGCGTTATTATCTGAATACTCCAAAAGGAGATATAAGATATTATATAAGAATAGAAGAGCCGTTAGTGCAAGCGAGATAGATGTAGAATGGCTTTAACGTCTGAATACTCAAACGTCTGTTGGAAGTAAAGCGGTGCTTAAACTAGAAATTCTCATACAAATGTCTAGTTTAAGCGCCGCTTTACTTTTAAAAGACGTTTGAGTATTCAGCCATATGACTCAAATGATAACGCGATATCTATAGTACCTAAAACGACGAAAATTTGCATCTTATTATGATGCACGGGATAGAAAAGGGCTTCATTATAATATTTGTGCGAATCAATTAAGCAAATCTATATTTACTAAAATTTATCTGGAGAATTGTTGGAATGCTGAGGTCGCGGGTTCGTTGCCCGTTTATTGCAAATCTTTTATTATTTAAATTCAACTCTCACACTACGGTGGGGCCCTGTGTCTTGAAATTAACGCATACAAAGAATATCCTGGCTCAAGACATTAATTTGTGGATCACACGATTAATTATCTCATGGGATCAATTTAACGGACATAAGAACAAGCAATCGTCACTACACGGACATTCTTTAACCACAAAGGTCAAAGAATGTCCGTGTAGTGACGGAATAAGAATACAATATATCACCACCCCATCTCATCCCAAGGGTGTCCTAAAAACCGACTAAGATAATATTTACGGATAGTCGTCCTATCCGTAAATATGTATTATCTTTTCGAAGTAAAAAGAAGGAAAACTTGAAATTAAACCCTGTTCCAATCCGTCTGGCCAGCGTGGTATTAGTAGGCCAAGTATCCCTCCGTCACGGGAGGAGATCCGTCCCTGCAGTGGGACATTAATGGGGTGTTATGATGAAAAATATGTCACGCGTGGGATCCGAATCAAAGGCACACTAGCCGTGTTAGTTGTTCTCAACTATTATAGGTGGCGTTGTAACTCACCAGGTATCTCAAAGCGACTTGCGGCACAGTCTTATTATACTTCTGCGCGATGTCCACGAGGGCCGGCGTGTCGATTCTCGGCTGAGGCGCGTCGGCGTTAGCCTTGCTGTAGAACAGAGAGCCGAACGGTGTGTACGCCATTACTGCTATGTTGTGCTGTTTGCAGTAGGATAGTAGCTCTGGTTGCTGCAGGTTTAGGTTTATCTGGAATGGATTTATTTATTTATTAGTAGGTAATTAGTACGGATGGCTTAGAAGGAAATGACAGGATGAATTTAATATTATTATACTAGGCGAGGTGGCCACTGATAAGGCAATGAGTAGTTAGGCTTTGTCAGAGGCGAGGTGGCCACTGATAAGGCAAGGCATAGTTAGACTTTGTGATGATATCTCATAATATGAACTTGTTGGTTAAAAGATGAAATGTAGAGATAAGATCTTTGGTCAGGAGTGGCCGAGCTGTACAGAAAAATCCAGACAGAAGCCATGGAACCACTAAAATGGAACTCTGAAGGAGAGGCCTTTGCCCTGTAGTGATCACTCGGCGTCGCGGGGACTTTACAAACAAAACGGATACCTACAAAGAACGTCCAGGCAATAATTTATGGATTAAATTATTGAGTTGCGTTGGATTCGATCCCCCTACCTCAATCACACTATACACAACCGCTTTGCCTCCGAGCCAGTCAAATTTCTATTTATTTATTTATTTATATTGCAAATTGTCGCGCAGGCGTCAGCTAAGGAACTAAATATCGAGGAGTAGATGTTGTTCCTATACATGCGCAAACTTCTTTTGATAGCTAATATCACGCCGACCTAGCTAGCTGGCGCGTAGGGACAGTCACCAATAGTTATTTCGTAGGAGACAAAGTGACCAAAAAATACTTCTAAACAATTTGATCGACGAAATATCTGGTGGTGACTGTATCTAGTCAGTAAGTTAAAGTCTACTTAACCCCAAACACTAACCTCAACTTGTAAAGCAGCCGGTACTTCTAAGCCAGCTTGTATAATTCTGTCTAACTGTTGCTGGTTAAAGTTTGATACTCCGATAGACTTGGCGAGTCCTAGGTTCTTAGCCTGGATCATGCCGCGCCAGGTGTCCACGTAGTCTGTGTAATCGAATGTGCCGTTATCCTGGGAAACAAGTAACAAGGGTTAATTAGAGAATACTTAGACAGAAAAAAATTAATTAAAATTACTTATTTGTAAGGATTGCCTGATTTGATTACAGAGGCGGTGGGTAGGGCACGGATAGCGCGCAGAAATGTAAACCGTGGGAAAGAAAGGTTCTGGAATGACGACTGAGTAGGTAGTAGTACTATTCATAACAGCCCATTCATGTCCCACTGCAAGGATGGGCCTCCTCCTATGACAGAGAGATACTTGGCCTGTTAATACCATTTCGGCCAGTTGGATTGGTATTAGGTATAATTTCAAGTTTTCCTTCTTTTTATTTTGTAAAGATAATATTGACGGATAGCCCCTTAGTCGGTTTTTACGACACCCATGTGATGAGATGGGGTGGTGACTTATTGTATTCTATTCTACTCCGTCACCACACGGAAAATACACACATCAAAAAAGTCTAAGCAACATGCATGATATTACAAATTTACCATTTATATTAATTAATTTCTAAGTATTTACTCACTCAAAGTGTATAGGTAAGTAAACTTTTTTGTTATTGATGACATACTGGCTGGTTGTAAAAAAAAAATTTCGATTATGTTTTGTTTTTTTTCATAAAATTCAAATGACTGCGAATTTGTTTGAATTTGAGTGCATGTTAATTGCTACGTTTTAGTCTTGATTTTATAATTTTACCAACCATTTAAATACAGTTGGCGACAAAATTGAATTGTTAGATATTCTTTACGTCATGGAGCGACGTCATTTGACGGCAGATGAAATGCAAAGAGCTGTAGGGATGTTGCAAGCGGGAAGTAATCAATCTCAGGTATCTCGACATTTTGGTATTCATAGAAGTGTTATTTGTCGTCTTTGGCAGCGCTACAATAATACAGGGGAACCCGCTGAACAGCATCCAGGCCGTAAAAGGAGTACAACCACTCGGCAAGACCGGTACATACAACTGACTGCAAGACGCCAGCCGATGTTAACCGCTCGAGAGATAAGTTTGAGGCTACAAAATTCAAGTGGTGTTGATGTAAGTCCCCAAACTGTGCGAAATCGACTGCATGAGTACGGCCTACGAGCTCGACGCCCTATCAGGTGCCCACCGATACGTCACGGGAATCGCGCTCGTCGAAATGAATGGTGTAGAGAACGCATAACATGGACCCAGGAACAATGGGATAAAATTATGTTTTCCGATGAGTCGCGATTCGGGTTTAGGCCTGATACAAGAAGGGTGCGAGTGTACCGTCGACCCGGAAATACTGAAAGACTCAGGTGCGTTCAGGAAGTTCATCCATACAGCGGCTCAACAGTTATGGTATGGGCGGGTATTATGAAGAACAGGCGAACTGAGCTCGTTTTTGTAAATGGAAACATGAACGCTGAAAATTACGTTGAGGATATTCTCAGACCTTATGTCCATCCATTTGCACAAACCTTTGGCTCCGATTTTACGTTAATGCATGACAATGCGCGTTCACATACAGCTCGGCGAACCAGTGAATACTTGGCAACGGAGAACATCCAGGTATTGCCCTGGCCTGCACAATCGCCAGACCTCAACCCCATCGAGCACGCATGGGACATGCTCCAGAGACGTGTTTTGAAGGACTTGGACGGAGTGACAACAACCCAACAGCTGAAGGATTTGCTACAATTCCATTGGGAGCGAATACCGCAAGATGACATACCCAGTCTCATTAATTCAATGAATAATCGTTGCCGACAAGTTCTGAATAGCAGAGGAGGCCATACTTTGTATTAAATTGTCCTATTCTTTCACAATAAATTCATTTTCTTAAGAAATTTCAATTTGTAAAAAAAAAGTTTAGTTTCTTATGTACCTGTATATTCTAATATTGTTAATTTCTGTTATTAAAAGAACTTATAAAGAAAACAGCTGTTATTTTTACATCATAGAACCCTAAAAATATTATTTTAAAAATAAAATACAACGTTATAATTAAAATAAATAGTAAAATAAATTAATATAAATGGTAAATTTGTAATATCATGCATGTTGCTTAGACTTTTTTGATGTGTGTAGTAGTGTACCATATTTCATCTTAATACCTATAAGTTTATATTCGCTCTCTGTCCATGTATCGCAACTATTTAGAGCCTAAAAGTTACCATAATGTCTATGTTACTCCCCGTAAAATTAGCATTAAATAAGTAAAAGTCCCGTCAAAATCGGTTCAGCGGTTATAAAGATTACCCGGAACAAACAAACACACACAAATATTTTGAAAATTAGTAAAAAATTGTAGATTTCATGCTACAAACAGTCTCTTCAATTTAAATTAGGTGCATGATAGCTAATAGCCAGGTAGGTAGGTACTTACGAATTGTGCGGTGGGCCAGTGTATGAGGTATAGGTCCACATAGTCCAGGTTGAGGTTCTTCAGAGAGCGCCGCAGTGCTGGGACCACCGCGTCTGTGGCGTGGGCATTGTTCCACAACTGGGAAGAGTAGATAATACGTACAATATTCCTCACTCATTAACACAACGCCATCTAGTCCTAAACTAAGCAAAACTTGTACCTACTTTTGCTTTTGAAATCAAATACGTTTAGTTTAATAAGCTATCCTATGGTATACAGTTTGTAAGCATTGCTGTGTTCTGGTGTTAATAATATTTATTATTAACAGATTCTTTTTCTACACATCAACGACACCCCAATATGTTGAGTGACCTAAATACTTTACTGCACCGTTTTATTGCCTTTTCTAACTTTAATGCAAAAAAAAGGCTAAGTTTTACTAAATATACAAAATGACATTTTGTTAGGCGAATGTTACAATGTTTTGTTATTGGAATAATGACTTTTATTATGGTACCGCTTTGTATCAGGTGGCATGGGGTCAATTTTAAAAGACGTCGACCACTGGACATAGGCCTCCGTTAAACGTCTTCAGCTTTTTAATCTGACCTTTGCCTTCCTCATTCATCACCTGCTTGTAATCTTCACGTCGTCGTTGGTCCACCTTGAAACCCACCCTGCGTCTTCAGGTACGCGGTAATTTGACTGACGCAAATAAAATTAAAAAAGAACTGCAGTGAGTGGTTCAAGGACTGCCCTTATGCGGTTATTCCGATCTGTTACCTTGAAGAATTCAGCCTAGGGTAAATTTCGGGAAAAATGTCTTAAAATTTACCTTATGCTGAGTAAAATAAATTAAAAAGGTAAATTATCAGACATACGTTCCCCAACTTTTACCCTAGGGTGAATTTTTTAGGGTATCAGATCGGAATAATCCCCCTTATGGTCTATACTTACCTTAGTAGTAACAAAAATGGATTCCCTCTTGACTCCTTCCTGGAACTTCTTGGTGAGAGCTCTTCCAACCTGGTCCTCTATGCCGTATTTGAAGGCTGTGTCGATGTGCGTGTAGCCGGCCTCTAGTGCCCAGAGTACCGCCTGTTCTACCTCAGTGTCTGCTGGCTGGAAGAATCAGTTACGTCTAGTTAGAAATGGTACTCAAAATAAGCGGAAAAGCGGACGATATATTTAGAAAGCGTGTGTTCGAACTCTATGCAGGTTTATTACTTATTCGTTCGTTCGTTTCAGCCCTTATCATCCCACTTGTGGGCAAATGCCCTTTGATTTCCACAACTGTCGGTCCTTGGCCAATGAAGGCCAGTGTTTTGTGCCCTATCTATCACATCTCGCCGCCTCCTACGTGGTTTGCCGCGACGCCGATTTGATTTTAACATTACTTATTGACCAGCTTTACCGCCAGCTAAGTAGATATTCTACAAGATTATTTTCCTTGCTTTGCCTTTAATTATTCATTACTGTTACATGATGAATAGATGGTTAAGGGACACCGTGGGTTTCCGAGACCGCCCGATGGGCCCAGAAGATTTTACAAGTTAAAAACAAAGGAGGGTAACACTTACCTTTTGAGCGTTGAGTCCTAGCCATGTCCCCAGCGCTACAGTTGGCATCTCTCTACCATCGTTCAGTTTCACTGTTGGTACAGACGCCTGGGATAGCTGAAGTCACAGATATACAGGAAGTACATGAGTATTGAGAGACAATATGTCACCACTCCATCTCATCCAATGGGTGTTGTAAAAACCGACTAAGGGACTATCTGTGAATATTATCTATACGAAATAAAAAGAAGGATTGAAATTAAACCCTATACCAATCCGTCTGGCCAGCGTGGTATTAGTAGGCCAATTATCCCTCCGTCATGGGAGGAGGCCTGTCCCTGCAGTGGGACATTAATAAGCTGTAATGATTATGATGAATCATTAAGTCTGTTTCCATCCATTTACCAATGCACGTCCATCCAATGTACGTCCACCGCTAGGACATAGGCTAGCCAAATAACTCCACCTTGCGCGATCCTGTGCCCTTCCTTATCCATCGGTAACTTTACTAAATAAATAAATCTCACACATTCACACAACGCCATCTAGTCCCAAACTAACAGAGCTTGCTACTATGGGTACTAGACAACGGATAAACATACTTAAATACTTTTTGTAAATAAATAGGTACATATATTACCTACATAGAAACATTCAGACTAATGCAAACAATCATATTATATCCATGCACACAAAGATTTGCATTGAGCGGGAATCGAACCCGAGACCTCTGCGTAGCAGTCATGTTATATAACCACTACACCACAGATGTCGCCACCAAGCTACTGATGGAGTTTCTTTACCTTTAATTAAATATGTACCTAGATAAAATTTTGTTACGCCGCTTCTTCTCTACTAGCGCTTTGGAAGCGGTGGTAAAGTTTTCTAAGCTTAGAAATGTTTATAAACTTATGTCAGGTAGTATTAGATGACGTCAAAATACAACCGAATTGAGAACCTCCTCCTTTTTCTAAAGTCGGTTAAAAAAGATACAATATTATTGTACTACTTTGAATAAAGATGTTTGAGTTTGAGATAAAAATGGTATTTTAACAACGTAAATATTTAGTTTTCGTGTTTTAAAAAATCCCATTATGTTTTTTTGCTCTGCCGTTTTTTGCCTGGACAACAAAATCAAACACATTTCCACCCAAACATTACCTATTGTGTTATCGAGTAGTTATTACAAGCAGCTTATTACATAGTTCGTCGTAATCAATTAAGTTTACAAAACAAATTATTAACGACCTACGTGATTTCAGACGTACCAAAAATCACGTACTTAGTGCTTATTACATAGGTTTGTTATTGTAGAAGGTTCTCCTGTACCTACATGTCCTAATCGTAATCACCATCATCATATCAATGGAAGTCCACCACTAGACATGTGCCTTCTTCAAATATTTGACGACCTCTATGGCGTAGTGGTTATATAACATGACTGCTACGCAGAGGTCTCGGGTTCGATTCTCGCTCAATGCACATCTTTGTGTGATTGTTTGCATTGACCCGGGGGTTTTCTATGTATAATGTGTATAAATATTTACAAAAAAAGTATTTAAGTATGTTTATCCGTTGTCTAGTACCCATAGTAAAAGCTTTGCTTAGTTTGGGACTAGATGGCGTTGTGTGAATGTGTGAGGAATATTTATATTTATATTATATTTATATCTTGTGCACTCATGTGCATACCTCAACCACCGGTTTCTCGCTGTCCTAACTAGGTCGTCGGTCCGACACCGGCATGAAATAGGCTGATCGCATATCTACCTACACATGCAATTATTCTCCCATTTAAACGGGAAGAAGGGTCCTTCAAGAGAGGAATGAAAAGGTTTTTGTGGGCTTGTGTGGATCCTCTCGTGTTTCAGGCGTGGGATTAAAAGCTGCCTCCTAATATAGGTACTGAAGCAGTTGTATAACCCCCTGGGAGCCCCACATACCCCTCCCGTCCCCCAACGGAAGGGAAAGCGTAGGCATTTTACCCCAGCGATAAAAAAAAGGTACTGAAGCAGTTATAGGTACACGCATAGGATCGAGTACCGGACAAATCCACCAAAACAATCCGTAGCTCCGGGCGATCTCAGCAGCCTTTGGCCAACCTGTCTGGATAATGGATTATATTTGGTAGACCTACCCTAAAGCCCGATTTACACATCAACTAGTACAGTAGCGAGTTAAGAAGCAAGTTGTTGATTAAGTTGATTTGAATAGATTTCCATCCTATTTTTTGTCGAGTTAAGTTGGCGAGACGCGAGAGAGTGGGCTACTTCGTACTTAACTCGCCAAAAAATAGGATGGAGATCTATTCAAATAAACTTAATCAACAACTTGCTTCTTAACTCGCTACTGTACTTGTCGATGTGTAAATCGGGCTTTATTGTTATGTATGGCAGTCCGACATTTAACCACCTCGCTACCGACCTCAACAAAACATTTCCTCAACGGACCGGTTAGAATTTAATTAAAGATTTATAACATGTCCCAATCAGTATTGATTCAAATGCACACAATAAGAACACGAAAACTTAAATACCAAGTCATCTGGTTATGTTAGTTACTTGCTAAAAGGTTAAATTATTACTCAGAATAAAATATTTACGTTATTTTTTAATTATAATAGTTACATAATCATTAAGACAACAAATAGTCGCTATCGCTATCTCCCCGTCCCGATATAAGTACCTAATATGCTTAGGTTTTTTTGGATTTTGAAGCGGTTTTTTTAATTCATACATATAGTGATTTAAGAAGAAGCTTTAGGTATATGCATAATATTAAAGAGTATAATCATTGCACCCGTGCAAAGCCGCTATCGCTAGTACTTAATAAACTAAAAATTAAGCAACTATTTCTAATTAACTGCTCAAATTAGGTAATGAGATCATTTAGTAAAACACGTATATTTAGTGATAAGTAGTGACTTTAATTTTGCATAATTTGCATGAATGTAATAAGTGTAATTCGTAGATTTTTAAAATTGCGATGGGCTGTACTTTTTGGCACTTTCAACTAATACTACAGTTTCTACTCCTTTTAACTTGATATGGTGACTCTTTCCGGCTCAACGACTTAGCCGTTTAACTTATTCAGCACTGGAATCGGATCCTAAATTTAACTAAAAAGCATTTTATTGTCCATGATAGCAGCAACAATTTACCAAGTACTTATTATACCATTTTGGAATCCTTACTAAATGCGGCAACTTTTGGCGTAGCTTGCCAAACTAGGCATTTTTTACAGTATAAAAATTTATTTTAAGAAATAAGTTCTATTGATATGAAAACTAGACCGCTGGTTTTAAATTATTTATTAGAGTTTAAAGAGGCATTATTCAGGGTAGCATGGCAAAAAAAAAGTTGGATAAAGTTAAGATTTGTGGTAACAGGAGTGAAAAGACTGTCACAGAGTGTGAATTTTTGCGTTTTTCTTTCAAATGCCTATAACTTTACAATCATGCAACGTATATTTTTCTAATAACCAGCGTAACTTACCTTATCACCCGGCTTCGGGTCGGCGTCGGGTTTTGGGACACCCTGTACACTTAGTTATAGGATTTTGGATTTAGTTAGACTGCAAACTGTAAGCTGCACACCTATAGACTGCACTGATTAAAGACGTGATATGCAAGATTGCATTCAGACGAATTTCCTTAGAGAGAGAGATCTACGAGTATATTGGATATCATCTAGTACCAAACTAAGAAGTAGGTTTATGTTTTTGTCAACGCAATAATATTTATTTAGTGGGAATCGAACTCGAGACATTAGGTGTAGCAGTAATTTACTTACCACTGGTCAGATCGTTATTGTTAGTAGATACATATTACAGTCCTTTTATTGTGCTCTTACAGGGGCAGGCTATTTCCTGTACCGGTAAGCTTTACCTAGTAATACTGGCCAGTTAGATTTCTAGTGACCAATAAGACATGTTTTACTAAACCTATTTTAGTCCCTCACTACCTTGTAGTTTAATTTAATTTTTACGGTAATTTTGTTAAGTGCGTAGGAATGTTCATTTAAAAAACACTATAAAAACTAGCATTTCGTTAATTCAGTAATTATTAAATATTTATTGATTTAGTACAGGGTCTTACGGTCAAGTTTTACTCCAATGACTTTTTAGATATATGCAAACTAAGTACTTATAGTTTAACCGGTTTGTAAGTATAAATGGATGTTTGTTACTACATATTTCACGTAAAAAACTAAGTAGGTAAGTACTCAATTGACTTTAATAAAACTTTACATTAATTTAGCTTAAACATCAGAAAAAACACATTGGTAACAATTTAAAAAGATATTGCATTTATAGTATCATCATAAACATAACAGCCCATTAATGTCCCACTGCAGGGACGGGCCTCCTCCCATGACGGAGAGATACTTGGCCTACTAATACCACGCTGGCCAGACGGATTGGTGTAGGGTTTAATTTCAAGTTTTCCTTCTTTTATTACGTAAAGATAATATTCACGGATGATCCCTTAGTCGATTTTTACAACACCCATGAAGGATAGGGTGGTGACTCAGTGTATTCTTACTCCGTCACTACACGGACCATAAAAAATTGACCATAAAACATTTTAAAAAATGCTACTTACATAAAATAAGGCACACAAAACCACACAACCATTCAGCCACGCCATTATTTAAAAACTAAATTGTAATACTTAATAATTATTATCTTTATTAAATAATTTGTTTAGTATTGTCAAGATCTTTGACCCTTGCGTTGGATAACGGGTTAGTAATGTATAAACAAACGACTCTACCTACGTGATATACTAACGTGAAGGTAGCTTTTGTAGTAGGAGCATATGTATAGTGTGACCACAGGAGCTGTGCACCCCCTGAGGTATGCGCGGCGAGGTGGGGGACGAAGAAAAAATAGGTGTCCGTTATGATAGCGTACACGTGATAGTTCTGATAGAAAGGGAACTTTTCTTTTGAAAAATTCTTTATGTAAAAATAATGCGTGAAATTCTGACTGAATTAGTGTAGGTAAATGCTTTATGCGAATTCACAGTGGAATATGTCAAAAATCCATGTTAATTTATGTTCATAGTACTGGTACAGATAATATGCTCACAAGTGATTTGAATATCTCGAAAACTACAAAACATAGGTACAGTAATTCTGTTAATACAGTAGAAATGTAACCCTGAAATAACGCCTGTGTAACACTTTATTTCAATACAAAATTCAATATTATCGGAGATATTAACGGTTCTTAGGGGCCGGGCTGGAGTTATTTCATTACGCTCTAATATTAAAACTACAACAACTATTTTTTTTAAATGTAGGTACAGTCTGTCTATAAAGTACTAACAAAAAATTGGGGCGCCACTGTGCTACACGTAGCAACCCTATTTACTCTGACAAAATAGTTTTCAAAACAATTACGTTCAAATAACACTACACTATTATAGCACTTATTACTAGGCACTAGGGCATTTCATGTAGGTAAGCCTATTGCATTTAAAGTTTTGCGTAGAACTTCAAGACTACAATTAAAATCCATCTCAGTTCTAGCTATCATCTGCAATTTTCTGAGGGTTGGAACTCGAAATTTTACAAAAGTTATGTAAATTGAACATTTGATTATACCTACAATAAATTTAGGCATAACTAGAAACAAAATACAGGTAAAAGAAGAAAAATGTTATATACCTCTTTTTTACTGTAAACATAATTGTATTTTGTGGGGGAGAGCAGAACTATAGAAACATACATTTCTTTCTTTGGCCGGCCTTGCCTGTGTTTACCAGAAGTTTCAAGCTTTTCATTATTTTTAAATCTGTTATTTTTAAATTTAATAATTCTAATGGAATGGAAAGAATAACTACAATACCTAACGAAAATTTATTCAGTGTTAAATATTAACCAACAAGATATCATTTAACATGGATTCACTAAGAGCTCAATGATATAAAATTTAATAAAATATTGCAATAAATTATTTTTTGTAGACAGACCAGTCTATGCGAAAGTGACATAATTTAGTTAGTAGTAGTAGTTTTTAATATCAACCGTAATATAGACATAAAGCAATTAATTCAAATTCAAATTGGGATAAATCTTGACTGAATTATACTAATGCAACTGATAATGTATCAACAGAAATGGTCGTACTACGGTTTTTCTTACTTACAATGAATATCTAACCTAAAAATGTGCTATGTACACAATGCCTGTTTTTAAAAACAGTAACACGATTACATACCCATCAAAGTTGCAGTTCGCCCATAAACAACACCCAAATCGCATAAAAGTTGACCAGAATCGTGCTCCGCTAAACATCGCCTTATAACTTTAAAAATCTCTACCCGCGTGCCACTTTGAGTTACTCTACTCATTGTTTACATTGTTCTTCGTAAGTGAGTATTAGTTTGTCGCCAGGTGGCTATCTGTATCAGTTTCAGACTTCTTCAAGTAGGTAAAGGCTCGAGGTCTTTTGAAAATAAAGAGACATTTAAACTAGTTTACAAATTATATTAGGTAATTACAAATATTACAATACTAAAACTGCACTAGTACACGGACACTAAAGCAGTCCCTCATGTATACCGGATGGACCACCAGCCTCACGGGTTCGGTGGATTCTCCCAGTTTTCATGACGTTCTGCTAGAATGACGACTCCTGTCATTCTCGTCCGAACATTTTGAATGTTTGTTTCATAATTCAATATAAACGTTAAAGGACCTCCTTTAACGTTATCCAAGAAGGTATTTTATTTCACGGCGCCAGGGATGCGCCTTCAAGTTTATTGTAGATTAATGAACTAATTAAAATCACAAATTTGACGACTTTATATCTGTAATATTACTTAGTTGATCACAATGTAACCCAAATATACCTACTCATATTTTATTAAAAATATGCAGGTGATAAATAAGAACTCCTTTACTCATAAACGCCTCTTAAATTTAATCACTGTTTAGCGAGATTATTATTTGTAAAATCAAACTTATACTAAACAAAACCGTAAGAATTTAAGGTAATCAATTAACTTAAATTTAAAAAGCGTTTATGAGTAAGAGGGTAATCTGTATAAAGTAATTCCTAGGAATACTGTAGTGTTAACAATTTCTAATTCCTCATCATTAATCTTAACAATTGGATTTTTTTTAATTTTTATTTATGCAGAGTTTTTTGGCATACTTAGTAACCAACTCGATAAAGCTTTTGTGTATGCTACCATAACGGACACCTACCTGCTGTCACGAGTTTTGACGGCAGTGTCATAACAATTCGAACATTATATTTTTCTCTAAGAATTTCATGTTCTTAGAGTATTAGATACATTCCGCTAGATGTCATTTTTCTCAAATTTACATTATAAAAACACAAATAATGTTCCTATTTACGCTTAAAACTATACAACAATGTAAATACTTTCTTGGAGTTTTAAAAAAAACTGTCTTTTTATAGAAAACTGCTACAGCCGCTCGTGCAGCGACCAGTAGCAGCCAAATAACTTAAGTATATTGCGTCAGATGCCGCTAGTAGCTACATCATACTGTTTATTCTATACCAGTATTTATCATGTACTCTATATGTCCACCCCCCTCTCGCCGCGCGCATACCTCAGGAGGTGCACAGCTCCCGTGGTCACACTATAGCTAACTTCACTTCGTTTCTTAACAACTACCAAACTAGAATCGAGCTATGTATCGGAGACTTTTACAAGACTATTTCCTCACTAACCCTTATTCATAAACGCCTCTTAAATTTTAGTCAATTGATTAGCCTAAGTTCTTACGATTTTGTTTGGTGTAAGGTTGATTTTGCTTATAAAAATCTCGCTAAACAATGATTAAGTTTAAGAGGCGTTTATGAGTAAGGGGGTTAAGGTCTAGTTAACTATGTCGTGGGGACTTTAAAAACATACCCCTACTCATAAACGCCTCTTAAATTTAATCACTGTTTAGCGAGATTTTTATTACGAAAACCAACCTTATACCTACCAAACAACGTAAGAGTCTATGCTAATTAATCAATTGACTAAAATTTAAGAGGCGTTTATGAGTAAGGGGGATACAGACTCAATACAATAATTTGTGGATACGAAAGTATATTTTGTGTGGGATTCGTCCCCGACATAACCGCGCCGTTTGACAACTTGTACGGATGACGACCTCTGTGGCGTAGTGGTTATATAACATGACTGCTACGCAGAGGTCTTGGGTTCGATTCCCGCTCAATGCAAATCTTTGTGTGTATGAACATGATTGTTTGCATTGGTCTGGATGTTTTCTATATATAATATGTATCTATTTACAAAAACAAGTATTTAAGTATGTTTATCCGTTGTCTTAGTACCCATAGTACAAGCTTTGCTTAGTTTGGGACTAGATGGCTTTTGTTTTTTGTTGGCGTTTTATGTTTATAGACACCACAGAACAATTATACTCAAAGGAGAAGAATGTCAACTTCATATAAAATTCGTGAGGAAACTTTTCCTAAGCGTGCGGCGCCATCTATCGGGAGCCAAAACTGCGGTTAAAATCAGCAGCGCGGGAAATTGTATTATTTTTTTTATTTAATAAAAACAGAGAGATATATTATATTACGCCCTACATTATTAGGGCGTTATATAATATATCTATTTGTTTATTTTGTTGAAGGTTTAAATTAGGATGACTGTATTTAGAGTTGGATTTGATAATAAAAAACTTCATTTCTTTTACAATTTATTTATGTAAATAATATTCATAATAAAAAATATTCACATTCTTTATTGAAACATTCTTCTCTACATTGAAACTCATTGTAACATAACAAAAACCCTATAGGAGTCACTTTCTCAGAACTGGAGTCAATAACGTTCAATTTCACAAAAACACTTCAACTAAGGAATAGGATGCTCGTGCAACGTTTTTAATTCAGGATAAACTTGTTATTTATCGAGATTTTTTATTTATTTACAAGATATTTAGGAATTTACAAAATAAACGGTTTCTTTTCTTGTAGTGTTGACTGTTGACAGCTCCATATAAACAAGTATTAGTGGTTGCTAGGAAATGACATAACATTTTCTATTTCATCTTTTCTCTCTGTCGTGACTAACAGCCCTAATAGAAACATTGTGTAGAACAGAGTTGACTCCCCCTGATAGACACTGTTGTGGTATCGTGGGTCCGTAGGGGTGCAGTGTCTATAAACACAAAACAGCATTTTTATTCCTTTTTCTCTGCGTTTTACTTTGTTTTGCTCTAAGTTTTGACAGGCAAGACAGTTGCACGTCGACTAGAGACCAAAAATTAGAATTCTTCTCTTCGGATTTCCATGAGGCTTGTGCTTATACCATATCTACCTTTTTTAATATTATAATATCATTGACCGCGATACAAATTCGTCTGTCAAAACGGGTTAAAATACATGGGTTTCTAAGACAAGTTTTTCAAGTAGGTAAAGACTACCTACTGAGCGACCTCACAAAGCTTTACCCTTTCTGAAAGATGTCAACAATTATATACTATGTATTTATAAATGCATGATTATATAATACATTTATACATATAAATATAATTTATTTATTTATTAAATTTAATAAATTATCTGTGTATAGGTATAACTGACCCTGAACGTTTTTAATTAATCAACATTCTCCTTTATTTCGTCGAACTTCGACATTTTTATATTATTTTTATTATAATAGATCTACGTGTGCAAGCAATTTAATATTTTTATTAGTTTTGAGATGAATAGAATAGAATAGAATAGAATAGTTTATTAATTTTGCAAACATGGGTATCAGGTACAATGACATGAGTTGTTACATAAAATTAAGTTTCTCCATATTCTACCATTTGGCATGCAAAATATACATCAATACAATTTCAAATAAAATACACTTTAAATGAAAAAAAAAAAACTATTAAAGTATTTTAGTTATGTACAAAATTACTTAATTTGTATTGTAAATGCTAATTATTTTTATTTTTGGTACAGTTTCATACATTTCATAATTTAATTACATAAACTTATTATCTAGGTTGAAGGAGGTTATGCATCATTTAGAAATTCTCCTATGGAGTAATAGGCTTTGTCCAATAGGAATGATGAAAGACTCTGTTTAAATTTTTTTATTGGTAGATCTTTGATACTATTTGGTATTTTATTGTAAATTACAGGTGCTATTCCAAAGACACTCTTTTTATACAAAGCTGTATTAAAACCTCCTGTATTTAATAGCTGAGCGTAGTTTGATCTTAAAGATACAGTTCTGACGCGTGTTTCACTTAAAGTCGAAAACAGATGTGGATTAGATTTGACAAATATAGCTATTTCTAAAATGTAAAGACATGGGAAGGTAAGTAATTTGTGTTCCCTAAAGATAGGTACACAGCTGTCTGATATGTTTATATTAAAAATGGATCTAATACAGCGTTTTTGAGCCTTGAAAATACTTTCTCTTTCACTACAATTGCCCTAAAATATAATGCCAAATCGCAATAGGCCAACAACGATACTATGGTAAGCCATTAATACAGTTTTAATTTGCACTTTTTTTGTCAGTATGAAGAGAGCATATGCTGATGCATGCAGCTTTTTGCACAAGTATTCAGCTTGTGGTCTCCATGTTAACTGAGAGTCTATATGAATACCCAGAAATTTGGTGACCTCTATCTTTTCGATGGTATGATTATTACATATTGTGCTCAAGTTATCTATGCACAGTCTTTGATGGAAATGCATTACTTTTGTTTTTTGAAAATTTATTTGAAGATTATTGTGATTTAACCAATTACTAATTATATTTATTGAATTATTTATTTCATCTTCGTAGTTTTCCTTAATATCACATTTGATCAGAGCCGTGCCATCATCAGCAAACAATGTTATTGGGTGTTGTATCTGAATAGGTAGATCGTTTATGTAGATCAAAAACAACCAGAGGACCAAGGACACTACCTTGTGGTACTCCGCATTCTACTTCTCTATGTGTTGAAACAAAATTACGTTCGAATTTAGAGGTCGTGCATACTCTAGTTAATTCTGTTACTTGTTTTCGTCCCGTTAAATAAGATTTTACTAGCTTTAAGATGTTTCCCCGGATGCCATAGATATATAGTTTTTGCAGTAGCACCTCATGATTTACATGATCGAAAGCTTTTGACATATCGGTGAATATAGCACATATAGGGTTTTTAATATCTACGTTTGTCATTATTATTTTTAGTGTGCTGAATATGGCCATGTTAATATTTTTGTTTTTCTTAAAACCGTATTGTTCATCGCAAAGTATGTTATATTTATTTAAGAAGGTATATATTATAGAGTCATATAGTAGTTTTTCAATTATTTTAGAAAACACAGAAGTTAGAGCAATCGGCCTATAATTTGAGATTTCTTCTTTAGACCCTTTTTTGTAAATTGGTTTTACTATTACGATTTTTAGTTTTTCTGGGAATACTCCAGCTGATATGCACAGATTAATAATGTAAGTTAGCGGTTCTGATATGATAATAGAAACGAATTTGATAACCTGAGTTGAGATTCCATCATAACCACAGCTCTTTTTGTTTTTTAACGCTCCTATAGTTTTTATTACGTCTTGTGGTACAACAGGCATCATAAATAAGATGTGAAGAATGAAATCTGTTTTTTTAATTTTTAATTCTATTTGATTGTTTTGTTTTATCGGTTTTTGATTGTTTACAAAGAAATTATTAAAAGTTTCTGCTATTTGTGCAGGATCATTTATAATGGAATTATTTGTTTTTATCTGAGTGATGGAGTCTAAAGATTTTTTACAATTATTAATTATTTGCCAAGAGGTTTTAGATTAATTTTTTGAATTTTTAATTAAATAGTTATTTTGTGCTTTTTGTGTTTCTTTGATAATGTATTTTAATCTGCGTGAATAGTTTATAAAATTGTTTTTGTTTTCTTTACTAGGTTTTAATCTTTTCTGCCAAAGTAATTGACGTTGTTTTTTGGTACAAGCGCCTCGGTGATACCTCGTGACACCCATTTAATGTTTTTTTCTGTTTTTATTGTAATTACTTTTTGTGGAAAGCATAAGTTGTATATCAAGCAAAACAATTCGTTAAACCTATTGTATGCTTCATTAGGATCATTAGTTTCAAAAACATCTGAAAAAGTAAGATTTTGTAAATGACTTTTGAACTTCATTTAGTTTTGGGTAGAAATGTCTCTAACTTTTTTGCGCCAGAACCCAATGTTGTATGATGTATTTACTTTAACTTTTAATATTTGAGCTGTGTGATCAGAAAGTGCTAAATCCTGTATTTGATGCGCGCATTTTTGTGTTAGATTGTGAGCAAAATTGTCTATGCAGGTCCCACTGTCCAATCTAGTCGGTTGTTTCAATTCAAGCTTTAGATTGTAGCTTAAGAGAAAGCATTCAAAATCAGTCGACAACCTATTCTTCTTCAAAACGTCAATGTTGAAATCACCACATAATATTATTTTGTTTTTGTTAAACATACATACTTTTTTTTAGGATGGCATCCAGTCCAACATAAAACGTATTCATATTCATGTTTTTGGTGGTCGATATATACATATTATAACAATGTTTTGTTTAGTTAGTTTAATGGCACAACATTCTATTACTCCTTTTATGGAACATTTCATAATGTCTGGTAGTTCCTTATATTCAATGTATTTTTTAATTAGGTCAGTTTAGATGGTCAGTCTTTTCTGCAAGAAGTCATCTAGGTACACATACTGTTTGTTTCATCTACGAGTACAAAAGTAAATCATTTGAGTTTTATAAGACAGTAAGAAAGATAATATCGTCCATGTGGTGACGGAGTAAGAATACAATATGTCACCACCCCATCTCAACCCATGGGTGTCGTAAAAACACACTAAGGGACTTTCCGTGAATATTAATCAAACGAAATAAAAAGAAGGAAAACTTGAAATTAAACCCTATACCAATCCGTCTGGCCAGCGTGGTATTAGTAGGCCAAGTATCCCTCCGTCATCACGGGAGGAGGCCCGTCCCTGCAGTGGGACATTAATGGGCTGTTATGATGAGATACACTTACCGTACTAGGTTCGAGGTTTGGTTTAACCATTTTATGATGGAACACATACGCCACTGCTATTTGTATTAATATTGTAGTTTACATTGATTATTCTCCATCTTTAATATGGTAGAAAAAGAAATTATATTCTACATTTCATTCTATTACATTTATAAAACTTAGGTACTGGATCCAGTTATTATTTTGGCATGACCATATTGAACCAATACGTGAACATTGCCGTTAATTTTTATCCCCCGATGTAAAGATTATGTAAGTATAAAATCTGTCAAATTATCTAATATCAAATTATTTATCCTACGAGTACCTATGTATAAATTTTAAAAAAGCACTTTTACACTACCGACGACGACCTCTGTGGCTCAGTCGGTATATTACAAGGCTGCTACGCAGGGTTCTCGGGTTCGATTCCCGCTCAATGCAAATCTTTGTGTGCATGAACATGATTGCTTGCACTGGTCTGTGTGTTTTCTATGTATAATATGTATGTATTTACAAAACAAAATTATTTAAGTATGTGTTTATCCGTTGTCTAGTACCCATAGTACAAGCTGCAAGCTTTGCTAGGTGGCGATGTGTAAATGTGTGAGGATTATTTATTTACCTACCATATGCAAGGCGGCAGCTTCAAAACCTATTATAACCTATTCACTTTAGTAGGTATGTATAATTAGTAGTAAGCAATCATCCACTGCCTACAAGGTAATACAATTCAGGTGTAAACACAAAAGAAAAGTGAATGTGACTTCGGACTCTGGCAGAAAAAAGAGGATGGTTCTCTTTGGGTTCTCTATATTCTTTGACGTTTTATCTATGAACAAGCACATGTCAATTTTTGGAAAATTACGCACAAAAATGAAATAATATTTTTTATTTACATTTCTGCAATGAAATAAACAAAACTAAAATGATGAGCGATTTCTTTTTACACTTTCTGATATTCGCTTACAGGCCAAAAAAGGAGAGCCATGTATACCGACTAAAACGGACATAAGCAAAAATGAATAAAAAATACCACATTAAATGGATAATAGCTCCACGCAAAATCCAAATCTTTTAAATCTATATAAATGCTGTTTTTTTTCTTCTCTTACATTCTCCATTTTAATTTTAACATATATTAATTTTCGTCTGTTATTTTCTCTCATTCTCTGTTACATTCTGCTATGGATTGGAATAGACCAGGCAAGCTGGTAAGACCTCACCCGGATTGGGAGAAAGACTTGTTTCAAACCTGTGTTGTGACTCCGTCGGTTGAAGAAAGAGTGGTTTCATACATAGCTCCTTACAAGAAAAGAAAACCTAAGAAGAATTGTAAAACTGATGTTAGTATTGTACTTTCTATTCTATTCCAATTCAATGCAGGATATTATTTATGTCATCATCACCATAACAGTCCATCAATGTCCCACTCGGGCCTCCTCCCGTGACAGAGGGATATTTGGCCTAGTAATACCACGCTGGCCAGATGGATTGGTATAGGGTTTAATTTCAAGTTTTCCTTCTTTTTATTTCGTTAAGATGATAGTCCCTTAGTCGGTTGTTACGACACCCATGGGTTGAGACGGAGTGGTGACTTAGGTAAAGACCTATTATTTACATTTGAGGCCTGTAGTTAATGTTTACAATATGTTTCCAGTTCCCACTTACTCACCCAGGACCGGTTCCATTGATGGAATTAAACAATTTCCAGACTATACCAAGCATGGGCCTTGGTACGTGGCTTGGATTTGATAAACAGGTTCGTTTTTTGTTTTAAGCGCCATCTGTTATCGAATAGCGTGTAACTTCGCTAACAAAGTTAAATGCAATTAAGACTCAACTACTGATTTAAAAATAACACTATTTCAAGTCTTATAGCATTTTATCATACAATTTGAAGTTGAGAGGACTTTATAGCATAGTCCATTAATGTCTATAGCGATAGGTTTTGGGTTCGCTTGCCACTTAAAGCAAAATTCACGTGCATGAAAATGAAATGTTTGTATTGGTCTGGGTGTTAGGTACCTATTGTTAAAGCACTTATGAAGTTTAGTATGTAAGTATGTTAAACCTTTAACCGGTAGGTACCCCATAGAATAAGGTCTGCTTAGCTTGGAGCTAAAGAGCACTATGTAAATATGTATGAGGATGATTATAAATATTATTGCCTCCTCATAACAGCCCTTTAATGTCCAACTGCAGGGACGGGCCTCCTCCCGTGACGGAGGGATACTTAGCCTACTAATACCACGCTGGCCAGAAGGATTGGTATAGGGTTTAATTTCAAGTTATCCTTCTTTTTATTTCGTAAAGATGATACAGATAGATATGATAGATATGATATTCACGGAGTCGGTTTCTACGACACCCATGGGATGAGATGGGGTGGTGACATATTGTATTCTTACTCCGTCACCACACGGAGAATTTGAGCCTGCCTTCCCTTTTCTATGCATTATACTAAGTTCTGTACACTCCACAATATTAACAAAGCTTAATAATAAATATTTGTAATTGCAGGGTGAAAGAGTTCAAGTGACGGACGATTCGATCTACAACGCGGTGGTGGCCGCCATAGATATAGGATACAGACTTATTGATACAGCTGCTATATACAAAACTGAGAGACAGGTAATTATCATCATCATAACAGCCACCAGTAGGCCACAGCTGGACATAAATTTAGGCTGCCTTAACGCGGTAGCGCAAGCGGCTGCCGTACATTTTTGTCCTGAGCCTATACTCCATTTGTTTAGGTATTTAATTAAAGGTAAACAAATCATAAAAGGGTTTTTTATACTTGACTAAATTGAAAAGTAAGCTTGTAAATCCGAAAAGAAGAAAGCCGCTATCACGCACGCGGCTTTCTTCTTTTCGGATTTTTCTAGTTATACCTAAGCTTTTTATGTAAAAATTATATATATTTATAATTTAGCACGGCAACAATTTTTACAGTTCATTCGGTCGGATTTCAACAGTTCGGTTTTAAACAGTTATAATTACACTATTTATGATTTAAAGACATGTTTACTTAGGTGTAACAGTGTTTTTTCTGAATCTAAGTTATGATGTGTAAGGTAAACAAATGAAATGAATGGTTATGCTCAGGTCGGTTTGGCGATAGAGACTAAACTGCGTGAAGGTGTCCTCAAGAGAGAAGACTTCTTTATTGTCAGTAAGGTAAGCTTGATTTGCTTATTGGAATAGCTTTCATTGTTTGATTAAAAAAGGGGAAAAACGCTCTTTTGGATGTGTCAAACGCTAAAAGCTAGAGGAAAATAAAGTGCAATAGATTATATTGTAATAATTTGTTAACTAACGTTACTAATTAACGATAACTAAACGATTTTCTAACATGAAAACATTTTTTATCATTTATGATTAAATGTTTGCTAACGAAACATTTTTAACGGCAATGTGGTATCAACTTTAGATTTGATTTGACAGAGCTGATCACATTATCATTCGAGTTAGTTGTACAATGATTTGACAAGCGTTTCAGAGACCGGGGGTATGGTGTGGTATAGCGGGGTGTTTTCCGCAACTCCACGTCAAGGCGCGGGTTTTGCGTTTAGAGACCGGGGGTTAGTCTTTCTTATCTATCTCTGAAAAATAGTATAAACAATGCAATGTACTTTCCAGCTGTGGAATACCCATCATAAAAGATCGGAGGTGGTGCCTGCCCTGAAGAAATCTCTAAGAAAGCTACGTCTCGACTATGTTGATCTGTACCTCATACACTGGCCTGTTGGACTTTTAGTAAGTTTCGTGCTCTTTATGTATACCACTAGCTGATGCACGCGGCTTCACACGCGTTGTATAAGTAGCTTAAATGTTATTCTACACCCTAAACTACCTATATTCCAAATTTCATCAATATCTATTCAGTAGTTTTTGCGTGAAAGAGTAACAAACATCCATCCATCTATACATCCTCACAAACTTTCGCATTTATAATATTTGTAGGATTATTAGGAAGTAGGATTGTCTTCTTAATCGTTTCGTGTCGTGCCCAACCTGGTATCAAGGGTTGTTCAACAAGCGCATAGACTTCTGAAGTCAATAAAATAAACTTGCCCATGTGCGTCGTAAAACCCGACGAAGAAGAAATTCACATAGGTATACCTAACTTTAAGCGCTCTTTCAATGTAGCCGTTTCGTGCCGTACGGCTGCGGTTTCGGTGCGTTTTTCATACGTTCGTTTGTTTTCATACAAATCTTGCCGTACGGCAGTATTTATAGTGACAAGCGTTCGTTTGACGTTTGTTTTTTTACCTAATTTTACACGCCCAGATGAATAGAGTATAGTA
The DNA here is from genome assembly GCA_905475405.1 of Schrankia costaestrigalis. Classification (NCBI taxonomy): domain Eukaryota; kingdom Metazoa; phylum Arthropoda; class Insecta; order Lepidoptera; family Erebidae; genus Schrankia; species Schrankia costaestrigalis. The sequence goes on along the minus strand of FR997853.1, from coordinate 10,474,789 downwards.
GACAAAAATTATGTACTTCATGAACTGTTTCTGATTACAGGAAGACGGCTCATACGACGACACAGACTACCTGGAGACCTGGGAAGGCATGATAGAAGCCAGGGTCGAGAACTTGACCAAGGGCATCGGACTCTCCAACTTTAACCAGCACCAAGTCGACAGGGTCTTGTCGTTGACTAGGGTTAAACCTGCCGTTTTACAGATTGAGGTTAGATCTAGCTTGGTTAATTTTGATTGTGGTGTAATGCATGAGGTAGTGAGTTCGAATCGCACGCAAAGCAATTTGTAAGAAAAACAAATAGGTACATGAAAAGCCAGAAAGGATTTTTTAAAATTTATTGTCAATTTTTCTTGACTTAGACTCTCTACGTACTTATTTCTATGTGTAGCGACTTTGAGCCTCGGATAGGCCTTAGTAGAGCTAGAGTATAATGATAAATGTTAATAAAAATACAAAATAACAATAATAATCGGGTGTTTTTTCACCGTTATGTGTTTTTGTTTAATTATGGCTTGGATAAGGGTAGTCGATGCAGCGTACTATCGATTTGGTACACTGTCGATGTAGAATACTGTCGTTTTAGAGTACTGTCGATGTAGCGTACCATCGATTTAGTCTATCATCGATGTAGTGACTGTCGATATAATAAACTAGACCCAAATCGACCACTCATAGAAATGCGGACGAAGCAAAGCAACTTTGTAAGAATCAATTATGTAGCCCAATAATCTCTACCTACCCCCATTTTTTTATATTATGGGAAGCAAACCAGCCAGCAGGTCCCCTGATGGTAAGTGATCGCCGCCGCCCATGGACACCCGCAACACTAGAGGAATCACAGATGCGTTGGCGACCTTTAAGATGGGAGTACGCTTGTTATTTCATTATTTTTCATTGCAACAAACCATAAGTTTACACATGGCACCACCCCCAGATGAACCTCAACATCCAGCAAGCCTCCCTGCTCCACTTCTGCACGGAGCACGACATCAAGGTGATGGCGTACTCCCCGTTCGGCTCTCTCTTCCACGCGCGAGCTGCTGAAGATGCACCACCTCCCAGGACTGACACGCAGGCGCTGTTGAGGCTGAGCGACAAGTATCATAAGACTATACCGCAGGTCGCGCTGAGGTATCTTGTAAGTTGAATGAGTATTTGTTGGTTGTTTTACATTATTTAAAGCCTTGGTTCTCCGTGTGGTGACGGAGTAAGAATACAATATGTCACCACCCCATCTCATCCCATGGGTGTCGTAAAAACCGACTAAGGGACTATCCGTGAATATTATCTTTACGAAATAAAAAGAAGGAAAACTTGTAATTAAACCCTATACCAATCCGTCTGGCCAGCGTGGTATTAGTAGGCCAAGTATCCCTCCGTCATGGGAGGAAGCCCGTCCCTGCAGTGGGACATTAATAGGTTGATATGATGAAAGCCTTGGTACTGACTAGGATTGGTATAAAAAAATAAAACACCAGTTTAAAAAATGGGACTCGAGAATTTGAACCTACGTTCTCTGAGTAAACGCCTTTAAACGCAAGACTCCGAGCGCTTTTAAATCCTTTTCATTTGTACGCCCTCTGTGAGGTCGCAGTTTCGATTCCCGTCCGTGACAATTGTTCGTGTCATCCATAAATTCCTGTCTTGAGTTATAGGTATGATATTATTTGTAAACGTTATATTTATATTGTAAAGTCACCTCGAAAGGACACGATCACTATACCCTTTCCACTATATTTAACAACATTTGACAGGTTGACGTTAGTGACGTTCAGCAGTATCTCGAATGTAATGCCATTCGATTGTAAGCGATTTCGCGATTTTTCAAATTACTTTTTTTTACGCATTTGGATCCTAACATCAACTTACATTATCATTTTATTACTGTTTCTTTCTTTATCTATGTTAAGAGAATTATCCTATAGCCTAAAATGATAAAATTATAGTTACCTTAGGTATTATTTAAAATATATAATTTAACGTGACGCATTCGCGGGTTATAGTTAATCTAAAGTATCATATTACATTTTATAAACGTATTATGAACAGTTCAGGTTTATTCATAGCATTTATTTCTACCGATTATTTGTAATTTGTTTCATAATGGTGGTAATCGTTATAAGTGTCCATCACTAAGTAACCATGGTAACTGAAAAAAACATGGGTAGGTCCATGAAATACAATATTATTTGTTTGAAAAATAAGCAGAAGTATTACGAAACTTCATGGACGTGAACTGTCGAAAAGCTAAACTTACGCTGGAAGGGGTATAGTGTACCTAGTTTTTTTTTAAAGATACATTTGGGTAATTTTGTAAAATTGAGCTTTAAGAAGGCTTTAATCCTTTAAGAAGACAGATTGTCAAAACCAACTCAGCTGTCGGAGAAGCCTAAAACATTGTTGTTTCACCAAACGTCGCGTGAGAAAGAGAACAACTCATAGAAAAGCAGTAAGAAACATGCACATGCACACGCATTATCATCTGAGTCTTAAAGCCATATCATTTCTCTATATCTATCTCGCTTGCACTTACGGGTCTTTTATTTTTATATAATATCTTCTATCTCTTCTTGAAGTTCTCAGATAACGTGTTTTCTAATCAATGAAACGCACAAAGAATAATGGCAATAAGTGTATACAAATAGTATATACAAATATATTCTAATTTTCGTATGACATTCAAATGCAATAAAACCTAAATTCGTTTAAATTGATGTAATCACACGTTTCCCTAGAAACAAATTTGTTATTTTGTATTGACGTAATGTTCTTGAATTTTACGACATAGAAGGTCTATGTCGTAAAACAAGTATGAAATTTTTAAACGAATTATCAAGTAGATGGATCATGGTTCAGTTGGTTCAAGAGTACATACATTCTTGTATCAGTGATTTTTACTATTATAACCTAAGCAATTAAATATTTCAACCTCATTATTATTATCTTGTTAGTTGAATTGACTGATGATTACGGAACTATACGAATTTGAACATAGACGTACATTATGTAATAAAAAGCGTTTAAAAAAGTAACGCGTCTCCATTTATTAAATAAAAGCATATATCTTAAAAAAATACTTAAAGATATTATGAAAATAACTAGCTGTATCAATTTCGTTTAAATTATATTATTTACAAGAGTGTAGGGTTGCCACTACTAATGCTAGCAGAATTTTTATACTAGTTAACCATTCTTGCTTAACTTGAGTACAAAAATAAAACCCTTAATCAGAACTTAAGGGGCTTATTGGGATTTTACTTTATTCTAATCTCTAATTTTTTTTCCATCTGCCCTACCCAAGTCTGCTATTTTTATAAATTTTCTTAGCCGACGCGTCGCCTTAGAAAATTTATAAAAATAGCACTAGAAATAATACGCACTAAAAAAATAATAACAAAAATAAAAATAAATAAAATAATAAGCACTAAAAAATAGCAATAGACGGTTGGATTGCATTGATCGGGCGTCGCGACGCTATAATAAAGTCAAGCTGTGATACTATTGTTTTTACAGAAACTGCAATAATATATTGTTATCAATATTCGTAATGAAGTATCTATGCAAGATGTAATTGTTTCGAAAACTATTAAATACTTGGTCCACGCTGTACATTGTGCCTATAATAAGAAATTGTTAAATGAAACACTGTTTTTAAAAAGATTATCAATTTATTTGAAAGGGTCAGGGACTACAGCAAGTTCTTCTTGATAGCTCTGCAGTCTACCAGTAGGTATTGCAAGAAACAGCAAGACATGAAAATATATAAAATATAAAATCCGGAACGAGGTTATCCGACAAAGAACCAAAGTTACCGACACAGCTCGTAGTATTAGCAAGCTGAAGTAATGAATAATGAAAAAATAATGAAGAAGTATGTTTGTTCTTAAAATAAATTCCTGAATCAGGCTACACATTATGGCGTTTCGGACAACAGGCAACAGCTGGTGCCCTATATATGCTGGCGCAATGTATGCACCTACGCATCGCACGCAAATTTTCACTGCATTTGTCCTAAAAATATGATAGTTTCGCTAAATAATGAAAAAACCCTCCCATTGGGTATTTTCCCACATAAATACCCGGTTTTTACCCATTTTGGGTAAAAACCTGGGGTTTTTCCCATTGGGTTTTTACCCACTGCCCATCTCTACTTTGGGGTAACTGCAGACCCCGTGCAACTAACGACATAAGTATTTTGGTGCGCCTAATTAAAGGTTAAAATCCATCTCAGTTCAAGCAGTTTTCTGAGGGTTGGAGCCTGAAATTTTACAAAAGTTATGTTAATTGAACATTTTTGATTATACCTACAATAAATTTAGGCATAACTAGAAACAAAATACAGGCAACAGACGAAAAATGTTGTATACCTCTTTTTAACTGTGCATCTCTTTTTAATTGTATTTTGTGGCGGAGAGCAGTAATATAAAAAAAATCCATTTCTTTCTTTGGCCCGCCTTGCCTCTGTTTACCAGGAGTATCAAGCTTTCCATTATTTTTAAAATCTGTTTCTTCATTTACTATGCGCCTAAACGTGCTCCTTGATTTTCCTAAAAAGTAAAATAAAAATTAATAATTCTAATGGAATGGAAAGAATAACTACAACACCTAACTGTAATTTATTCAGTGTTAACCATTAAGATATCATTTAACGTGGATTTACTAAGAGCTACATGATAATTTTTTTAATAAAATATGGCAATTAATTATTTTTTGTAGACAGACCAGTTGATGCGAAAGTGACATAGTTTAGTTATCAACCGTAAAATAGACATAAAGCAATTAATTTAAATTCTAAATTGGGATAAATCTTGACTGAATTATACTAATGCAACTGATAATGTATCAACAGAAATGGTCGAACTACGATTTTTCTTTCTTACAATGAATACCTAACCTAAAAATGTGATATGTACACAATGCCCGTTTTTGGTCTCTAGATCTCAAATGAAGTGAATTTATTGCTTGAGATAGATGACGAAAATCAGTAACACGATTACATACCCATCAAAGTTGCAGTTCGCCAAGTTGACCAGCATCGTGCTCCGCTAAACATCGCCTTACAACTTTAAAAATCACTTCTAGCGCGCCACTTTGATTTACTCTACTCATTGATTATATTGTTCTTCGTAAGTCAGTATTAGTTTATTGTAGATTAATAAACTAATAAAAATCACAAAATGAAAACCGTTCCGCAGCTTCTACCCGATGACAGCTCATGTACAAGTCTATTTAGAATTTCAGTGTTGCCAGACACATGAACAATGTTAGTTCCTCAAACATTAATTTCATGACTTTATAGACAAACTGTACTAATAATTTTAAACACTTTTGTATGGTAAAGATGTTTTGCACCAGGAAATAAACTACACACTAGTCAAATCGATCCCGAAACTTTAGCTTTCGTGGAAATCTTGGGTCAATTATTTCTGGTAAAACACATTTGAAATAAAATGCTTCCAGTTTAGATAATTTTTCCTCTGTCCAAAATGTATCGTCATAATCAATTTTTTCCCAAAGTAAACCATTTGGTGTCCAGATAATAAAGAAACAGTATTTTCTTTTTGTAATTTTTAGCTGGCCTTGTACTTGATAAAAATAATTATGGTTTCTTTTTAATTGTATACCATTTTCTGTTTCCAAACAGTATGTAATTTTTTTTGTTCTTATTGCTTCAATTGGTGTTAGAGATGATGCTGAAGCAGGACATTTTACCTCAATAATACCATCTGTGCCAATAAGACCGTCTGGAGATGCTCCAATGTATGGAATTTTTTCGTCAACAAATAGTCCACACGAGATAACAGTGAATTTAGTTTGTTGTTCAAATTCTGCTATCGCTGAAGTTTCATGAGCTTTCCCGTATCTTGTCGCATCACTCCCAGTGAATGTAGAATAAAGCATAGCTTTAACATTGGAGGTGCATGGTGTTTTATTCTTCATTTTACATATTTGGCCAAACATTGATGCTGTTATTCTTTTTTTTCGCTCGATGATCCTTATGTCGGAATTTGATTGCCCAACAGTTTTTCTTTCCAGATTTTGGATTTCAGGAAAAGAAAGCTTAAGGCTTTCAATAAACTGAATACGCTTCTGAGTAAATTCATCATCGGGTAGATCGGGTTCATTTTCTCCATAATTAGCGTCGGAAAATGTGGATCGTTTGGCTCGTTTAATTCCCTTATTTTTATGCTCAGCACATCTTTTCCTTTTATTTTGGAGCTTTTCGTTCATTTTTGTTGTATATTTTTGAGTAAATATGTACTCTTCTCCAGGCGTAATTTTTTTCTGTATTTTGGGTAGTAGGCTATAATCTTTAGAGTTATATGTTGTCACTGCGTTGTAACATCGCGACTCATAGGTCCCACGCAGAGCAAAGTTAACACGTTTTCCTCCAAGAAACTTTGCGATTATAGCATTAAATTGCTCTGCTGCATTATTAGTCTCTGTTTCTAGAAGACTTTCGGCGTGTTGTAACAAATGCCCAACATGTTCATAAATATCTATCCATATTCCACAGATCTTCAGCTGGGGAACTAAATTTACATCAGTATTTTGTTTTTTACAATAGTATTGCTTGCAGTTATTGTGGGATCCAAATACATGACAAGGGCCGTTTCGTAAATCTTCTTTTAGTGTCCTTAGCTTTTCGTCTATTGGAATGTTCAATTGGCGAGTATGTTCAATAGCTCCCGTTACAGCATTACGTAGGCGACGTATTTTGTCAGTCAGACATTTTCTTAATGTTGCTGGAACGGAGCCGACTTTATTTGCCGTTTTCTTTCCAATTTTTCTTAATCTATTAGTGTAATTCCGTAATAAATGGTTACTGCATTCTATTTTTCTGATATGTGTATTAGGCCCATATGGCATATGATCCCTAAGTGCATTTGAGACACTGCTATCTCCGTCGCCTATAAGCCTAGTATATTTTAGGCCATGCATTTTTATACTCATTTTAAATCCTTCCACTATCGCATCTATTTCCATTAATGTCGACGGTTGCGACCAATTCTTAAAACATTTGTGGGGTAATACTTCTTTTTTTGCATTTTTGGCAATAGCACATATTGAACAATATGAATTCCGAACTCCAATGAATAAAACTTTTTTAGTTTTGTGTCCTATTATACACCCAACTCCTGAGAATGACTTGTAGTTCGTGCCATAACTGCGTTTGGCCCAAGAACCGTCTGTTACAACTGTAATATAGGGTATACCGTCACTATCAATTTGATTATTATTTATTGCTAGCTGTCTTTCTTTGGCGCCTGCCTGCAGCATATGGTCAATGGCAATATCTTTTTGCATTTCTAAAAGTTGTACATTATTTTTCATGTAATATTTTTCAGACATGTTTGGTAAATTTAAGCTAGCACAAATTTCATTCAATTGGGAGTAACCATTTCCGGTCTGAGATATACCTTGTAATATGTTTAAATTGACAGATATTTTTTTGTTTCCGCGTTGACTACATATGGCTTCGGTTTTATGACACATTTTGCATTTAAATTTGAATTCCGAATAAAATCCTACCCTCCTTTCATTGATAAACTCCAATTCAGACAGTGTACATGTGAATGGATCATGATTGATGTTTTTTAGTTGCTCAAATAAGAAGCCTATATCTACAATACGGTTTCCTTCCAAAACTACATTAGAACCAAATGAGTTACGTTTTAAATTTAAATCAATTAAATCTGCCTCAGCAGTATTAGTTGATTTATTGTTGCTCTCCATTGAAAAAAAATTATCATTTCTGTAAAAAAAAAAAAATGTATTAGATGTGTTATTAGCAATGTAATAGATGCAGATTCAAATTTATAATATCCAAGAAATATTTTTTTGACGGTTTATTGTCTGTTATTGACAAATGTAATATGTGTATTACAGTTGCAGAGAACTATATTAAATATAGGAAAAATATTAGCTTCCTATGTCTTTTCTTTCTATGTTAGGTAGATAACTTATCAGCCGGCCCATGTAACTACGAAACATATAAATTTCGTTAGAAGAAGCTGGTTGAAAACTGTATAATTTGATTGCATCATTTTCTACTTCAATTTTATTGTGTATATTGTACGCATTCATGTCATTTTCTGTACTCATTTGCGTAATACAATTTCGCAAGTAGCTGAAATTCAAAGTAATATAATCATTTTTTTGGACTAATTCGACAAATCTGCATAGCCTACCCCGAAACTAAAAAATACTTACAGTGGAACACAATCGTGTGTTTTGATGTTAGGTTCACTGTGCACTTGCGCTTGCACTTGCACCGAAATAAAGTGTGGTTCATCAAAACTTTCGTCTGAATCAATACTCTGATCCAAAGGATGTGGATGAATAACTTCTTGTGAATCTTGTAAACGTCTTTAACATATAAATTGCTAGTTAACAGTTAACTTATCACATCAATTACAAAACTAATCAAAAACTGAAGTACTTTAAATAATAATTTTAAAGATCCTATGCAAGAACTTACGATATGGTCGAATTAAATGCAGGAGAAACGTTTTCCTTATTTAATCTTGCCCATTTTTTAAATGCCAGTCGCTTGTTCTTGCGAGGTGCATTGAATCTTAAACGGGTCTTCGCCCCCTTCCTCCAATCATATTTAGACTCTGTTTTACAAAAATCATGATAATAAATAATTACAAATATATTGATCCAGTACACACAGTATTATTCTGTAGCTTCTACAAGTTTAGTATATGTAGGTATTTTTATTATTATCTATGCTTTATAAATTATTAGTTCCTAAGATATACTTATTATTAGTGGTTACATAAATATCTTAGGCACTAAATAGAGCACAATACAGAACAGTAAATTTTAATTATATCAACATTTGAATAAGAGAAAGAAAATTCATTTGACACAGACACTGATAAACAGATTCACATACACTCGTAAACTAGAAAAAAATAATAATAATATAAAATAAAAAAATATCACAGTATTTGTCGTATTTGCAATGTGACAACCCTGGCTAAAATAAATAATATAAAAAACTATAGATACATAACAGTCACTTCACCAGTATGAGAACATTGCAATTAAATATGTGTATTTCATTATTATTGTGGTACCAAATTGTAAAAGCTAAATCTTAAATCACTTACAAAACATACTACTTACCCATCGTTTAAATTCCAAAATATACAACAGAAATCACTTTATCAAACAATCAAATTCTAATGCTAAGTAAATCATTCAACGCATCAAAGTCCAGAGAACAAAGCCTGTGTCAAAAAGGAAAAGTAATTTATAAACGTAGGAAAAATTATGAAACACCTACAACGGTTCGTCTTTGTCATAAATGACAAAATCATCGATTATTGAAGTTTGATAAAATTAAAAGTTCGGCAATGTACGGTGACACCGACAACGACGGTTGGCCCGCTGTAAAAGCCAAAAATTTAATTGATGCAGAGGCAGTCTTTTTACAGTTTTTGGCTTTTACGCCGATGGCTCTCCATCGGCGATTTTTGTAGCGATACTGTCGCGCGTTTACTAAAAGCGCGACAGCAGTTAGTCGCATAAGAAAACCAGTCAAAAGTGGTTATGAGTTTTGACTATAACATATATAATGGCTAGTTAATGTGATTAATTCTGCGACATTTATCACTTTATCAAAATTGAGTACCTAGCCCTTATACATTATGGCTAGTTATTATGTATAATATTCATGTTTATTACTTTGGCTGTAACATACTACGTCTTATAACACAAAATACTAATATGCTGGCATAATTCTATCAACAGATATTATAGATATATAAATTCGCTTTGCGTATGTGTAATGGCCTCAACACCCCGCAAGTGCTCGCGAGTCTAAAAATCCGCGCGAGTAACCGAGGTTTATTATTTATATTAAAAAGCACAATTATTCCTAACTGTACTTTCTTTTGGGAGCCACAGGACCGCGCAAGGTGGCAGTACTTGGAGGAGGCCTCTGTCCAGCAGTGGACGTCGATTGGCTGATATGATGACTTTCTTTTGAAAAAACCAGAATTCGGACTATCTAAAATTGTGAAAATGAAACATACGGAAAATTAAGAATTGGTAAAATTAAGAATGTTGATAAAGAAGAATTCGTCCATAAAATAATTTGTAAAATTACACACGGGGAAAATTGAGAATTAGGAAACAATAGTTGAGTCAGACCCTAGGTATTTTATTTAACTGGGTAGGTATTGCATCTGATAATAAATAGGATCTCTTTGATGAAAGAAATAACGAAACTTCTTACTGGCAAGCGATACTAATTGTCATAAATGACATAAATAATAGATTTTATTGAAGTTTAAAAAAAACATTCGGTGATATTCAGCGACGGTCAGCTCGCTGTCAAACCTCCCCTCCGCCAACCCGAGGGGTGCAGAAAGTGGAGGCGAGATGCAAGATGTCGATGGCGGAAACGAGCACGGTAAAATTTCCTAAAATGGTTTTGGGAAAAAGGTAATCGCGTACAAACTTTAGAATGTATCTAGTCAATATAAAATTATTTGAATTTTCGAATATATAATCTATTCCTACTCCCTAAATATATTTACCTTTATAAACGTTTAATTCTATTTTATTACGCTAAAAGTTGTCATAAAATGTGCATAGAATTATGAACTTTGAAGCCTCATAACTTGTAAATGAATATTTTTTTTACTGTTTTATTAATCAATAAGACTAGATAATAACGAGACAAAACGATATCATCTATAGTTTTGAGTATTTATTATCTAATGAAGGAGCAATTAACTTGCTTCGTTTGTATGGAATTGCGATTGGATTGTTTCCTCTTAATGGGTACAAATGGCTATTCTATAGTTGTAATCTATTGTTCTTTTGTTTTTGTTGATATATTTTGCAATCTTTCTTTTGGTCCATAGCATGGAATAAATAAATTAATAAATAATCCTCACACGTTCACACATCGCCACCTAGTCCCAAACTAAGCAAAGTTTGTACTATGGGTACTAGACAACGGATAAACATACTTAAATACTTTTTTTTTGTAAATACCTACGTACATAATATTATACATAGAAAACACTCAGACCAATGCAAACAATCATGTTCATGCATACAAAGATTTGCATTGGGCGGGAATCGAACCCGAGATCTCTGCGTAGCAGCCATGTATTATACCGACTGCGCCACAGAGGTCTTCAAATGGAATTGGAGGGTAACAATAGGTATGTATTTAGTCTATCACCACACCTACTAATGACTTACTACTATTACATCTTATCTTCCACAGATAGAACTAGGAGTAATACCTATACCTAAATCAGTAACAGAATCCCGTATACGAGATAATATGGAGATATTTGACTTTCAACTGAAACGGCAAGAGAGAGAAATGATGAAGAAGTATGACAAGAACTATAGAACTATTAAGGCGCTGCAGTGGAGGGACTCGCCCGATTATCCCTTTAATGAATTAAAAAAATTGAAAAAGTAATATTGGTATTTTTGTTTGTTCAGATTCTGTGTTGATTATTTTGCTGCATGTTGGGAGAGGCCTATGTCCAGTGGACTGCAATAGGCTAGTTGATAGATTCTCGTTCAGAAACTGAATAAAAGAAAAAGTATTCTTTTATTTAAGTACTTAGTTTCATGTTTAAACAAGACAACTGGGGAACGTGTGTTGTACAAAAACTACATCCTAATAAATTTGTGGATGACAAAATCTGTGTGATGACTGAGTAAGAATACAGTATTTCACCACCCCACACCACCACACCCCCACCAATCAAATAGACTAAGGAACTATCCGTGAATATTATCTTTACGAAATAAAAAGAAGGAAAACTTGAAATTAAACCTATACCCATCCATCTGGTCAGCGTGGTATTAGTAGGCCAAGTGTCCCTCCGTCACGGGAGGAGTCCATCCCTGCAGTGGGTCATTAATGGGCTGTTATGATGATAAAGATAATAATTATCTCTCGTGGGGTTTGAAACCGGGAACGAAGTGCATGACAGCCGTTACACGACTTTGGCAACCGAAGCAGTGAATGTTGTTTCTACCACAACCATTTTAGAAATCGCAAAGTTTATTAAATTCTTGTTTTAACGATGTGGTGACTAATTTTCTCTACTACAGTGGCTAATAGTCTGCCTTAACATAAATACTTTATAGTCTTTATCAGACAGGAAAGGTACGGTGACATTTGATCTTTTCCATGTTACTTAGTTTGCTTTTGTAGAATTTAAAAATAAAAGCTATCAATTTATGAATCCGAACTAATAAAAAATTAAAAATATTATTTAGACGTTTATATATAATTAAATTATATGAAATATTTGTTTTATATTCCATCTTCAACCTTAATATGTAAAATATAAACATATAAATTTTAAAATCGTATGCGTGACTCGGAACGAATGTCAATAGAGATTGACACAATAAAATTGTTAAAATCGAATGGTTTTTTAAAAAAATTATTAAATCGATTATTTTTTTTTTATAATCATAGAAATTAATATAATAATTTCAGTTGTCTTATAACTCAATATTAGTTTTTACGAGGATAGGCCGCAAGTTTTTTTTTTGGCGGGATTCGTACGTCATAACGGTAAAATCTTGATGATGTCATTATTAAAAGAGGCCTGTGACCTGTGACCACGTAACTGCCGATGATTGGAAAAAACAAAAATCTAATACTTCATGACTGTGAGAGGAAGAGACATCAAATTAGACAATTCAGTAGATTTTCACTTATTATGTCAAGTAAGTGACGAATTAAGTAATTCATCAAGTTGTTCATCAGATGAATCACGCATTGATTCGGCATAATTAATAAACATTTAAAAAAAGATTCCTTTCTTATTTTGTACCCATAATCGATTTATTCTTGTTTGTAAATTATATCGGTTAGATATAGAATCGGTATTTTTAAAAACGATATTAGTGTTACTACATCTCTAGTAATGACAAATACTAAACGTCACCGTACCCATAAGATCTGATAAATAGTATAGCAAATTAAATAAGCATGTTGTATAGTTCAACTATTCGACACTAGAACCTGAAGCAAACCTTTACTTACAAATGGAAACTGAAACCCTATTTCTGAACTGATAATGATATTATTAATCCGAAGCACATACACATAATACACAATTTCACACAAACACAAAAACACAGACACGTTAACGCTTATATTCTTTTTATTTAGGTATGTAAATTTAGTTTTGTTTATATATTATATTTTGTTTTATCTTTAACAGTACCGTAGGTACTGTAAGAACATTGTTACCGCCTAACATCTAAGGGAATCAGGTGTAACTGAAAATCAGCGCCTCTTGACATCTGTGATGTTAAGGAGCACTTGCTGAGTTACCACCTTTTGCCACATTTTTTTTTTTTACTTTTGTTCCATTGTAATTTTATATGTTATATTTTTTTGTGGTAATAAACAGATTTTCATTTCATTTTCATTTTCATTTCATTTTAGATGGCGCTGTAAATTTTAAGAACAAAGTGTTTGTTGAAGTACCACCCACCGTTAGAAAAACAGCTGCTTTACGTTTGTTTTCGTTTTAAATGAGTTTTCAAGAACCATCGATATAGAAACACATCGAGACAGTTCAAGTTTCTCAGCGGATAAACAAGAGCAAAAACAATTTTCAGATTTAAAAAAAATCATGAGTTCAGTCTTTGAGTCACTTGAGAAGTTTGGAAATTACTGAAAACCCTAATATGGATCTATACTTAGACTTAATAAAATGACGTCTGTCCCTCCTAACCACGATATCGATGGTCCCAACTCTTATTGTATAGGAGCAAATGCTCGCTTTAAATTTTCCCTGAAAGAAACCTATTAAACACTGTAGTGTATATAGGTATGTGCTTAATAGGTTTCTTAGGCGGTCCCAAAAGACTGACCTAGAGATTGCGGTAGTTACTTAAAAAAATTCAACTTTATTAGAAAGTGCATAGACTATAGGGTATAGGTTTTAAATTTAAAGTTTTCATGTTGTTTAGTAATTAAGTATTCGGCGGGCATTAATAATTAACGTTTTGGAGTGAATTTAAAATCATGAAACAATTGTTCAATTATTTATTTGAAAGGCCCCAGCACAACTAGCGTGAAGCCTTAACTAGATTCTACTCTGGGTGAGGCTGTTCCTTCGTTTACAACAATAAAACACTGGGTAGCGGAGTTTACACGAGGTCATAGGAGCTATCAAAGAGAGCATCGCAGTGGTCGATGAGGTGAATACTCCAGAAATGTTAAGAAAATTCAAAAAGAGGTATGCTCTGAATGATCTTAGAATTAAAAAGCGCAAGCTAGCAGACAAGGTAGGCATTTCAAAAAGTGCACTTCATGGCAAGGTACTAAAAATTTAGACAAGAGAAAGCGGTTCGCAAGATGGCTGCCGCGTTTGCTAACAACGGAACAAAAACACCGTCGTCAAGTCAAGATGTTACCATAGAGTATTTGGCAAAGTTACACAGAAATAAAGCCGAATTTTTGTGCACTTTCATAATCATGGACATAACATGGGATCATAACTTTTCTCTCGAAACAAAAGAACAATCAAAACAACGAACTGGAATGGAAGAACTGGCTCCAATGCAGGCACATCTGCAGGAAAGGTGCTGGTGTTGGTTATTTAGGATAGGATAGGCGTAAAATAATTATCATTGAATATCTTGAAAAAGAAAATACTATGAACGGCGAGTATTATGCGAACTTATTGCAGCGTTCAAGCGTTGTACTCAGGCGACAACGGCGGTATTAGGCTTAGACAAAAGTTTTGTTTTGTCAAGAAAATACACTAACCAACACATCCGTTATTGCAATAGCCAAAATTAATAAAATTAAGTCTAAGTATACTGTTAACTTCTGTACTCTATTCATAAGAATTATTCCCCTCAGATTATTTTACAATGCCAGACTTAAAAATAAGGCTCGCTAGTCAAAGATTTTTTAATAATGAAGTAGTGATGTAGGCATTTATTGGGCATTTTGTGAGGAGGTTGACGATTCTTGTTATTAAAAGGGTATCGAATTTATCAAACATTGCTGAAAATTATGTATAGAGCTAAATAGAGATTAAGTTGAAAAATAAATAAACTTCTTGCCAAAATTTTAATTTTTTGAATGTTTTTTTTTTACTTTGTTTTTATTCTTTTTTTTTGTTTTATTTTTCTTTTCTTTTTTGGGACCGCCCTCATAAATTGCTAACATGAACGAAGTGAAACTTTTACTGTTTGATGAGTCAGTTTTATCCTCGAGGTAGGTAGGCAGTTATTCATAGCCTGTAGGCACATGAGTCATAGTCATAACTCATAACAGAGATTCGTACTTAATACATGTCTAGTTCATTTTTATCAGGAGTGAGCAAGAAAATTCATCAAGATTAGTTCTCCATTGTATAAGAAAGATACAAATCTCAATTAAATACAAGTACATAATCCAAAATGTTACATAAAAGTCTATATAACCAAAGTTATATTTTTCTGAAAGTATCTACATGTAAAATGTAACATTTCACTTAATAACAAGAATTTACAACAATAATTCATATTTTAAGTGCTACAAAGTTTAAATTGCCTTGTTAAATTCCTTACGTAAGTAGTTCTTGGCGCCACCCAGACAAAGCTACGCCAACGAAAAAAATATTACTGAAACGATTTTGTTTTCACAAAGTAAAATACACTTTAGCTTCTACAAGTTACGGTAGAAAATGACTTGGCATTATTAAATAGTAACGAAACGCATAGCACTTATTGAAAAGTCAATACTCCAAATGCACAACTTTGTCAAGGAATATTCTACCTTATTTTAATATAACAAGAATTAATTTTCTACAAGGATAAATTGTGTGTTGTGACTTTATTTTGTCGCTCAAGTGAAAACATTTGGCGCCAGACCGTCCGACGCCATTTTGCCGCATTTTCGTTTTCTACAGAGGGCAACAGACATTACTCTATTCAGCCTGCTTCCGCCTCCGTACTATTATGCCAACTAATTTAGTGTTATGGCTGTCTAACTTTTCCAATAAGATATTTGCGGCTATTCTTATAACATTTATTTCTTGTTTAAGTGCCTTTTTTTGAGAGCCTACTTTTAGATCTGTATTTAATGAGGAATATAATTTCATAATACATATAAGTTCGTAAAGTAGATAAGTATAAACATGTGCTCTTTTCTTTCTTTCTTTTATTGACACACAAACACCTTTGACATGGGTTAACTACTGAGTCACTACGACGAGAGCTTATTAATTACGTGCTCTGTGTAGTACAGAGTCTACAGACACGTTCAGAAAAATACCACTACACGGTCACCCATCCAATAGCCTCGCCAACGGTGCTTAGCCTACGATACATATAGTTTACAAATCATTGATTGCAACTGGCTATGAACACCTCACGGCACGGACTCTGACTGCCTGTGTGGCGTAGGTTCGATTCCCGCTCAATGCAAATATTTGTGTGCATGAACATTATTATTCGCATTGGTCTGAGTGTTTCTATGTATAATATGTATATACGCGTTCAGCGCCATGCCATGACCACTAGGCCACCCGAGCATCCGTCTCGCTCGACTCTCGACTACCAATTTCTTTTCATTGTATGTATGTATTTACAAAAAAAAGTATTTAAGTACTTATTAATATCCGTTGTTCTGTTACCCAAAACACAAGCAGGTTAAGCCTAGCTTACTTTGGGAACAGAATAAGATGGCGCTGTGTAGAGATGTCCGTGAATATTAAAAAAATATGTTTTGAAAACATACATAATAACTTGCTACTAAGTAGTTGCACGTTTTGCCTTCTTATATGATCTTGAAGTTTTTGTAGAAGGGCAAAAAAAAGTATCTGCTGAGGACGCCATAGTGAAGACCACAACATGTTTGCAATAACAATTGGTACATGCTGGCATAGTGGTCATCATCATTCATGGGCTCTACTGATTGCTTGCCATTCTTACTACTAATTTAATCTATGGCTCTTCGGATAGTTTTAATTGACTCTCCTTTTCATTTAATAGTTTATTTTATAACACCCTAAACTTGCCTGATAATTGATAATGATAAAAATTGTACAGATTACTAATTAATGTAGTACTTAACTAATAATAATTAAGTAGGTATCTAATTAAACAGATTTTTATCTACTTTAATTAACTCGTTTCCTTTAAACGATTTACAACCTTTGTGGCGTTGTCGGTATAGGTATTACATGGCTGCTACGCCGAGGTCTCGTGTTCGATTCCCGCTCAATGCAAATCTTTGTGTGCATAAACATGATTGTTTGCATTGGCCTGGGTGTTTTCTAATGTATGTATTTACAAAAAAAAAGTATTTTAGTAAGTACCTATGTTTATCTGTTGTCTAGTACCACCATACAACAACTAGTAACACCATAGTACAAGCTTTGCTTAGTTTGGAAGTAGATGGCGTTGTGTGAATATGTGAGGATTACTTATTTATTTATTGAAACACTAAAAGTATTTGTACAGACTGACAAGGTGATGACGTCAAAGTTCCTTCATTACTGGACTATATTCACGCCTTTCCATCAGGTTCTATTATCATAATATTAGGTATTTACCTATGAAATTGCCGTTCTGTATGAAGATTTTATCCGAAGTTAGATTTGTCATACTAACGTTCTCTTAGATTTTTCAATCATTATTAAATATAATAGAATGAAATTAGGTATATGTAGGTAATGGCGCACATTTAAGCTAACTATTGTGTTTAAAACAAAGAAAAAAAAGTATCAGGAAAGAAGTTACAGTTAAACAAATGGGAAAATCCGCTGTTTTAAAGTTAATCACTGCTTAGCGAGATTTTTATTAGGACAACCAACCTTATGCCAAACAAAACCGCAAGAATTTAAGCTAATCAATTGACTAAAATTTAAGTGGCGTTTATGAGTAAGGGGGTAGATGGTTTAAAAGAATATAGAGTCTAAAGACTGCGCAGAAATAAAACGGCAATTTCATAGGTAAAGAGACCTGATTATTATTATTATATAAACGGTAGATTAACGCGACATGCTAAGTACTTACCTTTATTTTGTTTGACATTTTGGCTCAAGTTACGTTAGCCGTGATCGCTAGCTAACTCTATTGCCATGTCTACTTACAAAAAAACTGTACTAATCTTAAGAGTAAGCTACTAGTATAAGACAAGCGGTATTCTCGATCCCCTTTTATCGAATTAATCAAACGAAGTGGTTACTCCCCAGTTATGACGGGCATAAGTAATACCACTTAGTCAGGACGTTATTTATCACCCCAGGGATTATCTGGGATTAAAATAATAAAGTGTACAAATATACATTTTGTTAAATTTGTTTCTTGTGAGTTGCAGTTTTGTGGAAATGAGGGAGTGTGAGTTTTCTTTATCTTACTTTATTTGCCTTTTGTCTTTTATGAAAAACATTGGACGGCCTCTGTGGCGTAGTGGTTAAACAACATGACTGCTACGTAGAGGTCTCGGGTTCGATTGCCGCTCAATGCAAATGTTTGTGTGCACGAACATGATTATTTGCGTTGGTCTGAGTGTTTCTATGTATAATATGTATATGTATGTATTTACAAAAAAAAGGATATAAGTACTAATATCCATTGTTCTGTTACCCATAACATAAGCAGGTTAGGCCTAGCTTACTTTGGGAACAGATGGCGCTGTGTAGAGATGTCCGCGAAAATTTATTATTATTTTAAAAGCATATTATGCTTTTAAAATAATAATAAATATTCGCGGACATGAAAATGAATGCACTGCAATATTGCAGTGCATTCATTTTCATGCTTTTGCCAAATACAGTTATAAGGAGGTTAATGTGTATCATTATGTGTACCTATGTAGGTATGCAGATATGTTTTTTCATTGGCATTTCTTACGTTTGGAAACACTAATCGGTTTTTGTTTCAACGTTAGTTTTCGTTGGTGTCTTAAAACCGAACTGAAATTATATTATACTTACAGGTTGTCCCAAAACTCGACGTTAACCCGGAACCGGGTGATAAAGCAATTAAGTCACGCTGGTTATTAGAAAAATATAAAAAAATCTAAGTGGCATGGTTTTAAAATTATAGGCAATTAAAAACATATTTGTTACTGTTCTAAGAAGAAAATGCCTTAATATATTTTTAAAGAATTCATCATCATCATCATCATAACAGCCCGTTAATGTCCCACTGCAGAGACGGGCCTTCTCTCGTGACGGAGGGGTACTTGGCCTACTAATACCTCGCTGTTCAGTTTAATTTCAAGTTTTCCTTCTTTTTATTTCGTAACGGCGCTTGTACACGCTAAGAAAAATCGCCGGGCCTACGCAAGAATTCGTGTAGTTTCTAAGCACGACCTGTGTACACAGCGTCGGCGATGAATAAGAAAATATTCTTGTCTGCGCAAGACAAGACACGGCGAACGTTGTTGCGGAAGGGCGGGGAGCGGTGTAGTAGGGTATCATACTTTGTTGCTTTCTAGTTAACATTTTTACTAAAGGAAACTCACACTGATTATCACACTTGTAATTACTTGCGCGCCCTACGCCCGTCTGACGACTGCACGAAAAAAATCCTATCGTGTACACATTTCGATTTGTCTTGTCTGCGGAAGACACGAAAAGTTTTCGTGTGCGAAAAAGACAAAATTCTTAACGTCTACACGAAGATTTGTCTTGTGACTTGTCTGGCGCAGACACGGCAAATTTTCTTAGCGTGTACAAGCGCCTTTAAGGTAATATAGACGGATAATCCCTTAGTCGGTTTTACGACACTCCAGGCATGAGATGGGGTGTTGACATATTGTATTCTTACTCCGTCACCACACGGACATTCAAAAGAATTGAATTGCTTTTTTTCAAAAGAATTGCTTTATTTTAATTTTCTTAAAGATGTAAGATACCAACTTCCAAACCAAATAAGATAAAAATATATAGGTACAGCTAAAGCCTTGTATAGAGAAGACCATAGATTTATTTACAATGGATGTTCCCTACGACCAACCAAAACATTCCTGTTTACGCTCACAACGATTATGGTAGCAATCGAATGTACTTTAGCTACGCCGTAGCGGCCATTGTAAACGAATTATAATGTGAGTGAGTCAAAGCCAAAAAACTACGAATTTTTTCTTCACCAGCCTTTACCAGGTACAAGACTCTTCTCATCATAACAGCCCATTAATGTCCCACTGCAGGGACGGGCATACTCCAGTGACGGAGGGACACTTGGCCTACTAAAACCACGCTGGCCAGACGGATTGATATAGGATTTAATTTCAAGTTTCCCTTCTTTTTTTTCGTAAAGATAATATTCACGGATAGTCCCTTAGTCGTTTTTTACGACACCCATGGAATGAGATGGGGTGATGACATATTGTATTCTTACTCCGTCACCACACGGTGTAAGACTCCTCTAGTCGTAAAAAAAGTTAACCTACAGATACCAGTAATACCACCCTTACTTAGTCCTGTATACTCATTAGAGTTTATCCTATCCTCTAATTAGTTTTCAAACCCTAACATGATGTGATGTACAAGTTAGGCTTAACTAAATTCTCATATTTGGTTAAGTCTAAATTGTACTTCAGTATTAATAGTGTCAAGTTTTCTTACTTCCAAAACCCCACTATACCTACGCGAATTTGATTTAATACTTTCAAAAAATTTAAGTAAATAAGGTAAGTACGTTTGGTTCCCCTATTCCCACCCTTCCCTATATATTTTCAGTGGGTATCTAATGTAACAACATTTAGGCTGTATACCGTTTCCCTTGCCTACCTCGTTTGTGGGTGTATCCGAACGCAGAGTTTCGACCAATCGTAGCGCGGGAAACAGGTAAATGCTCGGTAGCGGCCATCTTGTGAAAAAATATGCGAGGGAAAATGTTATTTTTGTAAAATTGATGATTTATGTTATTAAAATTAAAGATTGTTTGTGTGAAAGAGTTTTGAGGTAAAAGAAAAATCTTTTTGCTATCTAAATAGGTATTCATCTTGGCGTCAGCTTTTCATTTAGAACAATAAGTTTAGTTATTAGTCTGGGACTTTAAATGGCAGCTTTGTTTTAAACGACTTGGTGGCGAGACAAATAAGTCTCTTACTTGATAGTTTATTTATAAATGATGCAGAAAACCGCTGTATTTTACAAATGTAAAGCTTAATTTGCACTGCGCTCTCTGTTGGGTGTGTTTGCTGTATTTTTTTTTTGCTACAAGTCTCCTCTTCGGACTACACACACTCTGCGAGCGTATATCGCACCGTGTTCTGCCCACCACAGATGCAATATATGACGAACACTTACGTACACTTGTTACGTGTTTAGAGTGGTGTAGAGTCACACTGTTTACAGTATAAATAGGCCTACTCGACCGGGGGAGTACCGGGTGGTACTTTCACAGAAAAACAACGAAAAGAAGCATTTCCTGTTACTACTACGTATGTCTCGCTCAGTGAGTGTAAACAACACCCTTGCTCAATTTAATCCTTCACATCCTCTTCTCTTTTCTCTTCAGGCAAAGTTAATGTGTAGGTGCAGGGGAGCAAAGCAGGCAGCGGCCTTTATATGCCTTTACATTGCTGGGGTCCATAAGTACTCGTCTGTCACCATAAGGAAACAAATGAAAATAAAATATCGTTACAGTAACAGTATCACTTAAACACAGCAACATTAGCGTACTAAATCTTGTAGCACTGGTAACATCAACTAACACGTCCTCCTGTTGCAGCGTGGGTTAATGACAAATGGTGGTGTATGTTAGTACTACTAACCCTAATCTCTTGAGACACTAATTCTAATAGTACCTACCTATCTTAAAATGTTTTATTAGAAAAGACCGCTCTAAGTCGTCACCAATATCAGCTCAAATCCACATAACTTACATAGGTACTGTAGAGTTCCTAATGAATCCTTAAACCACTTTTGAAGAAGAAATTCATTGTGACCGGGTTACATTGCAGCAGCTGGTAAACGCACATATCTGCAGGAAAAGAACGCTGTTATTACTATATCAAAGTTCGTACAGGCGTACAAACATATATATTACTAGCTGACCCGTGCCCACTTTGTTAGGCGGCGTAAAAAACGCGTCACTTTTTTAAACATATTTCATTACTGCTCCACTCCTATTAGTCATAGCGTGATACTATATAGCCTATGACACTCCCCGATAAATGGACTACTTATTCAACACAGAAAGAGTTTATAAAATCGGTTCAGTAGATCCAGAGATTACCCCCTACAACGTCAAAAACACACAAACTATACCTCTTTATAATATTAGTATAGAAGAATTATGTTTTATTGAAGTTAAATAATGGGTTTAATTTGTTTATTTAACATATTTTTCTCTAAAATCAATTAAAATAAATTAACAAAAGACAAACTCTACATAACTTTACTTTTCTGTTAAATCTTTCCAAGATATTTCCCATAACAACCCAGACATCCATAACCTATACCATATTTCACAATTGACATTACAAAAAAGTGTAAGTATATTCTATCTAGCGCCCCCTATCGACATAAATCACTACAATAGTACAATTTTATTGTCAGTTATCGACCCCTTACATCTTCAAAGTAATTCAGACTAAATTGTAAGATCAAAAATATTATTGTATTTATCTTGTTTTGTTGTTGTTCAAGCTGGTGTCGTGTGGTGATGGTGGAAGAGTACACTAGTGGGTCTAATCCCATGCGTTAAGTTTTCGTAGAGAGGAAGTTATTGTATTTCGTACCACTTAATTTCAAAAAAGATTTAGCTAAATCATTAACAATAAGGTAACAAACGAAGGAAAACTTGAAATAAAAGCAGCTTAGCTTTTCTCTACATTTAGATGAATACATTATATATTATACTTAGTTAGGTTTTAAATCGGGTGGTTACAAATGTTCTCTTGATCCATCACCAAATGTTTTTTGAAGATATTAAAAATGCCTTAATAATAAAATTTAAATATAAAATAAATTTGAGCTTAATTTTAATTTGATTTTCTTTCTGTTATAATGAAAAGTACTCACGCAGTACACATGCAGTATTATGCGTAACTCTAGAGATAATTTTCTAAAATATCCTAGATCAAATCCATCTTGATTTGCGGCTACTTTGACCTAGAAGAATAATGAGTGAGTATTCCTATTCCATTTAAGTATATTGAACTTTTTCAGTAATCTCGCGCTCCAAAGAAATAATCTTTTCTTAAACTATGCACAGAGTATAATACGAAAATCGTAGGTTTTCGTAATGTTTTCAACTAAGCCTAGATGCCACTTGCTTGGGCCTGCGACTAGCCTATAAAAAACCTTTACTTTTAAGGGTCTATGGAAAATAAACGCAAAAAGGTTCTTCAAATTCGTCAGCGACATGTTGTAAATATGTATACATGTTGGATTTACTATGGATTTACAACCAGCTTGTAAATCCTTTACTTGAGTTCGATGTGTGAAAAGTACCTAAATGCTATTTTTAACTGACTCCAAAAAAAAGAGAAGATTCTCAATGCGGTTGTATTTTTATGTAACTTCCATCACTCCTTTTTTTTTATTAAGTGTTTATCGCCTGGTTCTGTACAGAATTCTATGCATTTAAACAAATCACGCCATCTTGGTTTGCTTCTGTAAAGGTTTAGTACAGGCAGTTACCTAAGTATTCCAAAACTGGCAGACTTGGCGGCAGTTTGAATGTTATAATATTATATGCCCATGCTATATTATTCCTTCAAGAAAACTTCATTCCCCTATCAACTATTAAAATTAACGTAACAACCCCCGCGTTGACAATTTAATCTCAAACACTAATTATAACAACAAAAACAATTACATTCATCCCATTTATCCATAGAGTATAGAGCAGTTAATTGTCACACAAATTGCGGTGACAAATGTACAAGATTTTTTTTATTGTTTATGGTTTTATCACGCTGGGGTTGTTTCTATGGCGCGGGGTTATGGGTTATTCAACAACATTGTTTTTTATAGGGTTGGTTATAATGTTTATTGTAGGTATAACTTTATTTATTATATCTAATGTTTGGATGTAACTTCTGAGACTAGCGTATGTAATGTTGCATTTTTGTCAAGGCTGCTACAAAAGCTGAATTACTGAATAAACAACTTAGCGCCCTTAAAGCAATGCAATCACTAACTTATAAACAATTAATTTATGTCAGCTAAACACCGTCGGCGAGGTCATTTCATACTCGTAGATAGATATGACTGACTAAACAACTAAACTTCATAATTATGTAAACATGGTCTGTCAGTCAGGTCTGATAAACTAAGAATAAAAAATGCCGCGTCTTTTCGAAAACTAGTTTTTTACATAATTAATTGTACTTAGTAAATCGTAATCATAGTTAGGTATATTTTACGGAAAAACAGGTATGTTATACGTCGTGCGACCAAGCTTATTAATATAGCCTTATAGCAGTTATCAAAACAAATTAGTTATTATTAATAATAAAGTAAACGATGACGACAGACCTCTGGACAGTAATCCAAGTTTATTTCTAACGTCCTTGCAATAAGACATTTCGGAAAGCGATGTCATTCCCACCAATGAGTTTCATGAAAGAAAAAAAATATAATACTTAAGAACCCCGAGTCACGATACTATTGTTGTAAAACAATAAACAATAGTGTAGTTGGAGCATAGACAATTAAAATATTGTTAATGGTCTTAGCAAAAGGCACAGACTGTCATCTGTCCCTAGGGGAAGATGGTGCGGCTAGAGGGGTGGAGAATTTTATGCGGTTTTATTTTGTTAAACTGTTTTGTAATTAATGTTGCTATTCAAAATTTTTTGACTGTCCATTACAGAGATGGTTAGTTTTATTTTTATCATAGTTAAAGAAAATGCTTTGCATGTGTACCTACCTATAATTTATATCTATAGTCATAGGTAGGTACAAATACCTACGCATTATGTAACCTCATAGGCTCAAAACACAAACTTGTTTTTCATATGAAAAATGTTATTGATTCGAATAAATAATTATAACCAGCGTCAGTAGCAAAGCGGTTGTGTACGCGACTGTTCTGCACGTGATCGCACGTTCTATTTCTTTCTGAGATTACCGACTGATTTTCATGAATCTGGGTGTACCCAGCTAGGTGGACCGACAACCTCTTATAGGTCTATGGGTCGGACTGGATGCGGAAGGCGCAGGACCGTGTTCTGTGGCGCCTAGAGGCCTATGTCCAGCAGTAGACTGCAATACGCTAGTTGATTGATTGATTAGGTGTACTTTTATAACTATTAAGTTAGACCGACACAGTAGGTCCATTTAAAGGGCGATTTTTGATTGTTTGATTTTCTATACATAACATAAAAAAATAACTCCAATATCTCCAAAACAAAATTCTCGCACTACTTAACACCCCGCATGTTATCGCGGAAAATTTATACACCTTCATTAATTGGTTAAAAAAAATAAGTAACTATATTCTGAGACTCGAACCTGCCACTAAGTGCACAGCAGCCACATACACAACAAAAGTAAATCCCATTTCTAAATAAAAGTATTGCCAATAAAAATATTAGAGTAAGCGTAACGCTTCACTGATCTTATCATCAAAATGTATCAATCAGATAACAATACCGAGTGACTTGCACCCCCAGACAGACAGACAGACGTATATGTATGTATAAATATTAATATATAACTTACTATAAAAGTTTATGAGCGAAAACGAAGCTACAGTTACAAATTGATTCTAACTTGTAGGGTGTCCAAGCGACGTTTCTATTTCTATTGAATAAAAAAGTATTTTAAATGTTATCTTACTTGAGCCTGTCCAAGCAATGAGTTAAAATACAATATAAATTATATGTTGCATAGGTATAATATACATCTTGTTCCTAAGAGGGTAGGCAGAAAATACGTAACGTCATGTATAACTTTTATGATACTCACAAACGATTTTGTTCAACTACACTCATACAAATCTTCCTTCAGTTTGTGATGTCCATTATTCACCGATTAGTAAGTCTTTCTATGGCGTCCTCTACAAAAGTTAGCTACTTTTTATTTTGACCTGTTTCACTTGTATGACTTCGGGCTCAATGAAGGGCTCAAATTGCCAAATTGTTACTGAACTGGTAAGTACCAAGGCAACGGAAGGATCTTAAAAAAAATAACATTAAAGTAAATCTTATATCACACTGAGATTGCCTTTATTGAGGCCAAACAAACATTTTCTTCCATTCATTTACTATGTCTAGCTTATTTATTTATTTATTGTATGGATCTTCAACAAAGGATATACACGACAAAAAAATCTTATCTAAATGTGACACAATTATAACATTCTGTGTACTCCCTCAATTATAGAAGACCACAGCATGCAAATAAAGTAATGTACAAGGTAAACAAAGGTTATAACATTAAAATGAGATCATAATTGAATCACAATAACAATGACAATAATTAAGTTATGAATAAAATTCAAACAAAAAGAACAACACATAATCAACATACACCTCTGGACTTAAAATTAGGGTTAACATAAATGTATGAATGTTAAATTATGAAAATATAACAATCTGAAAACAAAAGAAACAATAATATACCTACTTATAAATTATAACAATACCTACTCAAAAATTGTATTATAACTAAAACTAAAAACTATAATAATACTCAGAAGAATCTTTACAATAATATTACAATCTTTTTAATTAAATTTAAATATTAAAATCAAAATAAGTATTAAATAAAATTAAAATTAATGGACAGTAAAAATTAGGCTTTTGAGCTTGGTCCTAAACGTATCTGATGGTGCACTGAGATCTAGATCCCCGCTTTTAGATAAGTTGTTGTATTGTCTACAGAGTCTTGGCAAGGTAGAAAAGTAACCGAGATTAGTCCTAGCAAAGGGAACGGAGAAAAGGTTGTAACATTTTATCCGTGGCAGGCGTGTTGGTATTGTAATATCTAGAATCTAGACTACTCGTAAGTTCATTACAATCCAAGTATCCGTTGTATTTTTTGTATAAAAACAAGGCATCTAGATACTTCCTGCGGCTGCTTAGTGTACACATTCTGTAATGTGTTAGCCTCTCTTCATAACTGGTAAGCTTCTTTGCTAAGTGATCATTATAGGAAAGATGGTAAAGAAAGCATTTTTAGATATTTTCTATGCGTTTGTTATATATTTCGTAGTGAGGATTCCAAACAACGGTGCTATATTCCAGAATAGGTCGTACTAGAGTATTATATAACTAAATTTTAGTGCTTGAATGCTTAAATTCCTTGCAAGTACGAGTAACAAAACCTAACATTCTAAAGCCTTTTTCAACAGTGTTTAAGGTATGCACGTCAAACTTTAATTGAGAGTCTATTGTGACGCCTAAATCTCGAACACTTTCCCTTCGCGCAAGAGGGGTGCCATTTAACAAATATGTATTGTCTCGTGTAATATTTTTATTTCTGGTAATTTGTATGGAATAACACTTATCTATATTTAAATTCATTTTGTTTGTACTACACCATTGACATAACGAATTCAGGTCTTCCTGTAGCTTATGATTGTTGATAGAGGCATCTCCTATTTCGTTACACGAAAATAAAACTAAAAAAAAGAAGTATTTCTCGAAATGATGTTCACCCTACAGCCAGCCTCCTTCCCATGTTTCCTAGTCCCGGTAGTGACGTCACGCCGGAAGTATCTAACCGGAAGTACAGCGATCTGTCCACAGAATACTTGTCTATGTGAGCTTGCACTTTTATTATTAACTATTTTGTTTTTCTCTTTGAAATAGAAAATGTGACTTTGCGAAAAATCTGACTGTTTTTTTTGGTTTTGCTACTTTGTTGAAATAATTATGTTATGATGATTATGGAAAAATATAATAATAATATGTTGTTGTGTAGTGACGGAGTAAGAATACAATATGTCACCACCCCATCTCATCCCATAGGTGTCGTAAATACCTACTAAGGGAATATCTGTGAATATTAACTTTACAAAATAAAAAGAAGGAAAACTTGAAATTATATATATACTATACCAATTCGTCTGGCCAGCGTGGTGTTAGTAGACCAAGTATCCCTCCTTCACGGAGACGAGTCCCTGCAGAGGGACATTAATGGGCTGTTATGATTACCTATATGTTGTTGGATAATAAAATACATTAACATTGAGGCGTGAAACAATAGTTACTCATTCTGGCCTCTGTTTAGTACGATTTTCATTACCTTATTGTACAGGTAAAGTGCCTATGGAAACCTTGGAGGATAAAAAAATAGAAAACCGATTGCTTTTGAGAAATTAACTAAACAGTTAAAAAATATTGCGTTATCAGTAATTTTGACTATTTGCCAAGTCAATCCTGTTTGAAAATGATGACTTGTAATACATACTTAATGAATTAAATAAGCATTCCTTCTTTAGCCAAAAATATACTTACTTACTTTGTAATTATATAATTGAAATTGAAAAATTTGATAGGTTTCTTTTGGCTAAAAAGTTTTTGTTGGAAATCATTTTTGGTTTCTCGGGCCGGACTTCGGTGTCTGGCTGTAGATATCTTGGAAAATAAAGCTAAATCAAACTAAAATCAAATCAATCCACTAAGGGACTATCCGTGAATATTATCTTTACGAAATAAATAGAAGGAAAACTTGAAATTAAACCCTATAGGCCAATCCGCCTGGCCAGCGTGGTATTAATAGACCAAGTATCCCTTAAGAGGCCCGTCCCTGCAGTGGGACATTAATGGGCTGTTATGATGAAACTAAAATCCGTTACAAAAAAAATATATATTAAAGCACCAAAGGCAGGAGTTAAACACGTTTTAGGTACAATCAGTCAACTAGCCTATCGCAGTCCACTGCTGGACAAAGGGTTGTAGGTAATAAGACTAATAAGCTTGTACTTGCAAGATACAAGCACATACCGGCATCGGTTAGCGGGAAACGTGTTTTTTACTATCAAGTGTCAGTTCGGATATTAGTTGCCTCGTTACTAAGCTGTAGGTGCTTTTGTAACTAGCACGAAGCTGTCGATATTTCAGGGCTTCAAATCTGCCCCTTCTGACGGAGGGATACTTAGCATACTAATACCACGCTGGCCAGACAGATTGGTACAAGGTTTAATTTCAAGTTTTCCTTCTTTTTATTTCGTAAAGATAATATTCACGGATAATCCCTCAGTCGGTTTTTACGTCACCCATGGGATAAGATGAGGTGGTGACATATTGTATTCTTACTCCGTCACCACACGGAGAAAGTAAGTAAAAATACCAAAATCTCACATACAAACTAAAGCAGCTACATTTTGTAACAGAACACATACATATTAATCTTGCGGCGTCGCCTGCTCGGTGTGTAGAGGAGTCAATGAGGCGAGCGAACATGATCGCGAGGGAGGAACTGATTTATTACTCACAAATGAGGGAGGGAAACTTTTACATATTATGTAGCTTGTTTTAACTTAGAATAACTTATTCTTATGTTTTCTTATATTTTGATGGAATGGTGGAATCTCACAACCAGGAGATCACAGTTTTGATCACTGAACAAGTCAAACATTAGTTATTTCTCTTCATTTATACTCGTATTATTTCTCAATTAAATATAAATATAAAAAAAATAAACAAATTTAAAAATATAAAAAGGTAGACCCACCACCAGTTATTTCTTATTATTAGTACATACATACATACATAAACTCACGCCTCTTCGCGTCCGGGGTAGGCAGAGACGACAGAACTCCACTTTTCACGATCCTGGCAAACAGATTGAGCCTCGTCGACATTCATTATGCGAGCCACACGAGTGCTCTTTATTAATTTAGTTTAATTCAGCTAATAACAGAGCTACGAGACTTACTTAACAGCTTATGTTAAGGTAGGCTGCAGCTAGGCTATACTCTGACACAGCTGACGTCTATGAACAGCGGTTACCACTTATTATCAGGTTAGCTGCTTGCTCTGTCATCTAAAAGACAAGGTAACAAAACAATGAGGTAAGTACTGTCAGCCCCAAAAGTTGGTAAACACATTTAAAATTCCGAAACTCCTGAACTTTTTACTACTTTTATAAAAGTAACTGTACACTATTATTCCAAAAGCCTCAGAACACTAGTATTTCAAAAGTAGCTAAACACTAGTGAATTAGAATTGACGCATGGTACAGCTGTTTTTGGAATAAAAAATTTTGTCGTTTTGTATGTAAAGCTGGGACTTTTGACATATTATTATCCGTTTTCGAATCATATGTCAAAAGTCGAAACGTTTATTCAATTGGATGAATCACTTTGACACATGCGTCAACTTACAACTAGATACAATACATTTTCGATTTATCACTGAAAGACACCAAAGTCTCTGCATTGGGACACTAAAACGAATTAAGTCAAGTGGATTAGAATAACGAAATGGTTTGCTCCGGATACTAAATACCTTTTTAATATCCTCTCACTGGCCCCCTAAAGTAATGCATCTCTCTCTGTCGACGTGCAGTGGGGTAGTAACTCAGTTACAAGTTTAACAGATATTTATGCTCAAACAAATTTGATTACAACTTGTAATGGTTCACTCGAATATACTTAAAAGCTTACATTTATCATTGTGCTTTTTATTTTGTTAATGCAGGGCCAGTGCTGGGACAGGATTCTTGGAGAGCTGTAGGAAAACTTAGCCAGATATCACACAAGGCGATATAGAGTGGTATATTATTGAAGACATCGTCGAGTACGTCCACCATAGGTTGAAGTACACGGCGAGAGTGCAGTTGTTAGAGTCGCGCCGCAACGTAATTTTCAACGAGTTTGTGGAAAGAATCACTCTTCTTATCTATTAAAAATAACTGCTTGTTAAGGTAAAGGCACCTAATTCCGTGGTGTTTTTGACAAAACACGAAAGAACATTAAAAATTAAGTAATTATCGTACCTTTGTATACAATTTTATATTTTTATCAGAAGCGTTAACTATCTAATTTTTGAAAAATATATGCAGTTTGTCAGTAAAAGATTATTATAAATGATAAAATAAATAAAAATATGTAAAAGAACGATGCGCCTAATTCCGATGTAAAAATCGTAATTCCGATGCATTTGGTTCCTAATTCCGAGTATAAAAATAGAAAGGGAACTACCTATGTAGAGTTCTCATACATGATGTTCAAAAATAAAAGGAGTTTATTTTTTATGTTAAATCAGTTCTTTTTTTAATCATAATCCTTAATCTTATAAAAATCAACATAAAAATCAACGTAAAAATCAACATAAAAATCTACTTGTATCATGATTACAAAAATAATCTAAACATGTACTTAAATAAAAAAACTAAAAAGTAATAAATAAGTGAAACTAAAATGCAAGTTTAAGACTTTTGAAATAATTTATTAGGCGCGGTTATCCTAAACTTTGAAGCACTATCATGAATGATTATTATGCAATAAAAAAAATGACTTAGGAAACCTACTAATGATGTATGTAAAACTATCCAGGTCCAGTCACTAAGTGTGTAGGAGGATACAAAGAAAATTACATAAACACACACGATGAAAATAGTCTTCAAATAGGCAGACTGACAGACAAAAAAAATCATTTAATTGCTGTAGAGTCATAATTGGGTTAAAGAAATATGAATACACGCACACTCCAATTTTATGTGATTGTACTATAGATGATTAGTATTCTTTCAGTTACTACGTACTAAGCACATAAAAAAAAGAACACTCTGTATTTAAACAGGGTCAATACTCTCTATGACCGGGTCAAAACATCGGAATTAGGAACTCATGTAAGCTTGTTCCGATGTAAATACATCGCAATTAGGTGCTCATATAACCTTATTCCGACGTATATACATCGGAATAGCGTTTTAGGATGCTAAATTAAAGTTTCTAATTCCGAGTAATAAAAATTAAAAGATTTTTTGATATTATGCAAATTAAATAGTGGATAGTTGCAATATGAAAGGGAAACAAATATAAGACACATACATATAATAACAGAACAGATCAAAAACCGAACGTCTTCATAAATTTTTTCCCATACAACGTATTAAGAAAGTACCTATAATAGTCATTTTTAACCTGCTATAATTAGTGAATCCGACGCCAAGGTGTACCTCGGAATTACATTATTAAATGCATGAGTTATTCAATAAGTCAGAACTAACACATTAAACTTTGTAATCATAAAATACACACCGAAAATTTAAAAAAAGTAAATGTCTTAAAATTTGTTTTTCCGTGGTATACATCGCTTTTAGGAACACACTAAAATATTTTGCACCTAATGCCGTGATGTTTTCAACACGTATTTTCTTGCTAATTTGCAAATAAAATACTCAAATTTTAAGTGTTTTCGATAAAATATATTGTCCTTTCAATAATTCAACCTAAACGAAAACTCGCATTGTATAAAATTATCACGTAAAACACTATTTGGCAAATCGTAATACTCACGTGCATGAGGTCCTAAACGTATGAAGTGTGCTTTAAAGGCGGCTTCCCGTGGCAAAATGACCGATTATTCTACAGTGTGAACACACTTAACTCTCTTTTGTTTATATAAATATGAACAGATAAATTATTAATTGATTAGTTTATCATGCAGACCAAAATAACTAGTGAATTACTTTAAAAACCCGTTTTACTAAATACCTCGGATTTTACTGCCATTTTTAGAACCCCTCGTAGTTAGGTGCTTTTACCTTAATCGTACTTTTGTTTGTAAATCAATGTTTTGAATATACTAATATTACTAATATTTAAGCTTACAACAGTGCAAGCTTAAACAGTGACAGCTACTTTGTTTTATCTTATACTCGTACTAAGTAATATTATAAAGAAGTAAATCTTGTGTGTTTGTGACATTGTAGAGGGTAATCTCTGGATCTACTGAACCGATTTTAAAAAAAATCTATGTTGAATAGTCCATTTATCGGGGAGTGTCATAGGCTATATAATATCACGCTATGACTAATAGGAGTGGAGCAGTAATGAAATATTATGTTTAAAAAAGAGACGTGTTTTTTACGCCGCCCAACGAAGTGGGCACGCGGGTCAGCTAGTACTTACTATGTAGTGATTGGGTCCTGAGATAAACATTGCTAGTTTTAAGTAGTGGTCACCACACCCATATAAAGCTTAAATAACATACAATATGTTACAACATGTCACCACCCCACAAACAACCCCTTTGTAGTAAGAGCGTCGCAAATATTTGTACAAGTTAACACCTCTGTTTACTTAAGTTGTTACTCAGTGGTTAAGTTACACTACTTAAGTAACTTCTACTTATGCGTGTTACTATTTATGTCTATGTGGTACAGTATTAATTTATAGATTTTTATTATGGTTTTTCTGTCTGATATCGATTCCTAGACAAGCAAAATAATTACGATTTGAAAATTGCGTAGGTATATTTTTGTTGTTCCTAAATAAATATTTCTTACAGATTTACACAACGCCATCTAGTTCCGAACTAAGCAGAGCTTGTACTATGGGTAATAGACAACAGAAAAACATACTTAAATATTTTTTTTTGTAAATACATACATATTATACTCAGATATAGAAATACTCAGACCAATGCAAACAATCATATTCATGCGCACAAAGATTTACAGTCATGTTACAATCCACTACGCCACAGATGTCGTCATACTATAGGTATACCTAGACTGATCCTTTTTTTTATTTTCGTTCATATCCGTCAAAAGACATTCACTGCAGGGCATAGGTCTTCTTCAAACTTCTCCACATTTCTATGACTTATCTTTCATTGTAACCTATACCAACCGTCGTTCCATCTTGTGAGAGGTCTGCCCACCCAGCATTTTAAAGCAAATTTATTTTCTTTCTACAACATTAAATAAAGTTTTTAGACAAAACAAGTAGAAAGGCAGGAACCAATACAAAGTCTAGAACTGTGTTAGTGGCCAACTCTTGAAGACATAAAGACATAAGACATTTATTTCATAAACAAAATATTAAGATTTATTTATAATTTTAGGATTTTATCTATCCATACTAATATTATAAATGGGAACGTGTGTCTGTTTGTCTTTCTTTCACGGCAAAAGGGAGCAAAAATTTACGTGATTTTTTAAGTGTAGATAGTTGAAGGAATGGAGAGTAACATAGGTTACTTTTTTTTTCTTCTGTGTCCTGGAAAGGGGAACAGCGTTACCCCGAATTTAACCGAACGAAGCCGCGAGCAAAAGCTAGGTAACTATATATATTTTTTTACCCCTCAGCTTAATATCCCGTCGCGGGGAAGTGTCTTGTCCCGTAAAGGTTTCTATTTAGCTTATAATATAATGCTGGGCTACAGAACTAATTGATAGATTTCTTACGAGATTTCCCTTTTAAAGAATCACACTAAGTATTATTAAATTTGTTTTTGGCTAAGTTTATATCCTATTTTAAACAGATTCCATTAACATGTGTGTGTCTAACTAAACTAAGTTACAAAACAATTAATTACTTCATAATGAGTCAATTAAATCTGTAATACAAATAAAGTAAGTTGGAGTCTGTTATCTGACCCCCGCGGGTCATCGTCCTCTCCCCTTATCTGTCTGATAATTGGTAGTGTCCAGTTTTATAGCACTTTACTGCATCACATATGGCACAAATTGACACTTAGATTTAGTGCCACAAGATAAGATACTCGCAGATATTTAGATAAGGAAAGAATGAAGTCTGCAAGTGTCGTGGTTGCAGAGACGGGCTTGTTATATTTGAAACAGCCTTGGTAGTAAAGTTATGTATGATTGTGCTTAGATCGTAAGTTCAAATCCAACGCAAGAGAATGTGTGTTTCACACATTACTGTCTTGAGTTTGGCTGTTCTTTGTGTTCGTTAACTTGATGTTTGATGGTGGTAAAATAAGTACAAGATTTTTTTCATCATCATCATCATAACAGGCCATTTATGGCCCACGGCAAGGACGGGCCTTCTGCCGTGACGAAGGGACACTTGGCCTACTAATACGACGCTGGCCAAACGGATTGGTATAGGGTTTAATTTCAAGTTTATCTTCTTTTTTATTTCGTAAAGATTCACGGAAAGTCCCTTATTCGGTTTTTACGACACCCATGAGATGAGATGGGGTGGTGACATATTGTATTCTTACTCCGTCATCTCAAGGATTTTATTACTCCTACTTATTGCAGAGGTGGTTTTAAAGCCGGCTAACGGGAAGACTCACACAAATTATGCTTACAAAGTAAGAATACATAATTTTAGAACCCCATCTTATCCCATGAATGTCTAGAAAATGTAGAAAAACTTCTAATAGGAGTTTGCCTACATCATCTTTAAGTAAGTAGTTTCCTACTTGGGATTAAACTTACACCAATTCTTCTGTCCATAATTGCATTAATTGTAGGTAGAGCACATTAGCTATAAGTGTAGCCGTTTCAGACAGGACCTGAGTGCGGCGCACTTTTCATCGTGCGTTTCTTGAGGAAAATACTTAGTTTGTACACCGGTTGAACCTGGGTCAGACAAGAACTCCGACCTTTCTACCGGGATCCTAAAGAATAAATAGAAAAGGCCTTATCCTACAGAAGAACATTAATAATCTTGTTAGAATGATGACAAGCACTGCTTAGTTTAGTAAGAGATGGCGTTGTGGTGTGTTAACGAGACAATAAATATAGTACTTAAATCACTGATGCAAAAAGTGTTAATGTACCTGAATCATTCAAAATTCATCCCATAATCAATCCACTACGGGTTATAAAACTATATTCGCGAATGCACCCTCCTTTTAAAGAGTAACACAATTAAAAATCAACTTTAAATCTCAGGAAATTGAGTCTAAATTATCTTGTTTCTGTCCTCTGTCTCGTATCAAGAATACACAATTGAAAATCAACTTTAACACAACGGAATAGAGTGTTTACCTTGCGATTCCTTCGTGTGTTGCAAGTTGGAAATATAAGAGATTTGTTAGGAATATTGTCTGATATTTTTTGTCAGTAAATTGTGATTGGACGCGGTTTACAAATGGCACGTAACAAGTTATGTATTTATGGGCTGTTGTGTTGAAGTTGTAATAATAATAATAATAAGCCCGCAGGGGCAGCTTGTGGCGAGCTGTTGGTGAGTGGCGACACCACGGACCCTGATTCCTTGATGGCCTGGCTTACCTTCATTGGTCGGCCAGGACTGGAATACGCAAGAGCGGATCCTATGCTCCAAGCTGGAAGTGTAAAATGTCATAACGCCGGGGGCCCTTGAACGGTTGACCGGAATTTGGCGCCCCGCAGACTCACCTCTCCGCAGCTTCTAGCCTCTCTACGAGATGTTGCTCCATTGTCGCACTGTACGTGCGGCCGTTTTGTGGGGCCCACTCAACGAGGTGGCAAGTCACTACCTGTCTTTTTATAATATTGAGACTGATTATCACGACAGGTATCCGGTAGTCTCCTTCCATAGCCCAATAACCGGTCCATTAAACATACTCATCCATAGACTATTATTTAAATTTCTATTGCATCCTTACAGATGCACTACAATAGTTTTTGCACTCGGCAGGGACCATCTCTGGGTGTATCATATTGTGCGTTCAGAGATGGTATCTGCCCTGTGTATCCATTACCAGATTAAAAATCTCTTAAAGGGCCTCTTCGTCTTGGCTTTGGCCCGATGTATGCCTTCCAAAGAACCGGGTCTCCAATAGACCCGAGTATTATGGAAAAGAGAAACATAATAATAATAATAGTTTATTTATCGTCTCAAAAGTTACAAATTTCCCTTAATCTACGTGTACTTACAATAAATGAATATAATGCAAAAGATGTGTTTATTAAGGGATTACGTTGTCAACTGTACTAGTATGAACTGTGTCACAGCCGACAGCGTCCTCCACCCGGGTGCTATTTACATATTTGCATGTAGCTAGGTAAAGTTACAATTAGGTACGTAGTTAAGAATAGGATAAGGATTCCTTAAATTAAGTTTAACAATAAAATCTTAAAAGTATACATAACAATAAAATCTTAAAAGAATACATAACAATAACAGTGTTTGTGAATAGCTGAAGTTAAGTGTATGTTTTAGGTGTGAGTAAATTTGTGTGTTTGTGTACTGTGTGTGTGTGCGCGCGCGTGTTTGTGTGTGTGTGTGTGTGTGTATGTATGTACGTTTGTGTGTTTCTATCTGTGACTGTTGTAGAATCATGCAAGTGTTAAGTTGTAAGTTATTCGTTTATGTGTTTAAGATGACTTCAGTACTATCGTAGTCCAATCCCAACAGCCAACCATGCAATACTTCTTTAAGTTTAGTAGTAGGCAAACCGTATATATTCTTAGCGCGGTGTGCTGTGTTATATAAAATATTACTAATAACGTAGTAATGACGACGGGCAAATGACGTTCTGTGTCTTATCACTGCGCAGACTCTCGCACTACTTCGCCTCAAGATTGGAGAGAACGTAATGGTCTTATGCTTACGTGTTAAAGTGGACTGTATAAAGAGCTTTCTAACTGTCAAAACAGGAAACCGCTTGTACAAGCTATCGGTACTGTATCTGCGGGGTAGCCCAAGAATAACCTTTATAATTGCCCTTTGTGCTCTCTCCAAAGGTAGCAAAATAGTTTTGCCCACCCCACCCCAAACAACAATGCAATACTGGAGTATACTCTGAGCAAGGGCATAATAGACACATAGGAGAGTAGCAGTATCTGCTGAGGCCCTTAACTTCCTGAAAATGGGCATTAGTTTTCTTGTACGGGCCACTAATTGGTTTATATGAGTGGACCATTGAAGAGAACTGTCTATAGTAAGTCCCAAATACTTTACACTGGAAGAACGGCCTATATCAGGACAGTTGCAATCACTGTGAGAGGCACAAGTATGTGCCCTAACTGCAAAATCCGTAGGAGGTTGGGCATTATGTCTGCTTGCGAATGTGATGTACATTGTTTTGTCGAAGTTTAATGTTAAAAGATTTCCTTCCATCCAAGTTAGGACATCCCTGAGCGCTTGCTCTGCATAGCGTCTGGTTGCCTCCCAATCATCTCCATGCACAATAATGGCACCGTCATCTGCATAAGCAATTATATCACAGTTTGGTAGAGACTTCAAGCATAAGCTATTAATATAAATGAGAAATAGAGTTGGACCGATCACACTCCCCTGAGGGGTGCCATAAGAGAGAGGTGATAGAGAGCTCGTGTAGTCCCCTATCCTAACACATTGTGTTCGATCGGTAAGGTATGAGCGAAAGATATTATGTGCAATGCCTCGTACACCAATGGATTCCATTTTACTAAGTAGAATGGGAACAGAGACAGTGTCAAATGCTTTTGACATATCAAGGAAAATACCTATGACTTTACTTTTTGCGTCAATGTATCTAGTTATAAGCTCAGTTAGTAATAATGTAGCGTCTTCAGTCGATTTACCTTTAATAAAGCCAAATTGGTTATCTGCAATTATATTGTTGTGTTGTAAGTAATTTATTAATCTAATATTTAAAAGTTTCTCTAGAATTTTAGAAATAACCGGTAGTATAGATATTGGTCTATAGTTTCCAACACTGTCTCTGTCTCCACTCTTATAAACTGGGAGAATCAACGCCCTCTTTAAAATCGTTGGGAATACACCAGTATTAACGCACAAATTACACATGTATGTAAGGGGGGGAATCAGACTATTCCTAGCACTCTTTATGACTTGTGTTGGTATACCATCTATGCCCATAGCTGAGTTACTTTTTAAATTGTTAATTATCGATTCTACCTCTCTAAAATCTGTGTCAAGCAATACCATGGAGTCTCTTGGAGACCGTGATAGAGAACGGTGATCTAATGAGCTGCGATTACCTTTGTCAAATATATTTTTCGCAAGATTTTCACCAATACCAGCAAAGTAATTATTTACTGAGCAAACAGACTGATGGGGATCCTGAGTTGAGCTCAAGAGCTCGGTAGCAGGGGGCAAGGTTTGTGTAATATTGGCGATTTTCTTCATCGTGTTCCAGGTGGCTTTAGGGTTATTTTTATTTTTCGAAAATTCTGCTTTTTCATATTCTACTTTTAGTTTTTTCAAAAGATTGTTGCAGAAGTTACGATACCTAGTATAGGTAACCTGAAGTACTGCATTACTTGGCTGATGGTTAGACTTTTTATGCAGGTTGTCTCTATGTCTGATGCAGCGCAATAAGCCCGCCGTTATCCAAGGCTTTATTGTTCGATTGCGGTGAGGAATGGAGATACGAAATGAGTGTATGGTGATAGCTTTATATATTATGTTAATTAAATTAGTTGCACAGGTATTGGCATCGGTTGCGTGGTAGACAGAGCTATAATCAGAGTTTGAAAGCGCTGGGATCAAAGATTGATAGTCTATTTTTATGAATGACTTGTTTGCGATATGTCTATCTATTTTGCAGTCCATGCAAAAAACTAAGGGCGCATGATCAGTTATAAAGGAATCTAGTATGTATGTAGCCGAACACCTATCAGATCTTAACAACACATGATCCAAACAACTATCTTTACGGGTAGGAAATACGTGTGTAGGTAGAAGGCCGTGGTACGCCGTCAGTTCGAGGTAATTAAAGCTATTTGGATCACTACTACAACTAGATATATTTATGTTAAGATCTCCAGTAAGAATCACCGATCTAACCGATTTCAGTGATGACAGACATTTATCAAGACTGTCAGAGAACCCCGTTATATCGCGGTATGATGGTGATCGATAAACAGCAATTATTGCATACTCATTATTGTATCTCAATAGCAGGCCGTTGGCGTCTGCTATAATAGGTTTCGTTACAGTAAGTTTTATCTCTGATTTTATGTATACAATAACACCATCATTCTGTTTAATAAAATCGGAACAGTATGAGGTATAGCCATCAATAACCGGTATATTCAAGGATTTACTCAGCCAGCATTCTGTAAGAACTAAAATATCGCATCTTACTCACATACGTTCCAGTAGAATAAGGAAATTATCAAAATTACAAGATACACTACGAATATTTGTGTGCATTACCGATAAAGCTGTCCGAGACAAGTCAATGTGATTTTTAAGGTACTCTGGGGAACAAGTCATAGAACGCGCTAATTGAGCTGCATCAATATCTCGCGAAACATCATTTAAGGGGAGCATTTTTAGGCGCAGTGTCTAAAAGGAGTATCTTAACAAGACTTAAGTGGTAAATATCACCATTTTTTATATGCAAATGAACAACAGTGTAACTATGTATTTTGTAAGAGTAATTGTGGAGTTGTCAACATTATGTTAGCTAGAATGAAGGAGATTCTAAACGGGACTAGGTAGATGGCATTGTGTGAATGTCATCATCATCATAACAGCCCATTAATGTCCCACTGCAGGGACGGACCTCCTCCCGTGACGGAGGGATACTTGGCCTACTAATACCACGCTGGCCAGGCGAATTGGTATAGGGTTTAATTTCAAGTTTTCCTTCTTTCTATGTACCTAAAGGTAATATTCACAGATAGTCCCTTAGTCGGTTTCAAAGACTCCCATGGGATAAGATGGGGTGGTGACGTATTATATTCTTACTCCGTCACCACACGGAACAAGTTTGAATGTGTATTATTTATTATCATTCTAGGCACTAAAGTACATGATCCTGTGCTTATTTATAACTACGTAAGTACTTTTCTGTATCTCACCGGTTACGCACAGGCCCTACATCTATAATTTGTGTTTTGGATCGTAGTATTGAGTTGAAAAAGTAAATACATTAAAGCAATTGAAATCGGATAGGGCAGGCCACGTTTGCCGCATACCTGCAGAGTCATGGGCGAAGATAACTAATATGGACTCCAAGCAACAGGAAGCGGCAACGGGAATAGTCCTGGAGGACATGTTGGGACGAACTGAATTCTTTCAAAACTAATCATCATAACAGACCATTAATGTCCCACTGCAGGGACGGGCCTCCTCCTGTGACGGAGGGATACTTGGCCTACTAATACCACGCTGACCAGACGGATTGGTATAGGGTTTAATTACAAGTTTTCCTTCTTTTTATTTCGTTATGATAATGTTCACGAATAGTCCCTTAGTCGGTTTTTACGAGACGACACGACATGGGATAAGATAGGGTGGTGCATGTTGTATTCTTACTCCGTCACCACACGGAATGTTGAATTTAAACTTAATGGGGAGACAGAATCCACGGATTGTGTAAACTGGAAATCCCAAAGATGGATGTCCTGTAGTGGGGCTGTAAAGGCTAAATCATCATCATCATCATCATTCCCCTGCCCTTATCTCAATTTTATTTCGGGTCGGTGCAGCATGTCTTCTTCTTGCG
This sequence comes from Schrankia costaestrigalis, assembly GCA_905475405.1. Lineage (NCBI taxonomy): Eukaryota > Metazoa > Arthropoda > Insecta > Lepidoptera > Erebidae > Schrankia > Schrankia costaestrigalis. The sequence continues at coordinate 10,433,534 of FR997853.1, read as the reverse complement.
TTGACGACCTCGGTGGCGCGACGGTAGCGCAAGCGGCTGCCGTGCAAGAGGTTGTGGGTTCGATCCCCACGCAGGACAATAATTTGTGCGATCCACAAATTGTTGTCCTGGTCTGGGTGTTCTTCGTGTCTGTTAATTGATGTTTGTAAAAGGTCCCCGCGACACAGGGCATGATCCCTAGTGCGGGAGTTGTTTTTTTTAAATAAAAAAGAAAAAAAAAAAATTCTTTCCTATCGGACGTCATCTCACAATTCACACTCTTTGCAGCCATCGTCTTTCACATAATCCATCCATCGTTTCTTTGGTCGTCTTAATTCCCTATATCCATCCACATACATGTTCAACACCTTCCTCACCACATGATTCTCATTCCTCCGCATAACATGCACATACCATGACAGCCGGTTGCCACGTAGTTTTTCTGCCACCGGTGCCACTTTCAAACTTCCTCTTACATACTCATAAATAAATAAATAATAATAATCTTACTCTTTCACGTATTTTAGTTAGTCAGTTGTTATTTCATATTGTACTAAAGTCTCTGGGTTCCTTTTACTATATTTTCAACCGACTTCAAAAAACGGAGGAGGTTCTCAATTCGGTTGTATTTTTTTTTTCATGAGTACGTCGCCTGAATGCTTATTTGCTCAACCGACCATTTTGACGATTTTCACTTTTTAATGCAATTTTATTAAGGATCAAATTGCGGATCGATTGGTATATAATACTTGCTGTTTGGACTTTAAATACATTACTTATAACGAATTTAAGTTTTTTTAAACTAACAGAAGAGAATTAAAACTTAATGCTTAATTGCTCAAAGTCCGTAGAGAAACACCAAACGTGCATCCGAGCATCGATTGCGTGCTTAAGTATTCAATCTCCTCACAGGTAACCAATCACGATATCGCATTTTGATGACGCAATACGCCGCCATCATTAATTTATTATGTGACAAAGCTGGTGCTCGCACGCATTTAAGTAAATATTAACGCGAAATATAGAAAAAAGGTATTAATTTTAATAGAAAACAGTACCCAAAATGTCTGTGACGAAATATAAATCGGAGAATATAGTCACAACTATAGAAAAGAATCGGTAACTTGTATTTTTGTTAACATTTCTTTGTAGATTATCACTGCGTATCGTTAACTTATAGTACAGGATGTTTAAATTTAATTTTTATAATTTCAGATTTAATTAAATCTTTAAATGAAATTGTGACGTATCTATAAATTAACAGATTGTTTCGAACATTTCGTAAGGTTGTAAAATATAACTAATATAATAATAAAAAATATTGCTTTTGTGCGGTGACTGTCAAAATATCCCTGCTACTTGCATGTTTGCTAATTGTTAAATGGGTAAATTTCTTAGCATTAAATGGGTAGTTTTGTGTTTACGTACCTATACCTACGCTTTGCGTTCGCAATGATGTTAGATGCTAGATAAGTAGATTAATACTATTTTTTACGCGCCACAAATCCATTGCTCACATTGTACATCTATTTTTATGTCCGTTGTTTTGCATTTTCTTCCCTATTTTGAAAGAAAAATTCAAAACTAATTAAGCCGTTGATGGATGAATAGCCCATAAACAAAAGAATTCCTTATGAAAACATAAAGAATCGTCAAAAAAGGGTTAATTTTCTTGAAAAAATAAATCTATTCTAAATTGTTTAAATAGTCTCAGTATATTAATTATTTTTTATACGTATAGGTATAATCTTATCATCGTTTTATTTTCAATTTATGTCGTTTTTATTGCACATATTGAAATGAAGAAGTGGAGTTACGGTAATACTATAGTTTCATTTTATGTTGACATTACGTACTGAATACGTACACATACACATACATACACGTACGTGAATCAAGAATCCGACCAAACAAGAATCCGACGAAAGAAGAATACGACAAATAAGGACTAATTCAAATCAGACACTAACCGAAAAGAAAAAAAAAATATTTGAAGTACCTACAAATATATGAAAGATGACGACAAAGCCTTTATGGAATCTCTAATTAAAAAGGTTTTGACAGGATCAGACAACATAAACAATACCAGGCGAAGTAAACGATCTTGTATCGGTACAAAAACAAAAAAATATTGTATTTTGTATTTTATATAATATCAAACAGTGTTTTTTTTTAATTCTGTGTTTTTTTTAATAATAAATAGCCAGTTAACTAGTTATTTTTTTTTACCACGATACCCAAACACACTGTATTTGGTTATAGGGCACTTAAGTACTAAATATATTCGAATGCAAAATGCTCAACCTCCACCCCGGTAGTGGTCTATCTCCAATCGCATAATTATTTATGTGTTTATTTGCTCAACCTCCATAAAAAATTGTGAAAATAAACATAACTGTTTGACTTTTTAATGATTATTTGTAATATATCATTTCATAAACACATTACCTATTTTTTTAATATAAAACTTTTATAAAATCATATTATTTGCTTAAACTAATCAATAAAACGTCTCTGGTGTAAAATGTTGCAAATGGAGGTTGGACACTTAAGTATTCGTGCGACGAGTAGTTATTTTGATGAGACGTGTGAAGCATTCTCTTTGATAGTAATTACTTTGCAAAAATATTCTAGGGAACTCTAACTATGAACTTTGCTAACCAGAAATAAAATACAAAACCTCTCTATCTTCTAGAATATAGCTTACATAATCTATGACCATGAAACGTCAAAACACCACAGACTAAAGAATTATACATTTGTAACCGTATTTATTAAAACATGTTGTTTATTTACAAATATTTTTAACAAAATTTCCTCATGACAATGAAAGCATCATGTGTTGTATTATCAATAACAATTTTCTTAGCAGTAGTAGCTGTTTGTATCATGGTGAAGTTTGCCACAGATGTGACAGTAGATGAAAAAAAGCGGGAATATATAAACCATGGTGAAGGGGTATTTCATATTACGAAAACAATGGGTATTATATCATTGCAGGATAATAATTCTACGTCTCTAGTTGAGAGATTTCCTTATGTGGCTGCTGTTACGAAGAATTCGAGTGCGTTGTGGTCGTTTGCTTGCTTTGCGAGTGTGATATTGTTGAAATGGGTCGTTACTTCTGCTCATTGTAGGTAAGTTATCGTGTTTCGTTATAATTAGTTATGCACCAAATACTTATATTTGGTGTATACTTGTAAAGTATTGGGAATGGTGTGGACGGTGCTTAGAACCAATTTTTTTATTTACAACAGCTCAGGGTAGGATCTCTTCTATATCATAACTTTAAAACTTTACCGTTTAGGCGTATGAATATTAAACTATGAAATACGCTACAAAGACATTTCGTTCTTTCGCTACAACACCGTCATTTGAAACTACGTACGGGACCCGTCCAAATGTGTGTTACTACTTAGTGCTAATCTATGCTCTTTCCACAGAGGTCCCGGCGCAACCCACCGCGTGCTACTCTACCACGACCTAGCCAGCAACCAAACCCACACCTACCCGATCCTATTCTGGCGTCTCCACGAGAAATTCAACAGCTCCAACCCAACCACTATCAAGTACGACATAGCCGTCGCGAAACTTAACAAGGAATCCTACTCTTTTTCGCTAAAACCTTCAATATTTAATGAGAAAAGAGTAACTATTGTTGAATCTGCTATATGGAGAACTGTTTCAACGATGAATCATAGATTATTTCTTACAAACGACTTAGATAAATACGATGTTTATATTGTTAATTCTAACAGATGCTACGAGGCCTACGATATAGAAATGGATGATAGTTTAATCTGTATAGATATGTCGACACATAAAGATTGTTTTATACATGAGTTTGGTCCTTTATATTATAATGATCAGATAGTAGGCATATTGGCAGTGAAGCCGAGGGATTGTGAGACGAAAATTGCAATTTTTACTAATGTATCTTTTTATTCTGCATGGATTTTGAAAGCTACGCATACTACTTATTATGGTTGAAGATTATGTTTGTTTTTTAAATATATTTATGTTGTGATTTTTGTTTTGTTTTATTTATGTAGACTTTACGGAAATCTTGTAACTGAAGCCTTATAAAGTCGGGTGGTATTCTCTTTCACAATAACGACGGACGCACGTCACGTTTGTATAAAATGCCTACGGTAATAATTCATATACCTTTTTAAAATCTGGGCGTCTGTGCAAAAATCTCTGAAGATTAACCTGTAATAGGTAATTCCATTCTCCGTGTGGTGACGGAGTAAGAATACAATATGTCACCACCCCATCTTATCCCATGTAAAAACCGACTAAGGGACTATCAGTGAATATTACCTTTACGAAATAAAAAGAAGGAAAACTTGAAATTAAACCCTATACCAATCCGTCTGACCAGCTTGATATTAGTAGGCCAAATATCCCTCTGTCACGGGAGGAGGCCCGTCCCTGCAGTGGGACATTAACGGGCTGTTATGAAGGAATTCCATATCCGTACAGATAAGGCCTTAACAAGTAACTCTGCCTCAGGCTAATATGTATTTAGTGATAGTAATTTGTGAATTTTAACACAGATTAAGTAATTAGGTACAGTATGGTGACATTGATAATGTGATTGGCTTTTAAAGAAAGACAGCAAATCAATGAGTAAAAAAAGTACCTACATCCGATTCCGGAAATAGCTGAATAATTTTAGCATAAGTTTTGAAAATTATCACATTAAAATGTATCTTATAGCGTTCGACATAAGGTTGAAATTATAAAAGATTGAATCCCTACTTACTTCTATTTGACATTGTATGTTTCATCATGTCTTAGTGACACCGGTGACGGAAACATTGCACTTCGATAAAAAGTCATTGCAGTGCAACAAAATATAGCACTTATTGTTAACATCATAATATACAATTTCAAAATCATCAATAAATTATAATCTCACTTTCTCGCTTCCTCATTGTTGTCTGTCTTTCTTTAAAAACCAATCATATTATCAATGTCCTCATAAGTGTACTTCGATTACAAATACAATTTTGTTTCTAATTTTGTTGGATTTTTTGGTTTATTAATCTAATAGTTCTTAATTGAAGAGCTACGTATTAAAATTGTATTAAATGCAAGACATCGTCGTCGCTGAAATTGGCAAACCACCAAAACGGCGCCTTCGATCAGCGAGGAAAGATACTTTCCGTTTAACTTTAAGCTCTGTTACTATTATTTATTTACTTGATAGTTAACTATTGTACACCTTTCCCCTTACTCATAAACGCATCTTAAATTTAATCCCTGTTTAGCGAGATTTTTATTAGTAAAACTAACCTTATACCAAACAAAACCGTAATAAGAATTTAAGCTAATCAATTGACTAAAATTGAAGAGGCGTTTATGAGTAAGGGGGCTTGCTTGAGATTACAAAATACAGAAAGGACAAAAATTTAAAATATTTAGTTATTAAACTTAGTTGTAATTATGTGTAATATCGTTTCCAACACTACCTGATATTATCTGCAGAACTCTTGAAAACTTTATTGACACCTTTTATTGACACCTTAGGTACACCTTTTCGTTCAAACATACATGTATAAATCACGCTATTTCTTTCTGAATAAGCAAACCCAGTACTATGGTTACTCAGCATCCGTTTACTTCGACCGTTTTGTTCACCATCGAGGCCCTATCTTTTATAATAGTGTTCACCCCAAAGTAAGTTGCTTACTTACAAACAAGATAACTTAATTACAAATGTTAACTTAGTACATTGTATTTATAATTATTTAAATTGCACAGCGCCATTAGTGGACGCCCAAATGTTTTAAATATAAAATCTTTTATACTTACTGCTCTGTACTGGCGCGATGTAAAGTGTTACATGTTCGCGAAATCTATACTAATATTATAAAGAGGTAAAGTTTGTGACGTTGTATCAATCAATCAAATTCTTTATTTGTAAAATGCAGGTGGATACAGTGGTCAATTACAATAAAGGAGCGCTACATTTTGCCTTTACAGGCGTCCAAATGTGGTTTAAATATTTGTAGGGGATAATCTCTGGATCTACGAAACCGATTTCAAAAATTCTTTCTGCGTTAAATAGTCCATTTATCGGTGAGTGTCACAGGCTATGTAGTATAACGCTTTGACTAATAGGAGTGGAGCAGTAATGAAATATTTTTAAAAAAGAGTCGCGTTTTTTTCGCCGCGCAACGAAGTGGGCACGGGTCAGCTAGTTATATTATAAATGTTAAAAATATAACAGTTCTCAAGTCTCACATAAGGAAGTAAAAGACAATTTTTGCATCATAAGGTGTTTTGTAGAAATGTAATTAACGGACATAGACGGACAATTAATTAAGTCAATATATTCATGAAATCAGTTTGTTGACAAACTAACCAAGTATTAAGTATCTATACCTAATATATAGAATTAGTTTGTGTGTGGCGTACGCCCGGATAATATTGGTGAAATTCGTTTTTTATTAACCTGATCACTATTGTGCGGATTCTTATCCATCGTGCAAATTGAGGAATTAACTTCAAGTTGGAACGGGGTGTAGGACTGGCGTCGAGTGCATCGATGTGCGACGATCTTTAGAGGTCCTATTTTATCCTAAAAAAATAATTATACTTAAATTAAAAAAAAATAATAACTATGAAATGAATACCAACTTTATTTTTAAAATAATAATTTTATTACATTTTAAACTATCGCGATTTGTATACATACTTAATACTATTTTCTAGTATATACCGCGAGTAAGACCCGTATAAAATAGTATTATGTAATTTTATTACAATTCTCTTTTGACAACGACTGTACACACAATCAAGTTATTGCTCAACTACTTCCCACCCTTAGTTCAACTATAATAAAAATATTCATCTCCCTATCTACCTCCCTTTCTAACATATCCAAAACTATACAAGTGCGAACGAGAGGTATATATCAATTTATGAATTGTCGAGATTGAGAGATATTTATCTATATTAGTGTTTCGCCTTCATCCCTACCGTTGTTAGAGGGTAGGCAGTAATGGTGTTTTTGTAAGAAATGTTTATGTTTAGTCAAATGGAATACTACTGGCATAACCCCGTTGGCGTTGGAGCGATTGAATGGTGTAAAATATTAAATTAGAATATTTTTGTTTTTTTTTATTTGGAAAGATTTTGTGTTGTGGTTTAAAGTTTTCTAGAGGGGATGAAAGTTATGTCAAAAAATATATTAAGGAGAACTGTTATAGTAAGAAAATGGTTGAAATTATGTTTAGATTCGACTCAAAAACGAGGATTTTGTTCAATTTGGTTGTTCAGGCTACTGTTTTATTGTATTTTACTGCGAAACTAAGTAATTTCTGACCAATTTAAAAGAAAATTTGTTATCATTGAAACGTACCTACCAAAATAACTTCCAAGTTTGTCATACAAATTATACTTATTAAGATTTGTTTAGTAGGTGTAGATAGGTAGTACCTATGTTTTGAAATCGATATCAATACTATTCTTGAATAAGTATTAATGTCTATTACTTATTAATTGCGCAACTTTGGAGTATAAATAAAAAAGGAACCATTCCACGCCTTCTTGAAAAATGAAAAAATAAATTTCTTTTTGTTATTTATAGGTATCGTAAACAACAACAAGGAACTATAACATTATCAAGAGAAGGAAAACTTGTAAACGCAGTGTAAAGTGCGGTGTACTACATATAGTACCCCTAACTCACATTTCGTTTCGAAGTGAATAATGTAAAATTAAGTAAGTACTTACTGAAAAATTATTTAGGTAGGTAACATTTCTCAAAACAGATTTTTTCTTGTAGGTAAATTCCACCGGGCTTATTATTATTATTATAATAGGAAAAGAGCTTATACTCATAATCCATAACTTCTATTTCTCTCCGTGTGGTGACGGAGTAAGAATACAGTGTGTCACCACCCCATCTCATCCCATGGGGGTCGTAAAAACCGACTAAGGGACTATCCGCGAATATTATCTTTACGTATTACGCAAAGAAGGAAAACTTGAAATTAAACCCTATACCAATCCGCTTGACCAGCGTGGTATTAGTAGGCCAAGTATCCCTCCGTCACGGGAGGAGGCCCGTCCTTGTAGTGGGACATTAGTGGGCTGTTATGATGATAACTTCTATTTATACAATAAAGATCAATTTTAAAAAAGAAGCCATACTGCTAAAAAGCCAAACTACGCCAATTTAATCTACTCGCTAACAGATGGCGCTGCTATCAAATAACGCACTAGCTCTGTTTACTCGTAGGCGATTTAATCAATAAACCGCAATGTGGGCGAACGTTTGTAGCATCGCGGCTAGAGGCTTTGCCTTATACGACACTTTATTACACTCTCAATTTATACTTACTTATGTACCAAAATAGACTATGCGGTAAGTAATAATCATGAAGTTGGGTAGTTTTTCTATAAAAGACACGGCAATAAATATGACTGAATCTGAAAACCAACTTGACTTCGTCGTCATCACCTTGTCAGTCTGTACACGTGCTTCTTTACACGTTGAAGGAGCCGATGTTTCATCATTATCATAACAGCCCACTGCAGGCACGGGCCTCCTCCCGTGACGGTGGGATACTTGGCCTACTAATACCACGCTGGCCAGACGGATTGGTATAGGGTTTAATTTCAAGTTGTCCTTCTTTTTATTTGGTACAGATAATATTCAGGGATAGCCCCTTAGTCGGTTTTTAGGATACCAGGATGAAATGGGGTGGTTACATATAGTATTCTTACTTCGTCACCACACGGATAATCACCGCTGTGCCTGTATAATTTGTGAATCACACAATTAATTATCATCCGAGGGATTCGAACATCCTATATTCGGCAGGCGCCTAGGCGACCAAAGCACCGAGGCAACTCATAGCTAAAGCAATTTCAACTAGAAGTATATCAGTAAGTTAATATTTAGCGATTAGCCTCTAATAGATATTTACACTAATTGCGGTCAAACGGAAGCTTGCAATTAGGTCTTAAACATTACCTATACTATACTAATGATACCTACTACTATTTACACCACATCGATAGACAGTGGTATAAGCGTTTTTGTGGTAATGATAATATCATTTACCATATTATGGTAAGTTAAGCTATAGATTACCCAAATAAAGTTAAGGCTTATTAATATTAATTTAGTCAGTCAAACAGTTTGTTGTAATCGAAAAATTAAAATGAAAATGTTTACAGGCTTAAAATAATGGCAAAGAATAAACATCGTTACCTAGTATTATCCACCTAAACTAAATACGTTATTATTGCAATAATGATATACATACAAAAAGGTAGGTCACTTAATATTTACCTGTGTTAATTTCTCTAAACTGTCTTACATACCTACTCCCCTTAAATGGTTAGGATTAAGATAACGATTTTACCGGTGTGAAGTTGCTGCGTTTACCTTAATCGCTCGGATTTTACCGTAGAGCTACCTTGTTGATTTACATTCTGGGCGGAGGCGACGACGGAGTCATGATTTCTTACTATTTTATCCTGTTATTGGACAAAGATACCTACCTACATAATATATTTAGGAACATGATTTCAGGCTTTCTTTCGTTGCTATGATAACAGTTAATTAGGTAACTTTAAAGCTTTACCATGAGATGAGCTTCTGTGTCTTCTAATCGCAGTCAGATTGAAACGCCTTCGATTGAGACTTGACTTTGTTCTGACCTACATTGGAGATACTTAAATTGATTTAATTTATTCCACTTAGCTAAGCTTTTTTGGCGAGTTAAGTACGAAGTAGCTCTCTCGCGTCTCGCCAACTTAACTCGCCAAAAAATAGGATGGAGATCTATTTATATCAACTTAATCAACAACTTACTACATAACTCGCTACTGTACCACAGCAACTAATCAAGCTAGACACTCATGTACCTTAATACCTTGAAATAAGATACAATTTCAAATGAAAATGTTTAACTTGATGTGTTGCTGTGTGTACTTGTCGATGTGTAAATCAGGCATAACGCGAGATAAGGTATTTTGTAAGTGATATATCAACTTAACTTATCTTCTATCTCTAGAGTTGGCTTCAGTTCGGACTTTTGAGTAAGAGTCACACGCAAAGAAGGTAGGTTTTTAGCTAGCTCACAAAATACTTTCTTATAGACACCCTGTATTATAATGTATTAAATAAAGTGACTAGTTTTCCTTACTAGTAGGTGTACAGCATGCCTACACAAAACCGACCTTGTACATTCCTAAGAAGAAATCAAGTTATATGTACAGTAACCCGGATGCCCAAATAAAGGCATGCTTGTTCCTTTCCTTTAAATATTTCGTATAGATTAAGTCATTTTGATGTATCCTATCCTCATGTTAGTTTGCAATATTTGAATAAAAAATAATTTTATCGATGACTCAAAGCTCATTCTCGATTGCGCGAAATCGGACGTGCTATTACGTTAGCAAAAGCGTGAATCAGCTGCGTGAAAAAATCAATACCGCCCGCGTTACATGAATTTATTTCTCATTCCCTTGCTACTGTGATACAAATTACCTCTAAAAGTGATTGTTTTGTATAGTAATCGTTATAATAATAGTAGTTTCATTAAAACCTAGTAATTATTTAACGTTAACTACGTTAATTATTGACTAAAATTGAATTAACACCATCGTGAACGTAGCCACAGGTAATTGCACCAATGCTTATTGAACTCGCCAGATGGCGCAGTAGTACTCGTGATGTTGTTACATACTGTATGGGCGTGTGAGTGCTTGTGTAAAAAAATAAGTGTTTTGTGTTGTTCTAAGCGCTAATGGAGAACGAAATCGGTAAGAATAGTAGTATAACATCTTAGACTATATTATGTAATACACGCAACTTCACCAACTTTACAGAAAACCCATAGGAATTGAGAATTCTTACATCTGTCCGATCAGATGTATAACCCGACCGAATTTAGGTCGCATCATTATCGATGCACTTCCTACCGCTCCCGTCGTATTCAACTCGGTAGGGTTATATTCCCGCCATCTTGTGACTTGAGCTTTTAGGATTTCGTATAAATATATCGATCGGAAGCCTAATGTAACCCAATTCCTTCGTTATTCCCGTTCTACATGAGGTATAGCGTCTGTTATATGATAGTAATTAAGTCCGTGAATGTGTTAACATGCTCAAATTGACATCGTTATACATTGTTGACATGAAGTATCCTAAATATTCTGTAAGATTAGCTGAAAAAACAAGCTGATTTATTGGAAAGAAGCCGTGTAACTTCAGCCAACAAACATACATTATCTGTAGTATGCATATATAGCATTTTAAATAGTGAGTAAATGGGTGTAGTTGTGTAAATTTGTTGGCCTTGTATACGGCGCCTACATGATACCGAATGACATCAGTTTTCTAAATAGATTTTTACTAAATAGTACTTTGTTTTTGGTGAATTTTAGTTTAGCGTTTATTTAAATGATCTGGCCTACCTTGTAACGTCTTGAAATGCCGTCATTATGGAGCCTTGGATATGACTTAATTGAAGTACATAAGACATAACTTAGTTATCGTAGTAGATCTATTTAAATAATGTACTGTGAATAATATTATTAATTAATAGTGTAGATATAGTTAACGCAGGGATATTCATTCCATCCATTCTGATTAATTTCTCAAAAACCATAAAATTATTGAAGTCATTAATTTTCCATTAATTTAATGACATAAGTAAATACTAAAACAAATTAAATAACTCCAATATTAACACAAACAAAAGCACTTTGTGATTTAAAGATCTAAACACTAATCAGCTCAAAAAGTTAAAAAAAAAAATAGAATACTTTTTAAATTTTAGCACAGATGACACATTATAACCAAAAAGTATTTGAATAAAGAGTATGCAAATAAATATTGTGCAAGTAGTTAACTCATATTTCTCTCTCTTTTGTTCCTATCTTGTGAACTAAATTTATGTTGATTGCTTTATAAATGGAGGAACCTCAATTTGTAAAGAAACTGCTGCATTGTTTCGTAAACTACTTTTAAGATGAATGAATAAATTTATATTGTCCACACTTAGTATTCAAAATGGTTGGACATATTAAATTCCTTCAGATGTTTAGCTCTCCTTCATATACATACATTAAATATATGATATTATTTTTCTTGAAGAATTTTTCCTTACTCTACCATTTACTTGAGCTTAAATATAAAACAAATTTTAATCATTTATACTATTTATATAAAATATCAAGATGAGATGCTAAAGTTAGCCATAACTCAACTGCTAATAGCCATAACTGCGTTAGGCATATAAGTAAATTAAATTCAAATAAACAGTGATATAACTATTTTACATACAATCTATGACTTTTTTTCCTTATTTAATACTTTTTTATGTATAAGAGCACGAAATGTAGCGAATGATGCGTATACCTGTAACTGGCATACATATATAGCCAGAACTATTAACTAATTTTAAGAAAATGTTGTATGCTGTTGGTGTACCTTACTTAAATAAATAAAAATAAATGACTGTACAGTTCAGGACATACTAATCTAATAACATTTAACTTCAATCATTGATCATATTGAGGCCACCGTGGCTTAGAAAATAAAGCACTTCGCAGTAACTACAGTCAACTAGAAATTGAAGATCAAATACAATACCAGAACGTGGTTATATATTGAAACTTGCTGACAATATAACGCTCTTACTTATTCTTCTGTTCTAAAGTAAGCAAGAAGCTGATAACCTCATCCATCTTTCTTTGTCTATTACTAGCTGACAAGTGCCCACTTCGTGGGGCGGAGAAAACAAACGGGTCCTTTTTTTATACATATTTCATTACTGCTCCACTCCTAATAGTCATAGCGTGATACTATATAGCTTATGACACTCGCCGATAAATGAACTACAACACAGGAAGAATGTTTTGAGTCGGTTTAGTAGATCCAGAGATTACCTCCTACAACAAACACACACACAAACTTTACCTCTTTATAATATTAGTATAGATAAAAGGGCAAACTTTGCACAAAAGGTTGACCAGTGTTAATAGGCATAGATTACCAACATTACTCGAGGAGATTTACTCTGCCCTGAAACTTCAAGGGATAGTTATTAAGAATGTACTCTAAGCAATATGTGTTATCTTAGAATACTAATTACTCACAATAGTAGGAAAATATATAAGCATGTTTATGTATTAAATTAATTTACATAGTTTTAAATAGCTTTGTTTTCCTTTACATCAATTAAAATTAAATGTTTTGTATATAAATATAGTTTGTAGTCATTCATAAATTGTCATGAATGAACATTATTCTGATAAAAGATTCAAGGTTCTTCTGATTCATTGTTATTTCAATATTATTGTCCTTATTGTTAGGGATTTGTATGTTGTATGTGTGTCATCGTAACAGCCCATTAAAGTCCCACTGCAGGGACGGGCTTCCTCCCATGACGGAGGGATACTTGGCCTACTAATACCACGCTGGCCACACGGATTGGTATAGGGTTCAATTTCATGTTTTCCTTCTTTTTATTTCGTAAAGAAAATATTCACGGACCCTTAGTCGGTTTTTACGACACCCATGGGATGAGATGGGGTATTGACATACTGTATTCTTACTCCGTCACCACACGGAGAAATCAAGTCATCCTTTTTTTTATTCTTAGAGATACAATCTGGGGACTTTTCTTACGCCAGATGACTATACCTATTAGATGAGATGGGTGGGCTACATCAATATTGCACCAGTTACTTATATAAACAGTAGAAGTATGCATAGAATAAACTTTATTAAAATGATTACTCTATTCATTCATTCGCATTATTAAAACTTGTGTAGGAGTTGCGAAATGTTACGTACGTTAGATAAAACAAAACGCGGCCATTATGAATGAAACGAGGTCCACTTGTGGGCGGTGTTGACAATAATGGGGACTAATACCATCGCCACACCCACTGTTGTAACTACTGGTATTATGTTTAAGCAGCAGTTACCGGTATGAGACTTTATAATGCTTCGGTATTCTTAACAGGTTGTCTGTTGTGCCAGTAGACACAATAGTAAAACAATGTGATTGTGGCAATATGGTTATGATAAAAGCGACAGGGAAAGGGCTAACCCGATAATTTTGAAATTATCGTTGTTAAACTTAAAATGAGAAAAAATGAGGGAAAATGGAACAGTATTCTATTTTCAAAACTTCATGGAGAGATACATTTTGATTGTTTATTGGCAGAATCTAAGTATCATTTATCGCGTCAATTAAAAAAAAAATTGGTTGTGATTTAATTTTCTCTTGTGAGCAGGCAAAGACTAACTTGAGTACTTGACTAAGCAATACAATAGCGCAGGGAAAACTGCAATCCCGAGTCCGAGACCATGTCTCTGTTAAATGAGCATTCACAAATAACTACCCCTTCGAATTAACACGATAATTTTGCAAAAACGACGTTTATGTTTTCCACCAAAATTCATTCCATCATAACAGCCCATTAATGTCCCACTGCAGGAACGGGCCTCCTCCCGTGACGGAGGGATACTTGGCCTACTAATACCACGCTGGCCAGACGAATTGGTATAGGGTTTAATTTCAATTTTTTCGTCTTTTTACTTCGTAAAAATAATATTTACGCTTAGTCGGTTTTTACGACACCTATGGGATGAGATGGGGTAGTGATATATTGTATTCTTACTCTGTCACCATCACCACACGGACACAAAATTCATTCACTAACATTCTACCAAAAATCAATAAAATTGGTTTTACGATTGATTTCTAAATTCCATTTGGATCCTATTCACTACTCATTACCACTTTATTTTGCCATCTTTGAGATCTACAATACTGATATGTCCTGATTGTATTTATCTTGCGCGTTTACTTCACCTATACATTACATTAAAAAAAAACAAGTAAGGTAGAGCTACTGTTTGTTGTATAGATAACAGAATATTGTGATAACAACAATAACGCTGTTATATAATTGTATTTATAGATATAAGGTCACTGACTTTTACGATTGTATGTATGCGTTACTGTTTATGTAGAATTATCTATATACTTATAATAAAACTGTAGAGAGATCAATTCTGTACATTGAATATATGTTAAAAATTAATATTGGAGGATGAATGGTGATCGATACTAATGCCAAAAATGCAATCAATAAATTTTTTGTCTGTCTGTCTGTCTGTCTGTCTGTCTGTCTGTCTGTCTGTATGTGCACGCATGGGTCAAAAACTACTGAAGGCATTTTAACCAAACTTGGTACGATTGTAGTCCATACTCCCGGGCAGGTTATAGGCTGTATAACATAACGCTAAGACACATAGAAGCTGAGCAGTGACGAAAAATTTGAAGCAAGTCGGTTGAAAAAACGCGCGTTCGAGCTCTTATCGTCGCATACGTTGATCATACGCCAAAAATATGTATTACAAAAATAATAGTCTTCAAAAGATGTACAAAAAAGTCCTGAATAGTATATATCTATCTTTTATATATTAGCCACAATAACCTGTTTAATCGTTAGGGTTTTCTTCAAAGTGTATTAAATACATAAATATATTGTAATTTGCATAGACATATCTTTTTCAAACTCCCATATTTCAAAAGTACACTTTAATACCTTATTCATAAAAAAAAAATTAGAGAAATCGGTTTATAAACACACAAGATTTAGATGAAAGAAAATTTCCAAATGTCGCCGCGCCAGTATGAGTACGGCTGTACGGTTGATTTTTGTTTAACGTCCGAAACGGCCAACCGTTGCATCTATATAATTTCATTCACATTGACTCTTAATGCGAACGGACGTGGTTCTTATTGACTCTTCTCGGAATAAGCGCGCTTTAGATATTAAAATACATAGATACGTAGTTTTTAGGTATTAAGTTTAAAGTAGGTATCTATCTATACTATAATAAAACAATCGGAATCGGATAAGTAATACTCGAGATATCGCTAGATCTCTTTATTAGAACAGTCCAATACAAATCAGGGGTCATGAAAAATGGATTTCGTTCAATGTTGAATGAATTTAAATTTCGTTTCTTTTGTTCACGAGATGGCGTTACCAGTAGTAATCATAAAATAAATAATTTTTAAATAATCTATAACTATTTTATTATTAAGTGCTATTAATAAGTTATTCCTTTTAAATGTTAATAAAATTAACCATGAATCGTATGTGTAACATCAATTATAAGTCTTCACACTAGCCTTTAAAAATATCAATTTAACGGACACAAAGAACATCCAGACTAAGGACAATAGTTTGTGTATCACAATTGTCCTCCATGGGAATCGAACCCGCGACCTCATGCACGCCAGCCATGTAATGGCTAACGCAGACCTGGACGTCATGGCAAACGTCCGCGGCATTGAAAAATCCCTTTCAATGCCGCGGCATCATTTTAAAGCATAGCAATTTATGTCGTATTTCTGTAACAGTACGGTTGAATTTCCATTAATAAAAATTAAAATACTTTGCCATGCCGTCTAGGTCTGCGTTAGCCATAATGCGACCGCCGCGCCACCGAGGCAGGTAATTCTGCCGCACCGTAACGTGGCGTGCAAATGTATTCATTCATAATTAATTAGCGATTATCCGTGTGGTGACGGAGCAAGAATACAATATGTCACCTCCCCATCTCATCCCATGGGTGGCGTAAAACAGACTAAGGGACTATCGGTGAATATTATCATTACGAAATAAAAATGAAGGAAAACTTGAAATTAAACCCTATACCAATCCGACTGGCCAACGTGGTATTAGTAGGCCAAGTATCCCTCCGTCACGGGAGGAAGCCCGTCCTTGCAGTGAGACATTAATGGGCTGTTATGATGAAATAAGCGATGTCATTTATTTTAACTTACAAATTTGACAACAGATGGCATTGTGCCTGTGACGTCATTTTCAGTATCGCGGTATTACGATTTTACTTGAAAGAATGACGTTCGCTCATGTCTTTCAGTATAAGTTTAAACACAGTCTTCATAGATCTGTCTTTGTAAAGATCTGTTTTTGAAAAGGTTTTGGTTCGTTCGTTAATTTTACAATTCGTGTATATCTGTTTGTTATAAGGTTTAAAAAACGATTTTTCATTATTAAATCGAATTGCGAAGTAAGTAATATCCGCCACGCGAACGAAGTCGCGGGCACAGCAGCTAGTTATTCATAAAAAAATGCAATGCTTTCACTGTCTAGATAGTATGGGTATGAGAAGCTATGTTCTGATCTTGTCTTCCATGAAAAACTTTGCTTTTATTTCCTTAGCCCTTCCTTAAAATTACTTTTGATCTTCCCATTTCATCGCGATAGTATTAAAACGCGACTAAGGGCTTGTTACATAACAGTTAATGTCTCTACAAAAAACTGCAACAAAAAACCGGTACCAATCCGTCTGTTCTGTGCTGCGTTTCCTTAAGGCCTACGCAGACCGGGGCGGCATGGCAAGGGATTTTAATTTTTACCAATGGAAATTCAACCGTACTGTTACAGAAATACGACACCCATAAAATGAGCTGGGCTGATGAGTTTTCTAACTCCACTACAGGAACCACTACTACACGTATACATCTATAAACAGAACCATAAGTACAATCTCTTCTATAATAAAACAGTTGTTTCGTAACGTTTCCTGCCGAGAGTTATTTCCATGAGCTGTCCTACTTAACCACAGGTACATTGTATTTATAACACCTACCTTATTATATATTACTTGACTGACAGATAGAATACTCTTTGTTTAAAGGTGTTTTTAGTAAAAGATAGTATGGACTGGTATCTCCGCTGTTCTTGCCTTATGTAGCTGCAAGCAAGTAAGGTGCATATAAGATATTACTGTGTTTAAAGGCCGATTTACACATCGACACGTACAGTAGCGAGTTAAGTAGTAAGTTGGTGATTAGGTTGATTTAATTAGATCTCCATCCTATTTTTAGGCGAGTTAAGCTGGCGAGACGCGAGGGAAGGGGCTACTTCGTACTTAACTCGCCAAACTCGGGCTTAAGTGTAAGAGCTACTATACAGCTAGTTACTATAGAGCTTTGAAAACTTAAATAGTAGTAAAAAAAACTTACAGTAAATGCTTTCCTTACTTCAAATGATATCGAGTTCTTCAAAACCGGAACTTCAAAATCGAAGCCGCGAATACAAACCAGAAAATACGGCAAACTGATGCCAGTTACGAAATAACAACACTCAGTAGGGGTCTTTTTCCTGCTTTGTCTAACTTTTTCACCTTACCAGTTTATAATACCCATCTTCATAAGAAGGACAGACCACTATGTGGCGTTAGATTTTACCATATTTTATTAATTCAGCTACGAAACGAATTCCTGAACCATTGCTACGATACGATATCAGACATACGGCCAGACTTCATCATCATTCCCCTGCCCTTATCCCAATTATATTTGGGGTCGGCACAGTATGTCTTCTTCTTCCATACTTTCCTATCAGACGTCATCTCACAAGTAACACTCTTTGCAGCCATATCGTCTTTCACACAATCCATCCATCGTTTCTTTGGTCGTCCTCTTCCCCTATATCCATCCACAGACAGCCAGACTTCAATCCAAATATCTACACGAGTTTTCTCGTAATGTGTACTATACAAACAAAGGTATCTAATTAGGTCAGCATACAGTCTTGTTCCGCTCGGTGATGTCATCTCTGAAAGGCGGTCATTAACGACATTTAGGAATTACGTTTTTCGACATTATGTATTTTACTATAATAGCTTTGGTATCATCATCACATCAGTCAATTGACGTCCACTGCTGGACATAGGCCTTCTCCAAATATTGCCTCCTTGTGCGGTCCTGTGCCCCCCTCAGCTATTAGTTTCCCGCCGTCCTAACTATGTAAGATTAGGATTAGGTATACTCTCTTTACTCCATGTGGTGACGGAACTCCGTGTGGTGACGGAGTAAGAATACAATATGTCACCACCCCATCTCATCCCATGGGTGTCGTAAAAACCGACTAAGGGGCTATCCGTGAATATTATCTTTACGAAGTAAAAAGAAGGAAAACTTGAAATTAAACCCTATACCAATCCGTCTGGCCAGCGTGGTATTAGTACGCCAAGTATCCCTCCTTCATGGGAGGAGGCCCGTCCCTGCAGTAGGACATTAATAGGCTGTTATGATGATACTCTCTTTTACATCGTTTTCTCATTACTAAAGATCTTGCTAATGAGCTGTCTTCATCGGTTACGTTGTGTTACTTGAATATGTAGTCCATCGCTGATTGATATTATATCTATATGTTTGTTATTTGGTCTCAAAATTATACTATAACAGCTTTGGTTTACGGTATTGTGTTGATAACTAGCTCGCTGCCGTGCATGAGGTCTTGGTTTCCTATCCCACGTCTGTCAAGATCATAAAATTTATTTTAATGTATATTCCCGCGACACGGGACCTAGTCTCGGGAGTTGTCAGTTTTTTTATATAATGGAAAGCAAACGAGCCAGCAGGTCACCTGATGGTAAGTGATCACCGCCGCCCATGGACACCCGCAACACCAGAGGAATCACAGATGCGTTGCCGACCTTTAAAAAGGGAGTAGGTACGCTCGTTTCTTGAAGCTCCCCAAGATTTAATATTTTTTTATTTAAACAAATAAAAAAATGTTCCGGACACGTTCGGTGGGTAAGCGGCCGAATATGTGGCTGAAGTGCCTTAGGTCGCGGGTCTACTAAAGAAAGCGGGTTAAAATAAATTTGTGGTATCCACAAATTATTGTCTTTTATTTTATGTAATACTAATACCACTCTGATCAAGCGGATTAGTATTAGTAGGCCAAGTATCCCTTCGTCACAGGAGAAGGCCCGTCCCTGCAGTGGGACGTTAATGGGCTGTTATGATGATTTTATATATTATATACAGACCCCGCGACACGGCTTGATCACTAGTGTAAAAAACAATGCTTCTCATAATATTGCCAACTTTAAAAAAAGAGTCAATAATACGTTGTTTACAACTGACGTTTAGTTTTTTCTGGTTTTTCTATCGCCTACGTCACTTAAACGAGGCTAAGGTTGCACGTATACTGGCATTAGTAAGTAAGAATTTTGATTAGACGACCTTGGTACACAGCTGTAGCTATATTGGTTGGAGTTTGATAAAAAAAAAGTATAACTTGAAACTAAATGTTCTTTGTTTTCGAATTTATTGTAATGTGTTTTATCTTTGTAGTTGGGTGCTGTTAGGTGCCTGTTACTTACACAGGCCGTCGATTTTAATCCAAGTAGAGACATTGTTAGTGTAATTCATAAGTTTATTGTTCTAATTGTAAAAATACACCGCTACACAGTCCTTTATTTTGTAATGCGGAATATGTTTAAAGAAATTACTACTACTTCAGCTTATAGCTATCTTTTTTTTAATAGAATTTATTAAATAATAATATAAACGTTTAAATTCTAAAAAACTATGTGTTTATTATTTAATTTCCTCTAATCTAAAGTCAATTCTCTGTACTCACCAGTGAATGTTACTCATTGAGTTAAGGGAAATCCCCTATTATTAAATGATTTTACACATACATAAACTAAGTAGGTATCTCTCTACATACTGCTATGTTCTAGATAAAAGGAGATAGATATAAAATAGCGACCAAAATTCGAAGCATCAACGTTTAGTTGGCACTGGGCCAAGTATGAGATCATACTATAGTGTTAGTCTAGTGCGCGACTACCACTTTGCTATAGTAAATATTATCTTATATTTGTTGTTTTAACGGGAAAGACTATTCATAACAGTCCAAAAAATGTCCCACTGCAGGGACGGGCCTCCTCTCGGGAAAGAGGGATACTTGGCCTACTAATAGATAGAGAAAAACTGATAGATTTATTAAAATAAACTATAGACGTCCACTGTTGGGCATAGACCTCCAAATATCTCCACCTTGCCTGGTCTTGTGCCTCCCTCATCCATCGGTTTTCCACCGTCCTAATTAAGTCCTTCATCAAGACCATTAATGTCCCACTGAAGTAACGGGCCTCCTCTCGGGACGGAGGGGTACTTGGCCTACTAATACCACGCTGGCCAGACGGATAGGTATAGGGTTTAATTTCAAGATTTCCTTTTTTTTTATATCGTAAAGATAATATTCACGGATAGTCCCTTAGTTGGTTTTTACGACACCCAGTGGATGAGATGGGGTGGTGACATATTGTATTCTTACTCCCGTCACATGCATGGCATACATGAAAAGGCATAACCCATATTACAAACAGTATGGTTTTAAAGATTACACAAGCTTTTTTTTCATCGTTTTGTAAGTTATAACTTACCGCATTAAGAGTAATAAGGACACTCTTATTTCATATCGTAGTCAGTAAGACGTAACATTAACATTCTGTACACACAGAAACTAATCAAGCTAGACACTCATGTACCTTAATAGCTTGAAATAAGACACAATTTCAAATGAAAATGTTTAACTTGATGTGTTGCTGTGTGTACAAAAATATATACTTAGGACAAAGGCACGCACAGTGCCCATATTTGTTTGCAACACTTATCATGCATACATGCAAATACACAGACAATTTTATCAACAAGACAATCTATTTTGAACCTTAACAGTTGACATTACGTTACAATTACAACTAATATTCTAATCTTAACACTTATGACGCTTATGCAGTTGGTTATAAGGTTTAATTTAGTTTAAACTTAACATTGTTGTCGAGATTGTATAATGATCATTAATGTTTAATTAGATTTTTATTATTTCCTCTCTTAGTTTGAATAAACTTGACAAGTTATACACTCATTAATTACAATAATTATTAGTCAATCGATTTAAAACTTTATTGCAGTCTACTACTGGGTGTGTATACCTATAATTCACTACCATACCATACCACACGATCCTTATTTTCCGCATCCGTTCTATCGCTGAGGTCTCTACTTCTAGACTTTAATGTACTTAGGCTCATCTCCGGATATAACTAGACCATTGCTACTTTAGCTTACTATTCTACTATACATAAATATGATACTACAGGCGATCAATGTCCGACGAAGGACTTTAAGCCTTACCTAGAGTCCCTGTCATAGGGCAATTGGGAAGATCACCGTGCGGTTTTAGGTGGTTCGAGTCCAACATATCAATGATACTGACCAGCCCTCTAGTCCACACTTTTAAAAGAAGTAGGATAAATACTGTTATTCTCTGTCCGTAATAATATTTATAATTAAACAGGTTTTATTCATTAAACATGTGATATAAAAAGCCATGATATGACACAGTTTCGACAGTCTAGTCCTCTGTTGGACGTGCCTTGATTATAATTATAAATATTACTACAATAAGTGAGTCACGATAACATAGTACAACTGTTTCTCTTACGAGAAATTGTGACTCATAATAATATTCCTCACACATTCACACAACGCCATCTAGTCCCAAACTAAGTAGCGGTTGTGTGTGCAGCTGCCGTGCACGAGGTTGTGGATTCAAATTCCATGCAGATCACAAATTATTATACTTTTGTTATTTTCTGTTAATTCATGTCTGTAAAAGTCCCCGCGACATAAAGCTCGAGCCCTAGTGGGGAAGTTGTCTATTATAAAATGGTTTTTAGTCAGTTCACGTCACAACCACTAATACCGTGGTATCATCATCATATCAGCTAATGTACGTCCTCTGCTGGACATAGGCCTCCTCCAAATATCTCCACCTTGCTTGGTCCTGTGCCTCCCTCATTCAACGATATAAATAACTTTAATACCCTTTAAAAGGATATTTTTAAATCGACTAAAATCAATTAATCAACCAATTTTAATTTGTGGAAACATGTTTACAAAGATCTTACAAAGTATTATTGACATGCACGCTATGCCCTACCACCTTTTAGTGGTGTACAAATTATATAAATACCTTCTTGTTTCGGTTTATATAAATACAGATGTATGTGTTCATATAAAATATAATTCTTATGAACCTTGTAAGCTATGAGGTCATCAACCTTGATGTAATAACATAACTTTATATGGTAATCTTGACCAAATTATTGCATTACCTTCTATAATGTTTATGCAAAATAATGTCGATTTATAGAGTCCGTGTGGTGACGGAGTAAGAATACAATACGTCACCACCCCATCTCATCCCATGGGTGTCGTAGAAACCGACCATGGGACTATCCGTGAATATACAATATCTTTACGAAATAAAAAGAGGTAAAACTTGAAATTGAACCCTATACCAATCCGTCTGGCAAGCGTGGTATTGGTAGGCCTAGTATCCCTCTGTCACGGAAAGAGGCCCGTCCCTGCAGTGGGACATTAATTGGCTGTTATGATGATGATAGGGTCAGTAAGATTACGTAATGTTAACACCTCTTTTATCCTAGAAGCTATCGGATAAATTAAATTTGCAAGACTTTTCAAGAAGAAACAAATGAAGAGGTTATGCCAGGGTTCATCTCTGTTGACGCAAACTTCCTGAAAATTACTACCGAGAAAAATGCATGAAACTAAAAGCCTGGAAAATGTTTACTATAAAGATCTACCTTGTGAACCAAACGTTGCTATGTGGTTACTTAATATGGTACGGAAGTAGGTGCGAGAAGTCATCTACAACCTATTAAATAACTTGTTAGGTTATGACCAAATAAGGTTAGGAACTTGGCCAACAGTTGCCGCTAACCTGATATAAATCATAAACTTTATTTTATTTAGATTCTGTCATGGTCGCTAATTTTTCCTTCCTCAACCGCACGATTAGCAGCCTATAGGCGCTACACCGCTAGGTATAGGCGGGTACATAGAAAGCTTACAGTTAGTTCTAATGAATTCGACTTTAGCAGATCTTACAAGACTACTATTTCATAACAGCCCATTAATGTCCCACTGCAGAGACAGCCCTCCTCCCGTGACGGAGGGATACTTAGCCAACTAATACCACTCTGGCCAAACGGATTGGTATAGAGTTTTTATTTCAAGTTTACTTTTTATTTCGTAAAGTTAACATTCACGGATAGTCCCTTAGTCGGTCTTTACGACATCCATGGGATGAGATGGGGTGGTGACATATTGTATTCTTAGTCCGCCACCTCACAGATACAAGATTACTATTGTAAGCAAGAAATTTCATTATCTATAATAGGTAAACAAACCTCATATTTTACTCACTCGATTCCTGAAAATTTACCCACGAGAACACCTTGTGCTGAAAACAAAAAATAAGGTTACAGCTTTTCTGAATAAATACGTATAAGAATTCATTGAAAATATAACATTATTTCTGAGTAATCAGAATTTATTTAAGTGTAAACCTTGGGTATTGGGAACAATATATTTTATAGGTCAATGATGTCTGCGCCTTTGTCACTCGTCATTATACTATACTATATATTTTATATTCCTTGTTTATGAGGATAGACACGTGTAATACATAATAGGTCGGGGAAAAAGTCTTTTCGCATAACGTAGGTATAAACTTATTATAAAATTTCTTTGACTGTACTACTTGTGTCTGGCTGGTTTTGGTAACATTAAATAGGTTACATTATAAAGAAAAGAAAAAAATAAAAAAAAGTTGTTTCCCGCTATTTTTCATTTGTTTTTCTCTCCGTAAAAATGAGTGAATCTAATGAAGAAATTCGATACATTTTAAAATTTTATTTTATAAAAGGCAAAAATGCAACTCAAGCAGTGAAAAAAATTTGTGATGTTTATGGACCTGATGCAGTGTCAGTAAGAGTAGCACAAATTTGGTTCAAACGTTTTCAGTCCGGAAATTTTGATGTTAAAGATGCACCTCGCTCTGGTCGCCCTGTTACGAATAAAATGGACGCCATTTTTGAAAGAGTGGAGCAAGATCGGCATATTAGTAGTTACGATGTAGCTGAAGAACTGGGAATTGACCACAAAACAGTTTTGACCCATTTGAAGAAAGCTGGTTATACAAAAAAGCTCGATATTTGGGTGCCACACGAGCTCACTCAAAGAAACTTAATGAACCGTGTACTCATTTGCGATTCATTATTGAGACGTAATGAAACCGAGCCGTTTTTGAAGAGATTGATAACTGGCGATGAAAAGTGGATCACGTACGACAAGAACGTGCGAAAAAGGTCGTGGTCGAAAGTTGGCCAGGCTTCACAGACTATGGCCAAACCTGGCCTAACACGAAATAAGGTGATGCTGTGTGTATGGTGGGATTGGAAGGGCATTGTTCATTATGAGCTTTTACCGCCCGGCAAAACCATCGATTCTGATCTTTACTGCCAGCAACTGATGAGATTAAAGGAAGCAGTCGAGAGAAAACGGCCGGAATTGATCAACAGGAAGGGTGTGGTCTTTCATCACGATAACGCTAGACCACACACATCTTTAGACAGCCAAAATTGCCACTCAGCAAAAATTAAGAGAGTTCGACTGGGAGGTCCTAGTGCACCCACCATATAGCCCTGACCTTGCGCCTTCAGATTTTTACCTGTTTCGGTCTCTTCAGAATTCTTTAGGTTCTGTAAGGTTGACCTCAAGAGAGGACTGCCAAAACTATTTGTCCCGTTGTTTTGATCAGAAGTCCCAAAGTTTCTACAGTAACGGGATAATGTCTCTGCCCACAAAATGGCAGAAAGCTGTTCAACAAAACGGTACATATATATTGTAAATAAATGTAAATAAACTTTGAAAAAAATGTCTTGACTTTTCATACAAAAATACGAAAAGACTTTTTCCCCAACCTAATATATTGAATATGCCTAAAGGCTAGAGGTTTAAAACTTATGAAAAATCTTCAGTTTTTTTAAAATTTTAATAAAAGAATCGAACTAGTCGAAGGAGAATTTTAACTGACGGACTGTGTATGTAGCGTTACTATTTATCATCATCATCATATGTTAAAATAAAATAAAATATCAGCCAATAGACGTCTTCGGCTGGATAAAATCAATATACATGTTAAACATCAATTATAACTACGGTTTATATGAATCATTGTTCACAGCGTTCCGTTATATTTGCCTACCATCGAGGCAATGGCCCTAAGTTTATTTCTTGTGGTTTCTTTCTCAAATAATATATATTTTCTGTTTAGTTTTTGTAAGTGTTATAAAGAGAAAATTATCATCACGGGCTACTTACCTACTTGTAGACGGTACCTTGTTGTCCTGGCCGATTTTACACCATGTCTAATATTTTTGTTTCTATAAAAGCTCATACCTTAATACAGTCAGCTTATACTACATCCATGGCAATATGGTGAAAACATTAATCGATGTGTTATGTTACCAAAATAGTAGCAATCTGTGGTAGCACTTATAGTAAATGTATTTTTAAGCTACGTATTTCTTCGAATCGGTTGATTCATGACACGCCATCGCATCGTCATTAGTTCGGGGCCAGTGATGTCATTTGTAAAGAATAAACATTTCGATGAATATAAATATTATTTAACTTATAAATAAACTAAGTAAGTAGATATATGTCATTACAAAATTTTTAATTTGTTGTTTATTTGTGAAAAACAAAAATAAACCACATATTGTTTCGTTCAAATAGCACACAGGAAAATTTATTTTTATATAAACCAATACGATACGGAACGAAATATGACTATATCGAACCTGATGGAAAGTTCGGAAAATGCCCCGGAATTAAGACAACGGATGGTAGTTATAATATGGCTTTACTCCGTAGCCATCACTATACCGGTCTGACTTTGACGGGTCAGCTGGACACCGGCTGATCCTGGATGTACTTTCATCATCATCATATCAGTCAATAGATATCCACTCCTGGACATAGGTCTCCTTCATATATTGCCACCTTGTGCGATCGTTTTTCCCCTCATCTTTCGCTTTTCCGTTGTACTAACTAGGTCTTTCACCCCGTATGTACTTTGGACGTGCTATGTTTCTATTAAATAAATTATTCAAACCTTAAGCTGATTGAAAGCTCGACTGATTACTCCATTACCGTTCTACATTCAATCAATCAACTAGCCTATTGCAGTCCACTGCTGGATCCACTGCTGGTACAAAATATCGTAATAATGTGTTATTTAACTGAACTGCTCCGGTAACCCAGTTAACTAGAAGCTTTACGCTTTAAATAACCGCTTTACTGTAAACTGTGACGGAACTACGCTCCAGTTAACGATTTTTTAAATCTGTTTGGCCCAATGCAGGGACGTGCCTTGTTTAGTAGCTCACGCTTGCCAGATGAATTGGTATAAGGTTTTATAATAATAATTTAAGTATTTATTTATTAGACAAAGTTAAGGGCGCCTTCAAATTTGCCGCTAAGTGTCGCGCGGAGGCAGCGCGACTGCAGCGCTGCGGTCGCGCTGCCGTCGCGCTGCCGTCGCTAGGTTTGAGAATGGTAGTGTTGTGTTTTAGTTTTACGATGGACTCAGACGAAAATACACTGCTCTTAGTGTTACTATTAAAAAGAAAACGTATTCTAAACAACACTAGTCGATCGATGAACGAATGCACGGACGCAGCGCGGGCGTAGCGCTGCAGTCGCGCGTTTTTTATCTCTATGAATTTACAAAGCAGCGCGACCGCAGCGCTGCAGTCGCGCTGCCTCCGCGCGACACTTAGCGGCAAATTTGAAGGCGCCCTTACAGCACGAGGTCGCGAGTTAGAATCCCGCTTAAGATAATTATTTGTGTGATATCCAAATTGTTGTCTTGACTCGTTGAGTCTGGATGTACTCTGTGTCCGTTAATTTCTTGTCTATGAAAGACCTTCATTCAGTGACTCACGCTGGCTATTAGGATCGGTTTTGATGTAGTTTTTTTCATTCTTTTGTGTTTGTTTTCATACACAAACCCTTTAGGCAGAGTGTTTGTTGCATCCGGAATATTGCTGAACAGAATTCAGCTGGCCTCCTAAGTTTTAGTACCGACGGCTCACCTATCAAAGCAAGAGAAGGTAGGATAGTTAGGTTTAGTGGCTGGGGTGCTCTTTCAGAATAAAACTCTTTACACAACCTTTCCTTAAAGCAGAGGTTCGAGTATATGTGCAATATCAATTTTTCTGGGTAAGAAGAAAATAAAATGGGTTGTTATGATAGACAAAGTTTCCTTCCATCGTACGGGGATAACTTGCTTGCAGATGAGATATTTAAGAGCTGAAAAGAAAAAAAACTGTATACAATATAAAGAAGCCATCTTTTCCTTTTCCATATCAAGTAATGGACGTCCACTGCTAGACATAGACTTCCAACGTTTCCACCCAGCTCTGTCCCTCATCCATCTTTTCCTTTACCTAAACATATTCATCTAAAGACATCATTTTCCCCACAAAATCCATACTAAGTTGTAAATCGTAAATACATCGTCAAAAACCCACGTGCGACTTTCTCTATAGCCCTTATAACCTTTAAGGCGTAGGCAGAGCTCTCCCACGTTGGTAACGTAACTGACCGACTGTAGGTTTATTGTCATGTTTTGTTGTGGGTTGATAAGGTTAGGTATTTGATATGAAATGAAATATGTTATAGAGCATATTCACAAAACAGAAAAAAAGGCTCTACTTTCAATACACGCTGACACTAATGACATCAATCCGTCCACACAACTTTTTACCTCTAACAACTAAACTCAGTACATCATCATCTGTCTAACAACAACTCTAATAATAAATTCCCTCATGACTAATCCTCGTTATCGTAATACAAACAATACTAGTAGCACCATCTATCTCTCTGCGTTGTAAACAAGTTGTAAACAGTGAGTGATTGTAACGCGTGTGCGCATTGATATACGGCACGTGCGGACACTTACAATAGCTTTGTTGTGTTGAATATTAATATAAACGTTTATTATACAGTACGCGCAAACTTATTTTTTTTTAAGACAATCCCGACAAATTAATGTTACGAGAATTGACCTACTGCTTAAAGTATTGGTATCATTTTGTAATTAAAATTAAATGGCGGGGAACGAGTGTTGTTAGTTTTAGTACAAAAATTACAACCGAATTGAGAACCTCCTCCTTTTTTTGAAGTCGGTTGATAATTATTTATTATTGACTGCGTCCAACAAAATGCCGAAGTCTAACAATATATTTTATAATATTTTCCTTTTGCGTCAATGTACTCATAAGATGTAATGTATTTCTTAAGAAACCCTGTTCCTTATAACGTCAGACAGGTGTCAGGCGTCACAAAGGTTTACGTAATGTAACTTACCAGGTTTTAAATACATTTTGTCGATCTTCTTTGATGATGATCATCGTTAATCCGATGGTATCCGTGTGGTGACGGAGTAAGAATACAATACGTCACCACCCCATCTCATCCCATGGGTGTCGTAGAAACCGACTAAGGGACTATCCGTGAATATTACCTTTACATAGAAAGAAGGAAAACTTCAAATTACACCCTATACCAATCCGTCTGGCCAGCGTGGTATTAGTAGGCCAAATACCCCTCCATCACGGGAGGGGGTCCGTCCCTGCAGTGGAACATTAATGGGCTGTTATAATGATGATGATGATGATCGTTAATCGCGTAAACAGTTCTGACTTTGGTAGGGTTTAGTTCTTTGTAGCTTGATCGCTGACGCTCAATAGCGGCTTTGTTTTGTGATCGTAGCAATTACCACCCTGTTCACCTGTTGTATCTATAACATCGTTCAATTGCAGCACCTGTTAGGTAGTGCAGGACACTTGTTGATTGACTGTGACAGGAATCTGGGAGCATAAATTTCAGCTCAATGTTGTCTCAATGACTAGTTCAAACAATTTTAGCAGAACCGAAATCTAAAGGTTGTGAAAGATATTGTCTATTAAAAAAAATATTTTACAAAAGAATGTTTTATTGAATATTCGACTTACGAAAAATAATAAATAAATAATAAATAATCCTCACACATTCACACATCGCCACCTAGTCCCAAACTAAGCAAAGCTTCTACTATGGGTACTAGACAACGGATAAGCATACTTATATACTTTTTTTTTTGTAAATACATACATATTGTACACTCTTAACATAAATGCTTAGGTTCTTAAGTTATGATTGGGTTGACGTATTCAAATAGCAAAAAAAAAATTAATGTTCCTTTTCGTTTTACGCTCTATCATTGTATCTGGTAGGCATGGAGTGCCACTAAGTAACGTGGTCCACTTTAGACAGTCTAATGAGACTGTGAGTGAAATTCTTTTACTTTTTTCTCATCCATATCCCATGTAAACATTGATACCCGAAATGGTAGTTCATGCTTGTCTATTATGATTATACAGCACGCTCGGTGCTGTTTTATCTTAATAATAATAATAGTATAGTAGTATAATAATAGTACCATTGTTTTTAATAATATTACGCGCTTATTCTGCGAACTAGCCGGTGAATACCCTGCGTGGTAGGGACGAGGCTTTTCCTAATCTATAAAGTTGTAATTTAATTCTTTTAGTTTTGAACATATACAACTGAACCGCACAAGGTGGCAATATTTAGAGGAGGCCTATGTCGTCAATTGGCTGAGATGATGATGATGATGATATACAAGTGACGTGAATTTTATACTACCACCATTTTAAGACTTCTTCCTGCATTTTTAAGACGTTAATTTTTACAATACAAAGTATGTATGTACCTTCATACTAAATTTGGACGAGTGTAGCAGTTTCCCAGTATAACTAATAGACAATTAAATACTACAGATAAATACTGAATTACATTAGTTGTGTGTCAAAATAGACTGTGTCTGAAAATCACTGCTTTAACATGAAAATGTTAAAGCAATACTTGAGACCATTGTCTATTTGTATCCTAGGTAAAAAAATGTAATATTTTCTAAATGTGTTTATTCCGATCGTTCCAGAAAACTTTTGATTGACCTGTTTGATAAGAGTATTCTTTTGCAATACCTACGTGATTTTATTTAATTATTTTTTATTTAATTGACACTATTTGTTAAATAATTAATTAAACACTTTTTTTACGTTCCTAAAGAGCATTTTCTTGACCCTGGGCTCAAGAAAATGTGATATTCGAAATGCACGACCACGTGCACGTACCGAGATAAAGAATTTTAATACTTACAAGTTTTTTAAAGTTTCTCTACTTGTCTTGAATCACATTTTATAGTAACATTCTTTCGCAAATTTTATACATTGTCGCAACTATTTTTGTCAATTCGTAAATATTATTCAAAACACCTATTCCATAGGGTAGAGGAGGGATCCGAGGCCTCTGCGTAGCACTTATGTATTGTAACTACCACGCCTTAATTATGATTTCATCAAAAAATAAATTATTTTAGTCTTAAATACAAATAATAAAACTAACTTTATTATATAAATAAAACAATACTAAATAAGAAAAATCTTCTAAAACATCCACGCAAACTTCATACCCCGAAGCACAGAACAAATACTTTGATATCTCCAATCTAATACCCACATACACGCTACACATAAATGTGTAAGAAAATTCGCCAACTTTTTCCCGGGACGAGCTCAGGTTATATAAGAGGCTCCAGAAAGGCGCCAGACAACGCGGAGACGGCGCCTACCAGACTGGCGCCTAGAAAGAGACAAACACCACTTTGTTCCCCGTCTCACTCACAGACTGTTGGCGCCCAACGAGGGACTACAGCCACCTACAGCTTACACCCGGGGAATAGGGAAAACTGTTTTTATTGCCGTTTCATTTTGATTTGTTTAAATTTATTGCAGTTATTTTGTTTTGTAGTAATTTTTTTTTTAATTTGTGATGTTTTTTTTTTTATTTATTGTTTTGTAGGGTAGATGATGTTTTAGATTGTGTTATTGATAGATAGCAATGAAATTATTTGATAAGTCCGTGTCTAATGTGCTATCAATAAATAATTGATTGATTTTTTTATTTTATTAAACTACTTTCGCATTAGGGAGAAAGCATATTTCAAGGATTTTTACAAACGTACTTTTAACAGGTGGAAAGGACTCCTACGTTCAGGGTAGGTGTCCTCCTGAGTTTGTGGGATTGAAATGCATGACATCGTAAAAATATAAGCATATTAATTAAGATTTTTTTTTTGAAATATTCTCGGGATCGGGACCCAAGCTTCCAAATTATATAACCTCAGGCTCCAGAATGTCGGGGATTAACTTACTGTGGCTTAGTGTTTATAGTAGGAATATGATTGCTTGCTACACGCCGAGGTCTTGGGTTCGACTTTAGCTCAATGTAGATCTTTTTTGTGTATGAACATGATTGTTTTCTTTGGTCTGGTTATTTTCAATCTACTTATAACATGTATTTAGTAGGTACCATTGTACAAATTTGACTTCGTTTGGAATTTTGGAACTATGTGGCGTTATATTAGGAATATTAAATGATTACTTGTATCCTATTCTTCATCATAACAGCCTATTAATGTCCCACTGTCCGGACGGGCCTCCTCCCGTGACGGAGGGGTACTTGGCCTATTAATACCACGCTGGCCAGACTTATTGGTAAAGGGTTTAATTTCAAGTTTGCCTTCTTTTTACTTCGTAAAAATAATATTGACGGATATTCCTTTAGTCGGTTTTTACGACACCCATGGGATGAATTGGGGTGGTGACATATTGTATTCTTACTCCGTAACCACACGGAGAAAATTATTACTTGTATCCTATTATTAACATTTAAAGAACGTTTCTAACAAACTTTTTCTAATCTTCCTCAGGTAACAAGACAGCGATGTGAATAGATGAATATAGAGATCAACCACGAGTGCCTAACAAACGAACTAGTGCCTATTACTTGTAAATAAGCGAACGATACATTTTATATTACGAAGCGATTTTTATATACATACATTATATATTTAAAGGTAAGTTTGTTTTATTTAATTAATTATAAAGTACTCTATTAATAAACGAACTATCGGGATATTTACCATGTTTAGGGATTTTGAGTTTCCGATATTTCGACGCTGTTACAAGCGCCATGATCACGGAGGAACTTAAAATCCCTAAACATGGTAAATATCCCGATAGTTCTTTTATTAATAGTGAATGTGACCATGACAGTTTAAATAATTATATACACTTCTCATCAAAAAAATCGAAACAGTTGCAAGTTTGTGTTTTATAAGGATTATCTGAAAAATGTGTATATTTAGGAATATGTGTTATATATAATTTAATAGGGAATTTAATGAGGTTTTCAAATAATCATGTTAATGTTCTAAATTCAAATTAAATTTTCATAGATTTCATATTTTGTTTAACAAGTCGTATTGCCCTGTACGTAGTTTGACGGAAAATGATAAAATTAGGCACGTAAATGAAAAAAAAACTAGAAAACGTTTATTTAATAACCCGTATCGCGCACCCAGAGTTCCTCGCTCCTCTTATTACTGCGTCCATGCGATGTTTACCCGCAAAAACCGCCAAGTGGTGGCATTGCTGAATTCTGGACTTAGTCAGTTATTACGGCTGAAATATTGCATCTTAGCCTCTCGTCTCTTCATATAATCTGCAAACGCTATCAAGAGACTGGTTTGTTCACGCGCCGTTAGAGATCTGGCAGAAAACAGCTAATTTCTGACTGAGTAGATCGATTTATAGTAACACCTTTCTTACAAAGTTTACGCCTTAATGTCTTTCAACCGCAGCAGCAGCTTCATGATGAACCTATGGTGGCTGTAAGTGACTCTACAATTAGAAGAAGGTTGAAGAAACGTGGACTTGTACCGTACAAGCCAGCAAATAGGGAGGAACTACCTGCAGATCATCGAAAAGCGCGCCTTAACTTTTTACGTAATTACCTAAATTGGTCATACATCTAGTAGAGCAAGTTCCTCCTTTCTGATGAGTGCAAAATTGTATTGTATGGCAACGATGGAAGGACTAAGGTCTACAGAAGTAATGGAGAACGCTTTGCACCATGCAGGATTAAAAGAAAAGGCCATCCATGGTGGCGGTTCGTGGACTGTTTGAGGAGAAATTAGTGGCAACGACAAGACCGAGTTTGTCTGTGTATTTGGGTCCCGTCTGCCCTTTTTTAACAGTCATAGGTACATCGAACAGTATCTTGAACCTCTTGTGATGCCCTATGCACATTTATTTGACCCCGGTATAACATTTATGTTCGAGGATGCTAGGACAAACACGCGAGCATCGTATAAGATTATGTTACTGAAGTCGATATTTCTATTATTGATTGGCCAGCAAGAAGCCCAGACATGAATCCGATTAAACATCTATGGGATGAATAAAAAAGACGAATTAGTGTAAAAGATCAGGCCTGAAAAACACTTAGCCACCTTTAAAATGCAATCCAAGAGGAATGGAATAGAGCGCCACTATTTTTGATCGTGACTCTCATCCGATCGATGAAAAACCGTACAGAAGCAGTAATGAGAGGTCGGGAATGGTATCCGAGTTATTAAATAAACGTTTCCTAGCTTTTTTTTTCATTTACGTGCCTAATTTTATCAATTTCCGTCAAACTACGTACAGGGTAAAAACGACTTGTTAAACAAAATACGAAATCTATGAAAATTTAATTTGAATTTAGAACATTAACATGATTATTTGAAAAACTCATTAAATTCCCTATTAAATGATAAATAACACATATTCCTAAATATACACATTTTTTAGATAATCCTTATAAAACACAAACTTGCAACTGTTTCGATTTTTTTGATGAGAAGTGTATAAAGTACTCATTGCAGAGACCTCAAAATAGCCACATGTCGTACTGGATAGAAATGCAGGGGCGCGTGTTGGGAAAGGCCTGTGTCCAGCAGTGGACTGCTATAGGCTAACCTATACTAAATTGCCAAAACAAAAATTTTTACTCAAAAAAAGTTTTCAATTACTGACTTGAAGCTCGTCCTTGTAACTTAAACAATAAGTGGAAATACAAAAATATTCTATAATTTAAATAATTTACTCTATTTTAGAAATAGAAATAGAATGCTTAAATACATCATGTCTTATTTACATTAATAACATAATTATATAAGCACTAATATTGTGGGAGACTAGTGCCTAAGATAGACTCGAGGTCTGTGTTTCAGGACGCCAGGTCTTTAAATCATTGTTAGACAAATTAACATCTAGATAGGTAAACTATGTCGGTTTAGTTTATCGAAGTTGAATCACAAAGCGGGGTATCAAAAATAGTTTAAAATTAGACCGTGGTGCTTGCTTATTATATTTGGGTGTTTGCATTCTCTAGCATTACAAGGAGCTTTCTCCAACGCCTTTAATTTCTTCTGATTAAACTCGTGTTGCGGGTTCAATAAAGGTTTAGCTATTTACGCTTTGTAACGATGTTGTATTAATCATCATCATAACAGACAATTAAAGTCCCACTGCAGGAACGGGCCTCCTCCCGTGACGGAGGGATACTTGGCTTACTAATACTAAGCTCGCCAGACGGATTGGTATAGTGTTTGATTTCAAGTTTGCCCTATTTTTATATCGTAAAGGTAATATTCACGGATAGTCCCTTAGTCGGTTTTTAGGACACACATGGGATGAGATGGGGTGGTGACATATTGTATTCTTACTCCGTCACCAGGTTGTATTAATAGGCTAAGTTCTCCTTTACTGGAGAACTGGTCTCTCCCTACAAAAGTATATTAATAGGCTGTAATGAGGACATGACATTAATTAACTTAAATAATAAATAATCCTCACACATTTTCACACAACGCCATCTACTTCCAAACTAAGCAGAGCTTGTACTATCGGTACTAGACAACGGATAAACATACTTAAATATGTACTTTTTTATGTAAATACATACACATTATACATAGAAACACTCAGACCAATGCAAACAATCATGTTCATGCACACAATGATTTGCATTGAGCGGGAATCGAACCCTAGACCTCTGCGTAGCTGTCATGTTATATAACCACTACGCCACAGAGGTCTTCGATTTACTATCAACAATTTCCTTTAAAGTTTTTGCACTACAATACACAAACATTAAAGCCATGTTTACCATAACATTGCTGGAAAAACCAGTGTTTTTTTAAGTACTCTCTCGGACCCATTTCAGACACTTTTTCACACAAAATCCCTCGATATATACATATTTATCGTGGCTATCGGTAACACTTTATCGTTGGATGGTGTCCCGCTGTGCTGCACAGAAACTACATTTGCTTAAAAACAAGGGTGTGTCTTGTGCACGAATGAAGAAATATTTAAGATGTGTTTTTTTCTTAATGGTATTTTCAACTTGCAAATACATACAATAAAAAAAAAGGGCTCTGCTCTGAGAAATTGAACCCATATTGTAACACACATTTTAATAGAACCTATATCCCACCGTCACGGGAGGAGGCCTGTCTCTGCAGTGGGACATTAATGGGCTGTTATGATGAATAGGCTTAATTATATGCTTGCCCGAGGAACACTAACGGTGGTATCAATAATAAAACATGTACTTAATATGTTTCTGTAAATATTGATACAATTATCACCAAGCACTTTACTCTCGCGTTAGATTCAAGTATATGTATCTATTTCCAAGAGCATATCGTTATTAGCTAAGTCAACTGATGTTTGTTTTACGAATGGATTATTAATTGTTGCGGTTATATTAAATTTGATCTATAGTTAACATTAGATATTGTATAGTAGACTGTTGATGTATAACCCTATACCATTGCAATTTGAAGTAGACAAATATTTGTAAACAATTGTTTGTCGTAGTTGTTTTGTTAGTATTGACAGTCTCGGTGGCTCGACGGTTGCAAAAACGGCTGTCGTGCGCGAGGACGCGGCGCAGATTCCCTTCCCACAAAGGACAGTTCTTTGTGTAAACCACCACGCCTTTTATCCCTAAGCTGTATGTTCTTTGTGTCCGTTAAAATTGATTTTTGTAAAAGTTTCCGCGACATGGCTAGATCCTTAGTCCACAAAAGTTTAAAATAAAGCAAAAGTGAAGACAAAAAAGAAAGGTTGATACAGCAACCTGAACAGATACGGGCAATGATGATAGGTACTGCCTACCGTCATGGGAACAAGTTATTAGTTTATAAATATAACTCATTTGGATTTTATGTTCTTTCCTTTGGCTCTCAGAATAAATAGTGTGCAGTTATTCACTCGCCACGGCGCGGCGGCACTCTAAAGCCTATCGCCGGCTTTGATAACACTTTAGTCATTCCTGCGATGCTGTAGTCTTTTCAATCCTTTCCCGTCACCTATTACAAAAATGCAACAAATACCCATTTAGTTTAAATATACTCCTCTCCACTGTGTCACTCCCAAGTAACACAAACATGCTGAATAAAAGTTGAGTATGAGCAATCATTAAGAATATAAGCTGAATACTAAGCTGACTAACGTCTGAGTACCATCTATTCAGATGTTATTCAAACAAAATAGGCCCCAAAATAAATGCATAAAACTTAGTAACATCTGAGTAACATCTGAGAAGAAGCTTAGTAATGAGACAATGATCTTAGTAACTTCTGAATAACAGCTGATATTGCTTTTATTAAGCCTGTACACATAATATATTCAGTTATACTTCGAATTGGTCATTGGATTCAGAATTTACTCAGCTTTATACTCTCTTGTTTACAATAGTACAGATTTCTTTCTTACAAATCGTGAAAATAATTAGATGCAAATGGCAATCAGTTTTAATGTCAGTCAAATAATTGAGAATCTTCATTATAACAAAATATAAGTTTTTTACTTTAGTTATAAGTTTGCTACATGTTAATTCTTAGTGCGGAATTTATTTTGTCGTAAATTGTTTATGATTTCTACGATTATTTTTGATGCGCTGCGTGTATAATCAAGATAAGCAATTGTAAATATTATTTTTATATATGCATGCACGGTCTGACTAAAAACCTTATGGCGAAATTTCTAATTCTGGCAATTCCAATGCAACTTTGATAAATACAATTGAATATAAATAGTTGTTAGATTAAGCGTTCAGATAATCTTGGTGAATTTTCTTGTGTTTATAATTATTCGCACAAAAAATTAATGGCGATCGCTTGTTCTTCTTTTATTGCTGAATAAAAGTGCACAAGTATCTAGTTAATAAGTTTTTACTTGAATAAAGTTATTTCAATACGCTAACTTATCTTTCTTTTAATATTACCAGTTCTTTTAAGCTATTTCCACGGTTTTTGCTCCATTTTAATGCAAACAACATCCAAAAACAGCATTCAAATAGATTTCAACAAAGCTGATATTAAGATATTTGCTCAGATAAAACGCATATGTGGCCTTTAATATGAATAATAGTCCCAATAGTGTTAAACAAAGCTTATATTAAGCTATTTGCGCTGAGAGAATGTACCTGTGGTCTTTAATTTGAATTAGTTAATTTAAAACATACTGTTATGCAGGTGAAAACTTAATAAATGCCTAAATAATCTTCTTTACTCAGCAGTTGAATAACTGGTAAAACATGATATCATATTCAGTTAAACCATAAAATAATTAGCTCACTTTACATTTATTCAGTACTAAGCTGTATAAAAGCATTATTTTGTAGCTTTATTCAGATAGTTATACGTTATTCAGCAATCAGCTCATTCAAACGCTACTAGCTTAGTAATTATTGAATAATAGCAATACCGATTATGATTATTCAGATGAATGCTTCCATAGAGCCCTTTTTTCAGCTTTAAGATACCTACAAAGCGGAACGCTTTATAAAGTTTGTGTAAAAGTCTTAAAATTATTGTTTATTAAGTTTAAAGAAATAAAGTACAACAACACAGAACTTATTAAGCATTATGTATAATAAGAGCTCAAACTGAAATTTATTCAGCATTTAGTAATTTCTAAGGCTCTTATACCAACGATATTCATCTTTGAACTGTTAAGTTGTCTAAACGTGTACTATTATCTTGCTTGTGTGTTACTTGGGCTGGGTCTTGTCTCTAGGGAGCTATTTCAAAGTACACTCAAACTGTTTACAAACGATCCATTGCGTATACAATTGATTTAGAAACTGTTTACCCGGCGACTGTCATGAGGTATAAGATCAAAATATCGCGATAAAATTCACAGATATTATCACTAAGAATACAAAAGAAGGACTGATCATAATACCCAATAGCAATCCGTCTGGCCAGCGTGGTATTAATAGCCCAAGGTTCCTTTGCCTCTGAAGGTGTACCCGTCGTCCTAGCCAGGACATTAATAGGTAAGCTATGATAAGGTGTGTGACTTGTGGTTTCATCGACACAAAATTTTGCTTTTTGTTCAAGCACAGGTCTCAGTAATGTAGTTTCCTGCTATCAATGGAGGCGGTAAATGCCGTGGAGCACTTAACCGCTATGATACAAAAAGTATCAAGACAAAATTGATAATATTATAATATAATTCCCGGTGGCTAGAACCTGAATGTTCTTTTTGTCCGTTAATTAATAAATCAATAATAAATAAATATTCACGGACATCTCTACACAGCGCCATCTGTTCCCAAAGTAAGCTAGGCTTAACCTGCTTGTGTTATATGGGTAACAGTACAACGGATATTAATACTTATATACTTACTATTTTTTTGTAAATACATACATATTATACATAAAAACCAATTCAAACAATCATGTTCATGCACACAAATATTTGCATTGAGCGGTAATCGAACCCGAGACCTTTGCGTAGCAGTTATGTTATATAACCACTACGCCACAGAGGTCGTCGAACTTTATGTTTGTAAAAGTTAATGCGACACAGGGCTCAAAACCTAGTGCAGTAGTTGTGTTTAAAAAATGTAAATATTAATTTAATTAAAAATTAGGTCCCCGAAGGGTAAGTAGAGACTCATACCCTTACATAAAAGCTTTGCTTTATCTATACTCATACATGCCCGACGGCACTTAAGTTATATCTTCTTCAATCTATATTTTTTATAGAAAGTAATAGTTCATAGTATTCAGAAGTAATATTATTGCAGCTGCTTCACTCACGCAATTAGAATCAACGTCAACATTGTCAACAATATCAACAATCACATCAATACCGCCATCTTAATTTGTTACGTCAACAGACAAGTGAACATCGAACCCGCAACCCTTCACGTCGACGCCCATTACTTCTGTCCCGGCGCACATTGTACTCCACTGCGTAAATATTCATAATTGTATCTCCAACAACAGTTTGGGGTTAACGTTAATATACAGTGCAAATGTCCCAGATTAGATTGTATGCTATTGGAAATATGGTTGATTTTACAATAACGACTAAATGTTTTTTAAATTTCCCGTCAATCAACAACCTATTGTTGAGCAAAGTGGTCACAGGTGCAGGTTAAAACACTCTTTGTACATTCTAATAGATAGTAACGATAGGCTCGAAGCAACTGCCATAATCGAGGGAAATATTAATGGTCAGTAAAAAGTTTTATTAGTACAACACGAGCAGTAAATCTTCCGCTGACATGATAAGGGGATTAATAACTCCCCAGAAAGCGTCCCACAGAAGACTTCGCAGATACGAATCAATAAACAAAATCACGAGCTCCGGAAATCCGAGCGGAGTCCGAGATGCATTTCCATCTTTCATCGTCTCTTCACCCTCCGAATATCATCCCTAAAGTTCGTTCCCCCATCTCTATTCCGTGTGGGTGCGTAAAGGACGGGAGATGTTCAGCGCGCGTGCGCGGATCAACCCCTCATGAGCGTTGGAGAAGGTTGATAGTGCTAGGCGCGAGATCCTGACGCACTGCCGGGGTCGCGGAACATTCCTCCGTGGACCGTCCGCGGAGGCGGTGGTCCCGCTCTCTCACCCCCGTTCATCAGAGGCTGCATACAACTGCACCA
Organism: Schrankia costaestrigalis; assembly: GCA_905475405.1. Taxonomy (NCBI): domain Eukaryota; kingdom Metazoa; phylum Arthropoda; class Insecta; order Lepidoptera; family Erebidae; genus Schrankia; species Schrankia costaestrigalis. Next base: position 10,392,854 of record FR997853.1, on the reverse strand, counting down.
AACCTCTTACATTATTAGGTGTGCCACAGGGTAGCACACTTGGCCCGCACTTAGCTCCCAACACAGTCTTCCTTTAAACTTAAGCCATAAAGCAAACTGACAATTCTCTAGTCTCCTATTGTTCGAAGTCTTCTAAAGTCCAAGATTAACAATACAGAATCGAGCAGGGTGTGAGAGAGCGAGAGGTTAGAGTATTTATTTAAAGTGGGAACGAGACGAGACGATGGCACGCCGCTCTCGATTGAGGTAAGTGCCACTTGTATGAGCCACGTGTTCAAACTCACTTAGTTTTCAGGTGGTTGAATTTCACCGCGAATTGCCCTACTCGGTGCGCCAAAAAAGTTTTACTTTTCGTTTTTAATTCCGCTTTTTACGTTTCGTAGTATGTTTTAAATTGGTTTATTATATTTTGCATGGTATTGTTTCCTTAAATTTTATTTCTGTTTTCTCTTGTAAAAGATTTTCAATTTTAGGTTACAAAAACGATTTTCGTTTTGATATATTTTAATGGTTTTAGTCCTCGTCTATTTTTAATTTGATTACTTTTCAAGTATTTAAAGTTATTTATTCTTTGTTTTATATTATTAATTATATCTTGATAAGTAATATTTATGATTTTACCTGTATGTGTACCTGTTTTACGTGAAAAATACCTTTTCGATTATTTATTTTGCAAAAATCCGTCTTAAATTATTAATTCTATGTAAATTAAAAATATCTTTAGTTAACCAATATTTGAGTAGGAAAATAATATTGTTTAGATTACTAAACTTTCCCTTTCATTCGTGATTCCCTTTCAGAATGTCATAGTCTCTTATCCCTATAATTTGAACTCTTCCTAGGATCATTGCGTGTGGTCCCTTCTAACCGTTTGTTCAGTATAATTATCGGCTACATCCTCTGTGATTACCACTCGTTAGTTACATTCAAGCCTCTCCTAGATCCGTACAGTATGTGTACCTTTTCATTATCTCTATAGTTGTGTGGGTTATTGGCATTACGCATTAAATTGACCAAGAAACACGCTATATGATAAAATGATAATTAATTTGGCAAATACCACAATATCTATTTTTCGATTAAAACTATGTAGATTAGCAAATACGTTCTATATGTTCGTAATATATGTTCTTATCAAAAACTTGTCTTATAAGTCATTTTAATGCTTATAGGAAAGTAGGGATTTTCTTTCCGTTTCCACAGAATATTTTTTACCAAATAATATGTACAAACTAGAGACCATTTTATCATAAAATCCTGTATTTAATGTATTTGTACCATGTTCAAAAAAATCAAAAATTTCCCTCAATCTTTCTAAAATCTTCGATGTCATCGAATTGAAAAAAAACCTTCTCCAAATTGTAAAAAAGTAACATTCACTATATCATCCGCAAATTACTTAATACCTTCTTGATTAGAGAACCCCTCACAGTTTTCTCGTCATTCATTTAGTTCACGATCATCATTATAGTCAATTTTGTCTCTCCACGGGACTTCGCCTCCTGCAGCGATTATTGGCTCGCCTCCTACGTCTCCATCATTGATTAGCTCTGATGGATGAATAGTAATTAGGATGGCTTGTTTAAAGATTATATGGGATTATTCAGAGATATCATTTTCTTTGTTTGGCGTTTGTATTTTTAGGGAGCGTTTTTGTCAATTGTGTTACTTTTTTTCTGTATATTAGAAAGATCAGCTTCATACGATACATAGTCTTGGTGTTATTTCGTATCTATAAATATTCGTTTTCTTTATTTTATTGCTCAATCATGGTCCTGATTTTGGTATAAAATATTTTTTTTAACAGAAAGTATTGCTCTTTCTTGCAATGATCTAAACGCTTCGGCGTTTTAATCGTGAGCGCAAGTTGTCATATTTCTATCATTCATATTATCTGTTAACTTCTTAATCGTGAGTTTGTGATTTCTATTACTAAGTAGGACTATTTTCTTGAGCTTACTTAATCGTGTTCAATTAGGATTACATTAAAATCTAATCCTTTCTTAAATTCTATGTCATTTTTAAAATTCTCTACGGCAACAACCCGCATTAACATATTATTATCTCCTAAATGAATTTCAATCGTATCTATTTTAAAGAGAACCCTGTATCACATTAAACGTCACATCTCCATCACGTAGTAATGCGATGTTTACCTGCATATTATATCCCAAAACAATTTTCTCATCAAACAAGCTTATTTCACTTAACACACCCCCTATATTAAAACATCTCCCTCAGACCTCTACATGATCCCCTAATTCGCTAATAGAAAAACAGAAGTATCGGATTTCCCTCGTCCAGCCCGTGACGACTTCCTGTTGCGACAGGAAGTGCGTTGGCGGATGTAGGTACATACATGTCGCGTATTTTTATCTTGATTTTATTATAATCTTTCGCTAATTTAGTTTCTTATTCTTAATTTATTTTAATAATGTGAGGGAAATCATACCCTCGTTCATGTTTCCTTGTGCTCATTTTTCAGTTGTTGGTCATTTTACTTCTAAATTCTAAGTTATTTCATAGATAGTTGTTGTGTTAAGTCGCATCGATGAAAAAATTAAAAAATGGTGTAAATACATCATCTAAGCTGAGTTATTCTTGTCATATGAATCTTGACCATATCGAACCTATTGGAAAGCCCGAAAAACAGTCCTGAAATAAAGTCCAACCAATATTTCTTCTCATTTGAAGGACCAAAACTTACTACAGGAAAGTGCGTTGTAGAAGCGGGAAGGGCATGCAATATCGGAAGGTTTTCAATTCCGATACTGACTTCCGATATTAGATCTCAATATCGGAATTCCGATATTAATATCGGAATTGCGTATTTTTTTTAGAAATTGCACTTTTTGTTCAAAAATGCACAAATTCGCTGTGAGGTTGGATTGAATGCAATAAAAAATATTTATAAATCATATTATTTAATTTGGATTGCTTGTTTTATACTCGTATTTAAGTTTTACCCACAGTATTTACTAAATCAGATATTTCTCATTATTTTTCTGTACTTATTGCTTAGTTTAACTATCTCACTCAGAGACTTAAATCTGTAATTAAATCAACAATTAGGAACAAAAAGTAATTTATAATATCCTATTCTTTAATCTAATATCTTATTACTTATTAAACTTATCAACAAAGCTTAAAAGTTGAATTGACGAACTTCTTAGAATTTAAAATATTTTATTTATTTTATTTTATTTTCTTCGGAACACTAACAGTATAATTTACAATCGGTTATTACATAAATATACTTATACACAGCTATTAACAGGTATTCGCAAATATAAACTAAACATAAAACCATTGCATGACAGAAAAAAAATAGTTCAAAATAAATTGTAAATTTAATTTGTTGCTTCTCTGGGATTGGGACCAAAATAATCTGTAGTAAATAATTTCTTTACCACTGTTGGCTTAGACCTAAATATCTCAAATTCGCTATGCCTTTTGGCAATGCTGTTAACGGAACTACTCCCACGAATGAGAAATGAGTTTTGTCTAAAATTAGTGTTGGCTGAGGGTAGTACTAAGGGTTGATTGCGCCTAACTGGCAGTTTTCTAGGGACCCAAATGTTTAGTTTTTCAAATAGGGTTGGACAGTCGACCCCACCATTGACAATTTCTACAATTGTTACAACATCAGATATTGTATCGTCTATTCTGTAGGGGCATAAAATGATACCTCTTACATCTTGCTTCATACCCATGATCGATGCACCTATACCTATACTGTAAATATCTTAGGAACTTTTTCTGTACGGATTCAATGCGCTCAATATAAATGTTATAAAGCGGGTTCCATACCACTGATGCGTATTCGAGGATACTGCGCACGAGAGCACAGTATAGTACCTTAATTTTTATTTAATTATATAATATGCCAACAACAATAATTATTGGAAATATTTTTGTCTAATTTTTATCTATACTCATTACTAATATAAAACTAACAAACTCGGAATCAACAAAACTTTAAGAAGTCTTGTTGATTCTAAGTTTAGTAGTTTAAATTACAATCAACTGTAGTAAAGGTTCCCTATATACATAGGTTTATATTTATTTTAAAATCTCGTTTTTCTTGGTAATATGTTCTCAAAAACAACAAAACGTCAAACATTTTGTCGGATAAATAACCGCCCGACGAAAAAACATGCTCACTTTCAACATTGGTGGGCAAAATTTATGTGAGATAAGTGTAAGTTCATCTGAAGAGACAGAAGCTGTCGGTGCTTCAGTCTTTCTTTCTGTGAAGTTGAGACTGCTAGTATCGTTTTGTTTATATTTGAGGCGTTTTAACAACTTTACAATAATATCACATATTATTAGAGTAGGTTGTGGAGTGGGCACCGGAACTCGTCAGATGTTGTAGAAGTGGGGTAGTAAATGATACTATGATGACATGTTGAATACTCTTTAATTACATCTTACCACCATTTATATACTTAATATCTACGTGTCTTATAGCTATATTACTATCTTAATGTCTTATCTTAGTATCTTATGATAGTTATAGTACAACCGTAATCTATTCCTTGTTATCGGATGATGTATGTGACCAGCTCACACTACATCACCCTTCCAGAGAAAAAAAATAAAATTAAATCTAAGTTAATTTTATTGTTTTGATTATAACTATTATAATTAATTTTAACTATCATAATACAATTTGGTTCTATTTTTATGTACAGTTTCTATTTTATTTTTATACTTTATTTTTACATTTGGTGACTCATCTTTTATTACATAAAATGGTCCATTGTACACATTATCTAACTTACTTGCATTCTCATTTTTCAACAATATTAAATCACCTTCCTTATATGTTACAGGGTTACTATTTTTATCATAAACAATTTTCCTGGCCAATTTACTAGTTATCAAGTTTTCTCTAGCATCCGCTTGAGCTTTCTGTAAACGAAACTTAAACTCTAAAGGATAATCATCGAAATTATATATAGGTTCAACACTCCCATTATTTAAATTACTTGGTAAGTTGCATAATTTTCGGAACACTAACTCATATGGAGTATATTTAGTTACAGTATTTACTGTTGTGTTGTATGAAAAACACCAATAAGGGATCCAAGAACTCCATGATGACGAGTTGTTATTTGTCTGAATTCTTAAATACGCACCCAAAGTTTTATGAGCATTTTCTAGCGAACCAATACTTTCATGATGATACGACGTTGCTAATATTTTATTTATGCCTAAAATTTTGAATAATTCTACCATGACTTTGGAAATAAACTCACTTCCCCTATCTGTAGCAATGTTTTGCGGTATCCCATATCTCAAAATGAAATTTTCCCCTAACGCTTTTGCTACCTCATTGGTTGATTTGTTTTTTAAAGGATAAGCTTCCACAAATTTTGTTAACTCACCATGTGGAGTGGGCACCGGAACTCGTCATCATGGAGTTCTTGGATCCCTTATTGGTGTTTTTCATACAACACAACAGTAAATACTGTAACTAAATATACTCCATATGAGTTAGTGTTCGGAAAATTATGCAACTTACCAAGTAATTTAAATAATGGGAGTGTTGCTGTTGCGTTGTTGGATCCACCAGAAGCTGTCTGAGCTATGATTACTTCCTCCTTCGAAGTAGAACCACCCATTTTAAAATAAATTTAATATTTGTACCTCTATTTTAGTTTTCCGCGTATCCATAACCTGTTCCGAATCTCATTCTGCTTTTCTAGACTTCTTACGGCAGGGTCGCCATGTGGAGTGGGCACCGGAACTCGTCAGATGTTGTAGAAGTGGGGTAGTAAATGATACTATGATGACATGTTGAATACTCTTTAATTACATCTTACCACCATTTATATACTTAATATCTACGTGTCTTATAGCTATATTACTATCTTAATGTCTTATCTTAGTATCTTATGATAGTTATAGTACAACCGTAATCTATTCCTTGTTATCGGATGATGTATGTGACCAGCTCACACTACAAGGTAAAGAGTGAGCGAAACAGGTAACAATATTATTGTTCTTGTAGCACATTATGCATAGCGAGCTGGCAACATTAATACGGTACCTACTGTTTTGCTCGGCGATACACAAGGATCGATATATTATGTATAATTTAAAACTCAAAATATAGAAAAATGATCGAGTTCCGAGATTCCGATATTCGATCACCCAGTATCGGAATTGTAATATCGGACTTTGCGTTCCGAGATTCCGATATTACGATATTCCGAGATTCCGATATTCATGCCCTAAGCGGGACTAATTTTTTAAGAAAACTGAGCTAAGAAGCTGCAGACTAGGTATATTTTTGTATTTAATTTGATAGGGTAGTTCTCAGATTTCCCAACCACACCCAAAAATTATCCTATATAGCTTACAAAATGTATTTAGTTCGCAGGAGACAATATTCTCCGGGCGCCAGACATGTCGGCGCCTGAGTCTATCGATCTCCCCCCACCTACTCTAGTAGAGGGGAGGTTCGCACATGCGCAGTAGTTGTTTGTTCAGATTTCACAAGATTATGGATTTTGTTCCTAATAGGCTTTTAGTTTAATGATTAGTTTTATTTATAGGTTAGAATTTTATGTTAGATATATTTATGTTTTATGTCTTCGGTTTGGTTTATTGCGATTGGTATTAATTAATTGGTGCAATTTGATTGGTTTGTTATGTTGGTAATATACTTACCAACTACCTAAATAAAAAATTAATATAAATTATTATTAAGGCTAGCTTGTCCCAATGCAGAGAAGAGGCCTCGTTTTAGAAGGTTTTTTCGTATTCTCTTGCTTCTGTTCGCCAATTATTTTCGATTTTTATGTCAAACCAATATTTATTCTCTTAGAGATTCTTAGTCTACTTTTAGGGAACTTCAATATGGTGTAGCGACTTCAAGTACTATTCGTTCGTCGCCACAAGGAAACTTTATGATTTTTTTCTACAAATACATCAAAATTTTAAAAGTCCCCGCGACACAGGGCATTATCCCTAGTGCGGGAGTTGTGGATATTATGTGTTATTCTGATGTATAAGCTATATTCCTCCATCCATACTTACAGACTTTTATAATAGGTATTAATAGAATAAGGGGTAACATGTCACACATCTCTGTATCCTTTTGTCATCACAAACAATACCTACCCTCGCTCCAGAGTGTAACTTTACACTATAATGGTCAATATGTCTATTGTGTTAGCTGTCATTTTCGTTTACATAGTGACGTGGTGTTTGTTACTTTGTTTCTGTATAAATCTTTTGATTTTTCCTCCGTGATAGAATACCGTAATGGGGATAGGTGTCGCGTAGTTAAGGATGTCTAAGAAACATCTACTTAGTAATTTATTACTAAGAATGTTTATTATTAAAGATATTAATTTAATAATTTCTATTTATCTATCTCGGTCATGACTGGTCCACTGCTGAACAAACTGCTGGCGCCACATATAAAATTCATATCATATTTTTAACAATGTTGATAATTGATATATTATATAATATTTTACAAGTAATGAAAACTTGACACAAAACCAGATACCTATCAGTTTGGCTAGTGTTGCATCTGTAATTAAAACTCTACATTGTTAGTAGGTCAAGCAACTAACCATTTACAGAAGGAGGCCTGTTCCTGCAGTGGGACACAAAACTAATATTAGAAGATGTATTTTTATTACAGAATATAAGACCTAATCTTAGCATTCCATGGATTCTCGGGTGCCGGGTCCATCGCGTGATAGAGGACGGGTCACCCGCATAACAGCGTCTGGGACTTACGACCCAGATGTAGGTTTAAGGAGGCCCCCTTACAACGCGTTAGCGGTCACCTTCACTGTCTGCTATGTTCCGTCCTCTACCTATCCAAATTTGGTAACAATGCCGTTTAGGACATTCGTGATAGTAGAGAGCTTACTGAAGTTCTCGGCAGTCCTAGTTCTTTTAATAGGTTGTAGAGGGATTTGGCTGGCGTACACCTCGCTAAAAGTTAACCAACTGCGTATTAGATGACCATTTTTGTCTGACGTGTTCTCTCACCCCGTAAAGCCTTCTGGACATACGCGATAGTAGAGATCTTACTAAACCGGTCGACAGTTCTAGTTCTTTTGATAGATTGTAGAGGTATTTAGCTGAAGTACTCCTCCCACCTACTTCTACCTAAAGGGTAACAAGCAATAATCAAAGATAAATAGATGCGTTGTTCGTAACATATTTTAATGTACATATTGGCGTGGAGGGGAACATATATATATATTAATATATTCATTGTCGTTTTGAAAGCATGTCGCCATCTATTGTTGACGGCTCATTGAGTTTGATCACAATAACTTCGTATGTATAATAAAATTTTAGTATATTTGTGACGACATAATTTGACGACTAAAGCCCGATTTACACTTCGACAAGTACAGTAGTAGTAAGTTATTGATTAAGTTGATTTAAATAGATCTCCATCCCATTTTTTGGCGAGTTAAGTTGGCGAGACGCGAGATAGGGGACTACTTCGTACTTAACTCGCTACTGTACTTGTCGATGTGTAAATCGGGCTTTAGGCGTTGTGGTAATAGTCCATGGCTTTTACAAATAGGTTTTGGGTTAAATGCACCTCAATGCATATCATCGTCATAATTTTTTAAAGACAACTGCTGCACTCGAGATCGAGTCATTAGTCTCAGGAACTTTAACACACATGAAATTAACACATCAAAGCATAAGATTATTATTTTGACTCCTAAAGATAGACACAGCAGCCGCATTCACAACCGATGTCACCAAGGCTAATATAACGTATACATATGATATATACGATGGCTTGTAGATTACTCAAACAAATGTCCAGCATAGAAAGCAAACCCTACCAAGATTTAGGTAAAATGCCTCTTTAGTAATCCATCAACACTATAGAAATAGGTAAAATCCATACATTGGCAAAATTCTTCGCACTACCCCATCTTACTGTGACTGGCAGATAATGTTGTACAGTTTGTTTATAGATATCTGGTTTTCTTTAACCACTAATGTGATTGGGTATCTATCTGTATTTGATGTCTGTTCAACGTATCTTTATTTAATTACATCAGTGTCTGTCTGTCTAATAAGGTCTCGATGACATCATCTTAATAGTTATGGGTGGACAATAAAATAATATTAATTCTGTATTAAATAATATTCCGTCTCTCGTCCAGTCGCTTTCCAGTTCTTTCCTTCACTCTGCAACACGCCCTAATACAAAATCATCATCATCATCATAACATCCCATAACTGTCCCACTGCAGGGACGGGCCTCCTCCCGGGACGGAGGGATACTTGGCCTTATAATACCACGCTGGCCAGACGGATTGGTATAGGGTTTAATTTCAAGTTTTCTTTCTTTTTATTTTGTAAAGATAATATTTACGGATAGTCTTAGTCGGTTTTTACGACATCCATGGGATGAGATGGGGAGGTGACATATTGTATTCTTACTCCGTCACCACAGGGACAGACTAATACAAAATGTCCTCTGTAAAATTGGCATCTCTTAAATGTTTGTAAGGCTTTCGCTTTGGTAATTTAACATCAGGTGATCTATAATCTGTGTTGTCGTATATTAGTTTCAAGTTAGTAGGCAGAGAACCACGATCCTTACTGTTCTGTTTTGTGGAACAAGCTCGCTGCTGCGATATTTTCGGACGTTACGACTTGGGAAGCTTCAAGAAACGAGCGTACTCTCTTTTAAAACGTCGGCAACGTATCTGTGATTCCTCTGGTGTTGCGAGTGTCCATGGGCGGCGGTGATCACTTACCATCAGGTGACCTGTTGGCTCGTTTGCCTCCCATTACATAAAAAAATGCTTTGCTTACATTCATACATGCCCTTGTATTCGTGTGCTTCTTACATGTCTTTAATGAAGATATCCCTGTAAATGTGTCTAGGGCGTTTTATTTCACTGACCAAAAAAGTAATAGAAAAAGCCATAGGTTGTGCCTAACGTGTATTAGATTTTTAATGATAAAAGAATTCACTCTATACAAATCTCAGACAGTACACATACATATGCACACTCACTTAAATTTATCCCATAGATAGTTTTTATTACATCTTTCACGCCCCTATCCAGTATATTATGCATTTCGTCCAAAACTATTAAAATTCCCACTCGCCTTAGCTCATCAACTAGGGGCCGTTTCATGCCTTTTTATGCAAAACTTCATCCAATAACTCTACCCGTTATTACTATGGCGTTTTTAATGAGTCTGTTACGAATTTATTAATATACATGACACCCTTATATTGTGGGTGTTAAAGTTTTTATTGCTTTGACAAATTTTGTTGAATGACTACTTTGTCTTTATTGAGATGGAGATGGTTAGTAGAGCGCTTATAGTTATTCGTTTTATTGTGGATTTGAAGCTTTTATTGGAGCTCTATGTGTTATTTGTTAGTGAGAGTGATGAGGACTTGTAATATTTTAATCTTGTTACTCTTCATCACAATACATTACACTTAAATGGCTCCAGGTCAGCTTTAGACAACCTACAATGATAAAAGGGATCTTAACTATTGATATAATCAAGTAATTAATATAATTAATTTTGCGTTGCTTATTTTTGATGTTTTATTGCTAGTAGAAAAGCAACCAGATTGCAGCAGTAAGAACTGCTTATAGTCGTTAGCCATGCCAGAATACAGCTAAGCTCTACCAACTGGTCAAATCTTCTATTTCATAAAAGCCCACTGCAGGGACGGGCCTCCTCCAGAGACGGAGGGATACTTGGCCTACTAATACCACGCTGAACGGGCGGATTGGTATAAGGTTTAATTTCAAGTTTTCCCTATTTTTATTTCGGAACGATAATATTCACGAATAGTCCCTTAGTCGTTTTTTACGAAACCCATGGGGTGAGATGAGGTGGGGACATATTGTATTCTTACTTCGTCACCACACGGATCATCTTCAATTTAAAGTGTTGTAAATATAAAGGCTCGTGTCATAAAATACTAGTATCTAATAGGTCTAGTTCTTTATACATAAAAATGTATTTTTTCTAAAACGCCAACAAAATCTAATACATGTTTACTAAAATCATTCTATGTAGATCACTCTCGTGTGGCGCGGTACAAAAATAGATGAACTCATAAATGTATCGGTTGTGTTCAATAAGCAGAACTAGTTTAATTGTAACGTGTCATATATTACGTACTAGCTTTTGCCAGCGGCTTCGCTCGCGTTAAATTCGCGGTAGCACTGTTCCCCTTTCTTGGACACAGAAGAAAAAAAAAGGAGCCTATGTTACTCTCCATCCCTTCAACTATCTCACGTCAATTCGTCGCGCCGTTTTGCCGTGAAAGAAAGACAAACAGACACACTTTCCCATTTATAATATTAGTATGGATTATGTACCGTGTCGAAGATTTCTGTCGCGCAGTAGTTATGATCTCGGGTTCGATGTTCCATTCAACCAAAAGTACGGAAGCATAGTTTCGGGAATGCAAATCTTTGTGTGTGTGAATTTGAATTAATACATTGATCTAGGTGTTTTCTAGGCATAATATGATACTCCCGTATGGTGACGGAGTAAGAATACAATATGTCACCACCCCATCTAATCCCATGGGTGTCGTAAAAACCTACTAAGGGACTATTCGTGAATATTATCTTAACGAAATAAAAAGAAGGAAAACTTGAAATTATACCCTGTACCAATTTGTTTTGCCAGCGTGGTATTAGTAGGCCAAGCACCTATCCCTCCGTCACAGGAGGAGGCCCGTCCCTGCAGTGGGACATTAATGGGCTGTTATGATGATTCTTATAAGTATTTTCAAAAAAAGTATATACGTATGTTTATCTGTTGTCAGCAACACATCTAACTACTTATAATTTTACTGGAAAATGAGTCTTATTTCAACACAATAAGGTACCCGGTATTGATATGTGTAACTGCTTAGATCGTCGCCACTTAAAAAAATAATTTTAATTTTTTTTTAATTGTGCAATGAATAAATGAATGAATGAATTCTATATCTTAGTAAGTCATAAAAATTTAAAATTTAACAATTTTTATATGTAGTCATTAAAATTTAATTAAGAGACCTGTTTCTTTGTATAAAGTAGTTTGCTTTGATTTTTTGTTAATACATACAAATCTAATGAGATAGGTCTTTCGATGATCATTCAGAAACGTTGGTAAACTTTTCCCACTAAGTATTATCAATTTAGTACAGTTTCCTTTGTAGTTTTTTTGTATTCTCCTCCTTCCATTACAATACGGAAAAAGATATAAAATATGATCTTATCATCCCTTTGCCAATGACGTCTGGCCATAGCTTCTTTCAAATATAAATAAATAATTATTGACGGACATCTCTACACAGCGCCATCTGTTCCCAAAGTAAGCTAGGCTTAACCTGCTTGTGTTATGGGTAACAGAACAACGGATAAAAATACTTATATACTTTTTTTGTAAACACATACATAGAAAACCTCAGACCAATGCAAACAATCATGTTCATGCACACAAAGATTTTCATTGAGCGGGAATCGAACTCCAGACCGCTGCGTAGCAGTTATGTTATATAACCACTACGCCACAGAAGAGGTCGTCAAATATTTCCACTTTGTACGGTCCTGAGTCATGTATTGATTGCCTGTTGGATTTAACAGGTCATCTGTCCACATACATATTATACATTAAAATAATTTTCAAATTAAAAAGCGGACTCAAAAACAGACCGTTGAAACCTATTAGAATACGCAATTACATTCCAATTTAATTTTTGTATATCAACCAATTAATTTCCATATAGGACCGGACCAGGACCGATAGGAGTAATTTTAAAGTATTGCGATAAATAATCAAAATGCTAATAAGTTACAGTTTTGAGGTAACAAACTTATTTATTTTTCTCGATATACTACAACTAGGGACTGACCCGCGCCCACTTCGTTGGGCGGCGAAAAAAACGCGTCTCTTTTTTAAACATATTTGATTACTGCTCCACTCCTATCAGTCATAGCGTGATACTATATAGCCTATGACACTCCCCGATAAATGGACTATTCAATACAGAAAGAATTTTCAAAATTGGTTTAGTAGATCCAGAGATTACCCCCTACAACGTCACAATCACACAAACTTTACCTCTTTATAATATTAGTATAGATTACGGTTTTTAAAGACAAAATTATTAAGAGTCTTAACCCTTCCCCTGTCCCATGTATCATATATGACACAGCTTTACAATAGTACCTATACCTCTTACCTCTTTATAATATTCCTCCGTTACGTTCTCAAGAAGACGCTTAGCTATATCTCTTTAATCGTAACTTAAAACTCATTGAGCTTTCCTTTAAGCCCAGATGTTCAAATAACTTTTAATAGTTATCTATAAATAAACACCATTTCTCAAGCCCTGTGAACTCGGAACTTAAATACTGTGTGACCGGCATTAGGTACGTATTTGAGATGACAACTTTAAGAAATATTTTTATAACTAGCTTCTGCCCGCGACTTCGTATGCGTATTTTGGACAATTTATGCAATATCTTTATCAATTGTAGCCTATGTGTTATTCTCATGTGTAAGCTATATTACTCTAAAGTTTCATCAAAATCCGTTCAGTAGTTTTTGAGTGAAAGAGTAACAAACATCCGTCCATCCTCACAAACTTTCGCATTTATAATGTTAGTAGGATAGGATGTGATATAAATAACTGAATAGTTAATTAATTGGTTAGTTCATTAGTTATATTTGTATAAACATGTGTTTGAAACAGCTGTTTCTTTCTTGATATGCTTTGTATTTAAAATATTTTGATGCTACGGGTATAGTTGACGGTCATTGGTGATATAAATAACTATAGCTATCTACCACTGCCGGCGTTTGGAATAAATACATTTAAAAAAATCCTTTCACACACTATCTAGTTCCAAACTAAGCAGAGCTTGTACTATGGGTACTAGACAACGGGTGAACATACTTTACTTAAATACTTATTTTTTATTTTCGTAAATACATACATATTATACATAGAAAACATCCCAGACCAATGCAAACAATCATGTTCATGCACACAAAGATTTGCATTGAGCGGGAATCGAACCCGAGACCTCTGCGTAGCAGTCATGTTGAATAACCACTACGCCACAGAGGTCTTCGAGGAATATGTTGTTTTATCGATTGTTACTCAGAATAATTGTTTGTGCGCATGAATGGTACAGGCTAAATGTTTTTGACTGATGTTTGTATATGCTGGGCGCCGAAGTAAACTAAAATATTTCAATTCCTTTCCTACACCATGGGAACGACATAAATTTTCTGGTTACATACTTGACACCAAATTTTATCTACATTGTTTATGGATTTTAAGCGAATGTCATAAACGTACGACTACGACTTGGAGAGCTTGAAGAAACGAGCGTACTCCCTTTTTAAAGGTCGGCAACGCATCTGTGACTCGTCTGGTGTTGCGGGTGTCCATGGGCGGCGGTGATCACTTACCATCAGGTGACGTGCTGGCTCGTTTGCCTCCCATTATATATAAAAAAACATTGACACAAACGTAATCATAAGCTCTGCCTTTGGTACATTGTAGCAACCACGCATGGATATCCCTAAAGACCTTTTAGTGTTAAATCTTCCGAGCCTCTCCACATAAACGCCAGAATGACATCACTTGTTAAGTCAGCCTCTACTTTAAAGGCTTTTTTCTCTCCCTCATAACTTATAAGTTATGCCTAATACTACCCCCTATGTCTGTGAGCGTTGTAGCGATACTAAATCGTAATAAATCGAGCATGAACTTACATTCGCAGTTGTAAACTATCACACTACAATTCATTTTACGAGGGAGCATAATATTAAGTCTGTTTATATTTGTTACGGCTTAGCGTGATGTTTTACTACTTAAAGACGCGGGTTTTTTAATTACTTGTTTATATCAATCAACTAGAAGCCTTAAAAATGCTGAACGTTAAGTTTCTACTAAGATGTTCGGTGTGAATAAGTACCTAAAAAAGTAAAACAGGCGTACTACTACTACGACGTACTAAGAGTACTTATTATTCTATGAATGAAGTATTTTTACCATTCATATGTCAAGGACCTAAGGTCAAATTTTGAATTTCTTTTCGCAATATTCAGCTCAAGTAGTGGTTCTTCTTTTTTTTTATGATTTTATGTCGAGAGTTCTTGCTTAGCTTAAGGCGACTGGCCTTAAGCTTTCCGACGTGGCTTAATGACTATGCCACTACAACATCAGGGACCATAGACTTACATGCAATCCGAATCACACTGATATGAAATATACCATTAAGTGGTCACCCATCTATGAAATGACTTCGCGACATTGCTTAACCAGCGTTGTCATTTGTGAATCAATAATTACAACTAAAAGTACTTTTGCTTGTCGAAAAAATCCAGTCGAGCTACAAAATTAGATGGAAAAGTAACAAACACCACGTAAATCCCATGAAACGTTTGAAAATCTAAAAATAAATAATGTGTTTATAGTTAGTTCAGGTGATGTGTATTTATATACATCGTGGTGATGGTACATCGACGTGTTACTAACTGTGTGTTATATAAAGGCAAAGATACACTAGCTGACAAATATCTCACGACACGTGTCGCCAACGACGTCGGGTGAAGTAGCGCAGGACTTTGCTCGACATGTCTGGCTATATTTTTGACAGGACAACGTCGCGTCGCGCGATGTCGTTAGATATGTCAGGCGAAATCGCCCGGCTTCGCTTGACGTGTCGCCGATACATGTTGTGGAACATTTGTGCCCTAGTGTATGTTTGCCTTAAAACGTTCGTATTTATCTTGGGTGTTTGTCGACATGTTTTATGTGAATAGCGGTAAAAGAGTTGTCAAATATTAGGTGTCACAATGTCGATATTGCAACAATGTAGCTAGACTATTGGTGCTAATCTCGACTTGGTATTGATGATGACGAAATAAATCCTGTTAATTTGATTAATGATGTAATTGTGTATTTTTCTTAATTACTTGACTGTACTGTTGGAGCACGGGACCTAGCAAGTCCCCGTGCTTCACCTAAGTGAAGCAATTTAAATAATTCTTAACAACTAATTGGAAAACAAGAGCGTTAATTGTCAGTGGTTGACATGACGATGATGATAAGCGATTTATTCGTTTCCATGTCGTATTAAAGAAAATATGCAAGAAATACCTTTTTTTAATAGTTCTTTAACATGTGTTATTCTCTTGTTACAGATACCTTTTGACAATTCACCACCCCAAGCACAGGCGAGCCCGTGACGTAGTATACGCTCGCGCATCGAGCACGCACTATCGGACAACTGGCGACGACTGACCGCGCCGAGACCCGTTAGTATAAACACAACTACTCTACGCGCCAAATAAACCAGCCGGCTTGAAGTTAGCCATCAGAGAAGATCGCGTATGACAGGAACAAATAAAACACTATCTTTCCACGCCCCATTTAGTTCGAAAACTGATATCCGCGCAGCCATCCCCAACAACTTCAGGTCGGCTGAGTAAGTTGGCGCTCATTTTTTGTAACTACATATTATGTCACACCATTCCGGCCAAATAAAATTGCGCTAGTTGTACGTCACTAAACGAATCTAATGATAAAAATATCGCTGACTTAGTTCCTTACCTCTGATAAAGCGTGAAGCTAACCACTATTTAAAAAAAAAGATTAATAAAAAATTGACTATAATATTATACCTCGCTACCTATTTTTTGAAGAGTTAAGTTGGCGAGAAGCGAGAGAGGGGGCTACGCTACTTCGTACTTACCTCGCCAAAAAATAGGATGGAGATCTATTTAAATCAACTTAATCAACAACTTACTACTTAACTCGCTACTGTACTTGTCGATGTGTAAATCGGGCTTTAGGTAAGAAAACCATAGCGTGCTTTAGCCTACCGGTACAGTGCCATCTATTTTCAATTAAGTGAAACAATTAGTATTATTATAAAGTAAATTAAGAATATGTTAATTCCAGGGTTCATTCCAATCCCGTCCACGGCTCCGCTCCTTCAGTCAAGAGAGACCTCGACGACGGAGGGCCAGCTCTCACTCCTTGGAGCTAGACCTTGAACAAGCTGAAGACAGACCTTACAACACTGCTACTATACATAAGTAAGTTTATCATCATATAGTTCAATGCAAATCTTTTTGTGCATGAACATGATTGTTTGCATTGGTCTGAGTAGTTCTATGTATAATATGTATGTATTTACAAAAAAAAGTGTTTAAGTATGTTTATCAGTTGCCTAGTACCCATAGGACAAGCTCTGCTAAGTTTGGGACTAGATGGCGTTGGGTGAAAGTGTGAGAAATGTTTATTTATTTATTATTTTTATTTATTATAGCTATGCCGCCATCTTGGATGTTCTGCCATATTGGATTCAGAATGACGTCACCAACTAAATGTGTGCACATTTCGGCTCAATCGTTTGAAGATAAGGTTCCAAATTGAGTTGAAAGTATTTAAGTTAGATAACTATTTAAAAAACCTAGCTATTCTTGTATTAGGCATCCTATCCCTGCAATGGGACTGCAATTAAAGGGTTTTTAACTTAACATTGACTTTAATAACTTAGCGATAAGAAATGATTGGTCTTTCATATAAATATTTGTTTGTCCCCAGGGCCCACTCATTGACAAAGATGGCTGCGTTATCGTTGAAGATATCTATAGACGGTGGCAAGGTGGTGAAGACAATACAGTTCGACCCTTCCACTACGGTATACGATGCCTGCAGGATCATCAGGGAGAAGATACTCGAAGCTAGCGGGGGTGACCGTGAGTAGAGCTTGCTGGCTTTTGTTATATGACTGTGTTTCCTTATGGAAAACGTGAATAGTCTAGCTGTAAAAGTGATGGGTGACTTCAAATAGTAGTCGCCATCACTTTATCAGTTCCATGTTACTTCTTCTTACTTTTGAATAGTCAACTAGAAATATTAGCTTAAAAATTGGCATAATTATGCGGCTTGATACCACTTTTTTCATTTGGTTTGTTGGTCACGAACCAAATGAAAAAAGTGGTGTGAAGTGAAAAGAGTGATGAAAATAATGAGAAAAATAACGAAGACGCTATTTCAGTTCCTTTCAGCCCTGCCTATCTGTCGGTATGTCCAAGGCACACGCTGAATAGATTCCGGACTAATTATTATCTATACATAGTATAAAATAATGTCGCTTTTTCTGTCCCTATGTCTCTTTGTATGCTTAATCTTTAAAACTACGCAACGGATTTTGATGCGGTCAGAGGAAGGTTTATATGCATATAAGCTGTATTTAAACGTTGTTTAAGGACATTCTGTAGTAGGTGCCCGTGCGGAGCCGGGGCAGGTCGCTAGTATAGTAATAATATAATAATTTAATTGTATGTATTGTTACAGCAAAAGAATACGGTCTATTCCTGGCGTCTGAAGAAGACAACAAGAAGGGTATATGGTTAGAAGCGTCGCGCAGTCTCGACTACTACATGCTGAGGAATGGAGACCTCTTGGAGTACAACAAGAAGACCAGGAATCTTAGGGTTCGGATGCTGGATGGTGAGTTGTGTTTCATGTTAATGTGTTCTGGGAAAACAGGGCTGTATTAATTATCTTAGGTAAATAATTAGGTTAGAATAATCTGTATAAATATACTTTTTTATGTTTGACCCATTGGGTTGTGTGCATAAATGCTTCAAGAAGATTATACGAAATTAATAAATAATTGTCCTGAGTCTAGATTTTATACTTTATGGCTTCTTTGCATGCATCTACGACACCAGGTCAGAACCTTAATAATTGAATAGTTTTCTTTTATAAAATAAAAATATCTATTAAGTCGTGTAGGTATACGTATTTACAAGCTTTAATTTTATGTAACAGTTTTAGTTAAGAAAAAATACAAGTAAAGATTTCCTTCAAATCCATCGTAAAAAAATGGTTAAGGAACTGATACAAAAATTACATGAAAAACACGATCTCCTGCACACCATCTAGGCATCATAATATACATGATGTTCATTATAAAATGTATGTAATTTACTAAACAAAAAACCTATTTCCTTGTGAACAGGTACAGTGAAGACTCTGTTGGTGGACGACAGTCAAGTGGTAGCTAACCTGATGGTGGTCATATGTACCAAGATCGGTATCACCAACTATGATGAATATGGACTTGTGAGTAACATACTACTATTATTATAAGTTTTTGTATAACAACTGGGCAATACGAAAATCAGACAGACAGTCCCATATGCAGGGGATGCTTCAATGCACGTAATCCTGGAATGCGAGGCAGTGACTTCTCAACGAAACGAAATACTCGAACCAGTGAGGTCACTCCGCGAAGCCTGTGAAGTCCCAAAAAACTTCTGCTCTTCTGGACGGAGTTAGGCTGGCTAAGTTAGCCAGGCTTCTGCACGCACAATGGACCAAAAGAGAGTCTAACTGTGGAAACTAGAGTCCACCATCCATTCCATTTCATTCGAATACGAATCTAAGAATCGCACATTAAAATAATTGATGATGAGATTAAGAAAAGAAATTTATACAAACTTACAGGGACATTTTTTGACAGCCCTTAAAAAGGGCAAGTGCGTAGTACACAATACATTTTAAAAATACCTACTTGTTGTATTCTTAGGTCCGCGAAGAACAGAAAGACGAAGCGGACCCCTGCGAGAAGCCTAACTACGGAACCCTGACCCTCAAACGCAAACATCAGGAGAAGGAGCGAGACACCAAGATGGAACAGCTCCGGAAGAAACTTAGGACTGACGATGAAGGTAGGAGGCATTTAAGCATACGACCACCTCTGTGGCGTACTCGTTATAGGGTCCTTACCTATGAAATTGCTGTTTTACATACATACATACATACATAAACTCACGCTTTATCCCGTCCGGGGTAGGCAGAGACGACAGAACGCCACTTGTCGCACGATCCTGGCAAACAGATTCGGCCTCGTCCACATTCATTGAGCCAGTCATAAATTGCTGTTTTGTACGAAGATTATAATAATATCATGTTTTCTTAGATTTTTTTAATAATTAGAAGTTTGGTAGAAGTAATGGCGCACATTTAGGCTAACTGTTGTGTTTAAAATAAAGAAAAAAAAGTATCATGGATGAAATTACAATTAAACAAATGAAAAAACCCGCTGTTTTAAATTGGACCCATGTTCACAGGCTTATTATTAATACAAATAACAATTATTTTTATTTATTATCTTTTTTTAAATGTTGGTAATATCCTATATTTCCTAAATAACAAATATGTTTTAAAATAATATAGAGCTCAAAAACTGCGTTGAAAAAAAACAGCAATTTTACAGGTAAAAACCTATTAGTTATTACACGGCCGCTACGCAGGGTGTCTTCACATCGTGGGTTCTTCTTTAGCCTTCAGTAGCCAGTTTGTGATTCCGTCATACCCCAGTGTCTTGTTGTTCTTAAGTTGTCGGAGAGCATCACTAATCTCACACAGACTGACGTCCGGGATTTCTTCGGTATGGTGTCGCGTTAATCTAACTCTTGGTTCGACGGCCAGATCACTAGGTGGCTGTGTTGAAGTATATCATAACAGCCCATTAATGTCCCACTGCAGGGACGGGCTTCCTCCCGTGACGGAGGGATGCTCGGCCTACTAATACCACGCTGGCCAGAGGGATTGGTATAGGGTTTAATTTTTCTTTTTTTTAATTTTCGAGTTTTCCTTCTTTTTTTACTTCGTAAAGATAATATTCACGGATAGTCCCTTAGTCGGTTTTTACGACACCCATGGGATGAGATGGGGTGGTGACATATTGTATTCTTACTCCCTCACCACACGGACAATTGTAGTGTAGTATATAGCTGCGCCTAAGATGTCTCTATCTCCTCTTAGACTCATGCATAGACGACACTATTCTGCCATCCCCAGTCTTGGCCCGGTACTGGGGGCCGTTTATTATACAGCATTTTCATTAGAGGCTCTTTGGTTTATTTTACCACGCTTGTCAGACCGGTTGGCAAGGTTTGTTTCAAATTTTTCATCTGTACCAGCCGTATTCTCTGTGTAGACTTTACCATAGTCGTCTTCTACGACACCCACGGGACGAAAGGGGATGGTGACATATTGTACTCTTAATCCATTACCACACGGTAAATTTCTAATACTCCCTCCATATTTGTTTCCGTAGTAAACTGGGTGGAGCCCGCGAAGACCCTCCGCGAGCAAGGAGTAGACGTGACCGAGACGCTGCTGCTGCGACGCAAGCTGTTCTTCTCTGACCGCAACGTGGACTCTAGAGACCCGGTGCAGCTGAACCTACTCTACGTGCAGGCCAGGGACGCCATCTTGGATGGCACGCACCCTGTCACGCAGGATAAAGGTATGTTGGAAGTTGGTGGAAGTGCTGTGGTCTAAGGTAGTGGAATAAAGGCAGGGGAATGATGATGTTTGGTAAATAAGTCTTGATTTCCTTGTACCATTATAGGGTATTGATCCTTACTTGATTAACTTTGTAAACAAACACCACATTTCAAGTTTTTACATCAATCGCACACTCTGATATGGATGAAAATTTCTGGAAAGTAGCATTAAATCCTACTTTCCAGAAATTTTCATAGAAAACACGTAAATCACTTTGAATTAACCACTATCTTTCTTAAATTTTTAATAAATGTAATTTTTCCAACGTCAAATTTCACAGATAGAAATTAATTTCACCATTTGACATTTGTAGATTCTAAAATTTGTCCTTGATTCCTATACATTTCTCAAAGGTCAAAGACTAAAGTCTTTAGTCTGTGGTTAACACGACGCCATAGTTGTTTACCTTTATAATCAAGTCGTAATAAATGAACAGTACACTATCCAATCGTCTTGTAATAAATTATAAACAAAAATGTTATGTTTGTGCAGCATGCGAGTTCGCTGGTATACAGTGTCAAATACAATTCGGTGATCACAGAGAAGACAAACATACTACTGGATTTTTAGAGTAAGTTGCATTTTGTATACCTCCCGTGACGAGGGATACTTCTTGGCCTACTAATACCACGCTTGACCAGACGGATTGGTATAGGGTTTAATTTCAAGTTTCCCTTCTTTTTACTTCGTAAAGATAATATTTTCGTAATATTTTGTATATTTTTTTATTAACCAAACAAAACAATAAAATAGGCCCTGAATAATTAGTTTGAGCTGAACTCGTGGTTACAAATTACGCCTTAAACTCACATATTAAGAGTAATTCAGTATTTTTTGATTAATCATAGTCAAATGGTCTGTACGATTTTGGACTGCACTGAAAACTTGCGTTAGTTAAGAGTAAGATTAATTAGGAAGCTTTCAGGTCATATAGACCTATACGTTTTTACTACTTTTCTTTTATAGAAAAACTGAAAGAAGTCAATACTAAATATTATAATAAATATTATATAAACGGGATATTAACGCGCATTTTATTTATCTTTATTTTACTTGACGTTTCGGCACAGGTTACACTCAAACGTCAAGTAAAATAAAGGTAAATAAAATGCGCGTTAATATCCCATTTATATAATATTTATAATAATGAAACGCGATAGTTTAAAAGTTACGAAATATCATATTTAAGTATAAAATTTGTGCATATGGTTTGAAAGTCACAATGTCAACATTTCTTGATTTATCGACATAACTACCTTGAATAAGTAGCTACACCAATTTCTTCTTTATCACCAGAGAAACTACATAAAAAATAATAATAAAAATAGCTTAAAATAATACTAATTTCAACATAATTCCTTCTAGTCTGAAAGAGTTCCTCCCCGGCTCATACGTGAAGGTGAAGGGCATTGAGAAGAAAGTGTTCAAAGAGCACAAGAAACATTTGACCCTGAGCGAACTGGACGCTAAAGTGCTCTACACTAAGAGTGCCAGGGATCTCAAGACTTATGGTGTTGCGTTCTTCCTTGTTAAGGTAAGTCCTTGTGAAAGATTTTCATCATATCAGCTAATAGATGCGCACTTCTGGACATAGACATACTCCAAACACTTCAAGTTTACGCGTTTCTGTGCCCTTTTCATTCATCATCATACCAGCCCATTAATGCCCCACTGCAGGGACAGACCTCCTCTCGTAATGGAGGGATACTTGGCCTACTAATACCGCGCTGGCCAGACGGATTGGTATACGGTTTAGTTTCAAGTTTTTCTTCTTTTATTTCGTAAAGATAATATTTACAGATATCCCCTCAGTCGGTTTTTACGACACCCATGGGATGAAATAGGGTGGTGACAAATTGTATTCTTACTCCGTCACCACACGAAGATTCATCCATCATTGGTTGGAAATATAAAAGATGTAAACTCAGTGGCATAGTAATTTTAATTACAGGCTACGCATCGCATTGGTCTTGGGTTCGATTTGGATGCAATAATTTTTTTTTATTTGTTGTAAAATTGTAATTACAACATGCAAGATTATATTGGTGTGGTGGTTGTTTTCTGTGTACAAAATGTACATAAAATGTTCAAGCTCAGCTTAGTTGTGGGATTAGAGGGCATAACAATGTGTTTCTATTTATCTTATCCCAAACCTGGATACTTAATAAGTACAGTAAGGACTTCTGGCTAGTCCATCAGAAGGGTTAAAGAAAAACACTCTCACTTAGATCTATATCTTTTGACCTAAAAAACTTACATACATAAACTCACGCCTTATCCCGGCCGGGGTAGGCTGAGACGACAGAACGCCACTTGTCACGATCCTGGCCAACAGATTGGGCCTCGTCCACATTCATTAAGCGAGTCATACATGCGCGTCGGTTAAGAGTGCTCTTTATTTGGTCCTTCTCCAATATGCAACATATCTGGTCACCATGTGTTTTCCGTGGCCTACCCGCACCGACTAGCCCTTTCACACTAGCCTTGTTTACTTGTTTCGTCAAAACAAGAAACAAATCTAATAAAAAAATATATTCGCAGGAAAAAATGAAAGGTAAAAACAAGCTAGTACCCCGCCTGCTCGGCGTCACAAAGGACTCAGTGCTACGTCTGGACGAGAAGACGAAAGAGATCCTGCAGACCTGGCCCCTCACCACCGTGAGGAGGTGGTGTGCCAGCCCTAATACTTTCACTCTGGACTTCGGGGATTACAGGTTTGTTGTCTATCTTTATGGAGAATTTCTCTGTCTCTCGCTCTCTTTTTCTCTTTCTAGTCGATCCCTCATTACTGAGGATCGTGGCTACAGGAATCCTTCAAAAGAGCGATTTGTCTGTACGGTAGGTGTTAGGGACAAGTGTAACAGCTGAGTTCTGTTATAAGACTGTGTATAATGTCTCAATATAATAGTGATAATATGATGTACCTTATGCTTAATAGGTATGGAATAAATACAGATTAATAGTAATATACAGAGTAATGTTATATATTTTAAGTACACACTACATCATCGTAGATCTCACCACCTGGTAGAAATTTTATAATAATTATAAAAAAAACACAAGAATAACTTTCTTACAATTTATCATATTCTGCGGTTAAATCAAGTTTCAGCAAAAGTATTGTCAAATATAAATAGAAAATAGGAATTTTCATACTTTCCTGTAGGGTATATATACAGAATTGTAATGTGTAGGTACTTCAGTAATAAAATAATTACATAAATATAATAAATAAATAAATAATAAATTACCGTGCTTAACTGTGGTTTCACTGTTCGCTCCCAATATATAATTACTTAATATACAACTCTTCCCTTTTGTGTTTCTCGTAGTTCTTTCGTGTTTTCACTTAGAATCAGTATTGAAAGTAATTGGTTATATCGGCCTCAGTGTGCTTCCTTGCGGTATGCCATAAAAGTATTATTCTGTTTTAAAATTAAAAAATAATTTAAAAAAGCCTTCTATTTATTTATATATTTTATTTGGCTTATTTGGTAGTATCAATCGCGTTATGTTTAACCTATGACCTCAGCGACAAGTTATGCGTACTATCGCATATTAGTGACACGCGTACCACGCCTGCTTAGCACTTCCACTTGATTTTTCTTCCGTGGTATCAATAATTATACTAAATTACGTAGTTTTAGTTACTTAGTATAATTAGGCTAAATTTCTTATATTTCGTTTGTCTTCCAGTGATCAATACTACTCGGTCCAGACTACAGAGGCTGAACAGATCCTTCAGGTCATCGCCGGCTACATAGACATCATCGTACGCAAGCAGAGAGCTAAGGAACATCTGGGCATAGAGGGAGATGAGGGCAGTGCCATGCTGGAGGACTCTGTCGCTCCTTCTAGGTAAGATAATATATAATATAATGATCAATACTACTCGTTCCAGACTACCGAGGCTGAACAGCATTGAGTAAAAAATGCAATCAACTCCATAAGTCTATTCATAAACAAAAATAGTAAAAAGTAGTACACACAAACACAACACTATTGATTCACATTAATTGATTTATTTTTATTTTTAATTATTTTTGTACAATTAAGTTCACTGTGTACCTGAGTCCTTTAATTCGTAAGCTTGAAAGCCACAAAACAGGCTGCGCCTAGTCTGGCTCTCACCGCAATATGTTATTAGATTTAAGTGGACCTTTTAATAAATTGTATCTTGTCTTACTAAAGACTAATTAAATATAACAATAAAAATGCGTGTAAAAAAGTTTCAAGATTTTTAGAACGCGTTATAAATGTTCACTATTTTATTACCTACGACAAAAGTCTACACTCGTAATTTACAGCACGGAGCGATACGTCCCTACTTTAGAAAGCCGGCAGACTAATCTGAATTGGTTTGCTCGCAGCGTTTTATTATAGTTTTAAAGAAGAAGAGTTGAAAAGAGAAAAGTAATAACACAAAAATATATGATATTTGAATAAAATTAAACATATAATATTGTATTGCCCACAGAGCGAACATAATCCAACACGACACGTTCAAGTCTGGCAAGGTGAACACCGAGTCTGTCGCCAAGCCGGCCGTGCACAGACCCGGGGCAGAAGGTAAGCGACCATTTACTTAGTACATTTTATACTTGCACTTATTGTAAATACACACTATTTTATTTGTTTATTATATCCAAAACGTACCATTCTATACGTATTAATGCTCTTTAAGGCAAATTGCATAGGAGTTACTATAGGGATTTGTGTCAATTAAACCTTTTTACCAGAGATGCTCCTCAGCATGAGATATGGCACTGTAATAAATGTATTAAACACTTTATCATAATATACAACCACCTTATGAATGTCCCACTGGAACTTTTGCAGCATCATAATAAAGCGCCGATTACACTAGACTACATGTAGTCTCCTACATAAGGACGTCCTAACTTTTTAGTGTTAGGACGTTCTGTTTACACTGTCCTACATGTGAGTACTCGGCGTGTAGTGTAATCGGCGCTTAATACGCCAGATGGGTTGGTATAGGTATCTATTGTTATGCCTTTTTTTGGTTTTGTATACATAATATCTGCGTATATTCACTTTATCAGTACGCGCCAACTTACTTGGCCGGCTTGAAGTTGTTGCTGCGGGCTGCGCAGATATCATGTTTGTAACAAAATATCAGGAAGCGGATGTTTTATTTATTTCTTTACATGCGCAAACTTCTCAGATAGCTAACTTCAGGACGGCCGTGTTAGTTAGCGCGTACTGTAATAGGAAATAAAATGTATCTATGATGTAATTATAGCACCAATATTATATTCTAAGCTTAATTATATTATAATTTGCTATATGTATATAATGCTTATTTTTGTACAATTATGTTGGTATAGGTGCTAAGCCGTTCGCCGTGGGTCACATGACCGGGGCTCAACAGACCACAGTCTCAGGGCAGATAATAACAGGACACACGCCGCCCGCTGTTAGTATAGTGCTTTATTTTATTTTATTTTTGAGCTAGATTTTTATGTTTTTTGACTGTATGTATTGTATTACAAAAATTGATTAACATATTCAATATTATTAATCATGTCAACGCTAAAAGGTTCACTAAGTTTTTGTACAGAAGAAGAATTAGTTTTATTATTAGTAAAGTTTAATTTCGTAACACGAAAGCGAGCTTGTAATGTTGAATTTGTTAATCAACTTTTCTAGTTGACTTGACTGCACCACTGGTAGAGACTCAAATATATAACTTCTACAATAAAATTCAAACCCAATAAATTAAATTATACATATATAAATGTAAAGAAAAATATATAATAATAATAAAATTCGGGTGGTTTTTCACTCTTTTGTGTTTTTGTTTAATTCTGGCTTTTGGGTAAGGGTAGTCGATGCAGCGTACTCTCGATTTGGTGCTCTTTTGATGTAGAATACTGTCGATATAGTAGACTCTCGATGTAGCGTACCATCGATTTGGGGTACTGTCGATGTAGCGTACCATCGATGTAGGCTACTCTCGCTATTATGAACTAGACCCAAATTATACAGTTGTTTAAGTCTCTACTGTGACTTAGCGACTCCTATTACTGAGACCAAAAAAGGAACGGAGATATGTTAAGGTCACCCATTTATGGAATGACCTCGCCAACGTTGCTTTACCTGTAATATCATTATGTTCTCATTTGATGTATAAACAGGATAAACTATAGTAATGTAAGTTTCTATTTAAATAAGTAATTATTGAATGATATTTTGTTCCACGCTGCTTTCATGATGTATATGCAGCCATCGAGATGGGCTGTGTAGGTATATAAATATGTTCTAATAAAATATCAAATGTTGCAAAAAATCTCGCCATAAATGTTATTACGATAAAAAATATTTTACTTTGTTTCAAATCACTACAATGATTTGTATAAATTCTGTGACTTTTTTTTATAAATGATATTTGACAGTATTCAAACTTATAAAGGGCGAATATGGCTATTAGGTATTCTTTAGCACTATATATAGCGCGAAAATGGAAACCATGAATTTATAATAATTTATACATACTTACATAAAAAAATTAAAAAGAAATTCATAGAAAATTACAGATTCCCAATTTAAATGTTTTTTATTGTAACATCATTTATATCTAGATTGAGTATTTACCTAAACAATATATTTTAAAGATTAATAAATCTTTTTAAAAATCCTCATTTCATCTATAAAGTGTAAGTATCTATAACATAATATACAATATGTACACAGGTATCTCAAACACAACAGACCAAGGTGACATCTATACTGACGGAGCCACAGCGAGCTTTGTTGTCCACCATCACGACAGGGCGGGAGATCATCAAGCAGACTGAAGAGAGTCTCAGCAGGGTGAGTTTACAATAAGGATTATTTGTTTATAGGCATAGTGTATTCAAAAAATCTATCAAAAACAAGCACTGAGCTCTGGGTACCTTATCTTGCATTAATATCATAACAGCCCATTAATGACCCACTGCAGGGATAGGTCTTCTTCCATGACGGAGGGATACTTGGCCTACTAATACCACGCTGGGCAGACGGATTAGTATAGTGTTTAATTTCAAGTTTTCCTTCTTTTTATTTCGTAAAGATGATATTGAGGGATAGTCCCTTAGTCGGTTTTTACGACACCAATGGGATGAGATGGGGTGGTGACATATTGTATTCTTACTCCGTCACCACACGGAGAATATTACCACCTTTTTTACCTAAAATGACATGCCTCCTGCTTACACTCTCGAAGATCACAATTTAAGTAACTTTCTAAACCATATTCCAAAAACCTAACTAACTCCTCTCCCCACAGACGGAAGTACCACCTCTCGGGCAAGACGCGAGCTCAATCCGCTGGCGCCAGGCGGCGCTCGGCACCAGTCGACAAGTGGTGACGTCACAGATCGCCGCCATGAACGCCGCCACCGCGCAAGTGGTCACGCTCACCTCCGGCACCGAGGAGGTGGACCACACGGCCGTGGGGGCCGCCATCACCACCATCACCACCAACCTGCCCGAGATGACGAAGGGAGTTCAGATGATAGCCGCCTTGATGGAGAGTGATGATCATGGAGACAAGCTGCTCGATGCTACGCGGAGTCTGTGTACCGCGTTCAGTGATCTGCTGAAGGCTGCTGAGCCTGAGACTAAGGAGGTGTGTATCATCATAACAGCCCATTAATGTCCCACTGCAGCGACGGGCTTCCTCCTGTGACGGAGACATACTTGGCCTACTAATACCACGCTGGCCAGACGGATTGGTATAGGGTTTAATTTCAAGTTTTCCTTCTTTTTATTTTGTAAAAATAATATTCACGGATAGTCCCTTAGTCTGTTTTTACGACACCCATGGGATGAGATGAGGTGGTGACATATTGTATTCTTACTCCGTCACCACACGGAAGATACTGTGTTATATTGTTTTTCATTTATGTATTTAAAACTTCATGCACAAAGGTAGCCTCTATATCGAAGAAATTATTCACTAGCCAGCCTTAGAATGATACAGAGACAGAGTAATGTAAAGTATTATGTTGATGATGTAGACATTGAATGTTGATTGCAACCCGCAGTAACACATGACAATCAAGATTTCCATACGATAATGTGTCTTATTTCTATGGGGTTAAAGAAGAAAATAATGTGTTGGTGTATATAAACTTACTAAAAAAAAATTGTTTATTATCATTATAATGGTCAATTTTTTTTGGCCCATTGGCCCCATTGGTAAGCGGTCGTGTATGCAACTGCCGTGCATGAGGTTGCGGGTTCGAATCCCACACTTGTGTGATTCACAAAGTTGAGCCTTAATGTTGTTTGTGGCCGATATAAGTTCCCGCGACATAGTTCTCAATAACTAGTGCGAAAGCTTCCATGTATATAAAAAAAATAGTAATTAAACCTACCATATTATCATTCCAGCCACGCCAAAACCTCCTCAACGCGGCATCCCGAGTCGGAGAAGCATCTACAACAGTCCTTTACACCATCGGCGAAGAAACAGAAGAAGACAAGGAGACCCAGGTAACACTCAAACACGACCCGATAACAGACTCAAACGACCCCCAAGACCTGGCAAACTTACGGGACCACAAACCTAACGGAAAGAAATCTTATCTGTATAGAAAACTTAACTATTGCTATGATAACTTTTACAAAGTATTCTTTGCTAAGGAAAGAGACGATTCGTACGATAATGATTTTGATAGTGATAATGTAGATAGTAGGGATAAAACTGACGACGATGGGATATATGAGGATGTGGATACTTCTAAACCTTGGGGCATGCTCGATGTCATCCAGGAAGAGTCAGATAGTGACTACTATAGGAGTCTTGACTACTGTAACATGTTGTTTAAAAAGCAACCACAAAAATGTAACATCGAAAATGATTTCGAATCTATAGTGCAGAATTGTGAGGGATACTTAGATAGTAATAGCCCTAAATTGTACCCCAAAACTATTAAGAATAAAATATTCAATTTCAAAAAAGATTTCTCTAATCACGATTATGCTAATATCAATTTTGGAGTTAAAATTGATAGTGTCGATAAAAATAATACTAGTTTTGATAAAAGTAATGTTAGTAAGTCTAGCAGTGTCGATGAAACTAACTTAAACGTCGATAAAAATCACGATTACGTTAACATCGATTACGAAAGACGTAACAAAAACGATGTACTACGCGAAAAATTCTTTCTATCGGAACATATCGATAAAAATGATATTAACGATCAATTTAATCGAAATAACGGTAAAAAAATCGAGTGCCACAGCATAGTTAACGACGTCACTAAATTAGGACCAAACGTCAAAGTCTCCGGTTCATTAAACATGAAATTGCTGAACCCGGATAGATACAATCGCGTGTTAACTACAACTGAAACATATATGGAGACAGCCGAAGCCAGTTTTACCAAAAACCAAATCTCGAAATTGCATCGCGACGGTTTCGAAAACTTTGTTAAAAAGAGCGAAAAATACTATACTAGCGAAACGAGAGATAAAAAAACTGATATTTTGAATAACTCAACTACCCCTAAAGGTCAAACGGAAATTCGTATATTCTATAATCCTACTTTTAAGTCTACTGGCATAAGATATATAAAAGGTTTTTGCCTACATTGTAAGAGAAAATGTCCTAGGACTGATGAAAAATGCTGTTCTAACTGCGAATGTCTAGAAATAGAACTAGCTAGTCTATGGAAAGAGAATTGGTTGAATATATTGTTTCTTTTATCTCTATTAGTTATTATTTTGGCGGTTTTAGTTCAGTGTTTTATGCCTAGAAGTTATTGTGAGAGTGGGAATGTAACTGATAGTGGGGATGGGACTAAATGTTTTGAGTTTATGTAACTAGTATAGATATTCTGGTTTCTCTCGCCTTAATAGCTCTTAAAAGTTATTTTCTCTCTCATTTTTATTATATATCGTCAGTTTCTTATAGATGGTTATAGCGCGATTTATTTAGGTAGTTTCTTACCTTACTTGATTAATAACTATTCGATTCGCATTGGTAATTCCTGATATTATTTAAAATAAACACATGAATTCTTATACAAGTGTGCTTCTATAATTATTAGTATATTGTGAAATATTAACACATTTCGGTTAGCCATGTCTTTAATGAATTATAGATCTTCGCGCATGTTCCACGAAGCGCCTCGTATCAAATTGTAATGCTATTTATTTATAATATACTAGCTGACCGTGCCCACTTCGTTAGGCCAAGAAAAAAAACGCGTCACTTTTTTAAACATATTTCATTACTGCTCCACTCCTATTAATCATAGCGTGATACTATATAGCCTATGACACTCTCCGATAAATGGACTATTCAACACAGAAAGAATTTTTAAAATCGGTTCATTAGATATAGAGATTACCCCCTACAACGTCACCAACACACAAACTTTACCTCTTTATAATATGATTACTTATTTCATTCTTATATTCTGCCAGTCTATACAGTAAAAACTATTACAAATATTTCAGTTATATTGTTATGTGTCGATGCTTGTTCACTGGTGCTTGTTGTGCTTGATTAGTACATAATTACCTTATATATACGATGCAAACTCGATATACACTCATATTTTTAGATAATTTACATTATTATTACGTTCCGAGTCGACATATTATGAAAATAAATTATAATATTTTTGATAACTTTATTAAAACAGTAAAACGAATAACAATATAAAAATACTTTTTTTCATTTTTGAAAGAAATGCAAAATAATCTTTTTATTAAATAAATAAATATTTATTGAATAATCTACTTAATATTTATAAATACAATTACTCCGTCTTTTTCCTCCACGCTTCTTAGCTTCTGTATGTAAAGTAAAGTTTCGGTTTAATGTTATCTAAATTATAAAGACATTACAAGAAAGGGAAAAGACTGTTCGATGACATTTTTATATTAAATAAGTATTTTAGTTAACATTTAACATTGAAGTTGTTAACATTGAACAAAATAGTTGTTTCGTAGTCGCGTTTATCCCTGAAAATATTGCTTACTTTATTAATAAACTTATGGAGTTCCGCAAAGTATAACCTGATTCTATAAGGTGGCAAGGGGTTTGTGTATTTAGCTGCCGAGCAAGCGGGTTCAAATCCCCGCAAGTCATCTATTTGTGTGATCCACAAATTATTCTCTAGTCTGTATGTTTTAGACTGATTTTTGTTTGTCTGATTCTTTGAAATTCTTCGTGACATAGGGCTTTTAAGTACACAGCTGTCTCTTTCTTTTAAATTCTTGGGTGTACTTCGTATATCACATTTGTTTCGTACTACTTGTACTGGAATTGTCAGGGATAAATGTCGTATATATTAATATTTTAAATACGTAATGTCTTAATCCGTCCCCTAATTTTTAATATATTTTGTATAAAACATATACTTAAGTCTCGATGTTGTCACGAAATTACTAATCGTTAGCTGTGTATTGTAGGTACTAATAAAATATTAGGTGTTTAAAAATGAAAAAATATTATATTTCATGTAAGTCACGCCAATGACACTTATGAACGTCAGAGTTTTTATAGTGATCACATAAGCTCACGTCTAACTTAACGGCTAAGTTTATTGAGGGTTCGGAACACTACCATGACAGAGAAGACAACCACAAGAAACTCTGCTGGGTTCGCTCTTTTAGGTGATCACTTCACAAATATTTTATTAAGAAAAGAGCTCGGTTTGTAAAGAGATTGCATGATTGAGAAATATATCATTAGATTTATTCGTAATTCATAGCTTGCCTTTTCTAGTAATTATTACATTGCTGAAAAAAAGATGTATATAGTTCAAACCGCGGTAGAAACTTGCCCTTAAAACGTGTTTTTAAACGTATGTTTATTGATTAAAATTACTGTTGTAGTAATACATATTGCATAATCATCATAACAGCCCATTAATGTCCCACTGCAGGGACGGGCCTCCTCCCGTGACGGAGGGATACTTGGCCTACTATTACCACGCTGGCCAGACGGATTGGTAAAGGTGTTAATTTCAAGTTTTGCTTCTTTTTATTTCGTAAAGATAGTAGTTACGGTTATTCCCTTAGTCGGTTTTTACGACACCCATGGGATGAGATGGGGTGGTGACATATAGTAGTATAGAATATAATAGTATTCTTACTCTCTCATCACACGGAGAATATTATATAATAAAACAAAGTAATTAAGACGTAGGATTTAATGATGACTTAAATTGTTAGTTTTAGTGTAGACGCGATAGATAACACACGTTAACGTTTGATGACTGTGTAAAGTCAAATTTAATAATTATAAAAAATGAATCTCGTCACTGTATGCTTATGTTTTATATCGAGTTCTAGTTTTCATCTCTGGTCGATTTAATTTTAATTTTAAAAATGGGCATTGATAGTAGAGTTTATTTCTTATGGGGTTAGAAATATTTTAAAATTATAATTAAGTATTTTATATGACGAAAACATCACAAAAATAAAATAAATACCGGAATTTCAATAATGAGTTTGTTGATTTTTTTACCAAAAAAATGTCTAAAAACTTCATTGCAAAGAGTTAAAACAGAATAAGTAATAATATCCCAATTAATTTATTAACTAGCTAACGCGTGCCCATTTCGTTAGGCCGCGAAAAAAACGCGTCACTTTTTTAAACGTATTTTATTACTGCTCCACTCCTATTAGTCATAGCGTGATACTATATAGCCTATGACACTCCCCGATAAAAGATTTTTTTTAAATCGGCTTAGTAGATCCAGATATTACCCCTAAAACGTCACAAAAACACAAACGTTACCTCTTTATAATATTAGTACTTATAGATAACAAATATCAAAGTATTAAACTCAATAATCGTAGATACCGTAATAGTCCAGTCAAAATAGATATCCAGTTTGCATTAATTCCCAACAAACTGGATTTTTCTGCAGGCCTTGAATACGTCATTACAAATGATATGTCAAAAGTCCCCATCGATCCCGCTTGTGCGTTGTTTTTTATTCGAGGTCAAAGGTCACAAATTTGCGTTTTTTTGCGTATATCTTTGAAACAACGAGAGCTATCGAAAAATGGTTTAGACAAAGTTTGTAGATCATAAAATTGTCTACAAAAAATATCTGAACATTTTTCTCCTACAAAGCATCGCTTTCGAGATATCGTGACTTTAGAGCACAGAAAAGTCGTATTTTCGACACAGCCCAAACCACTGGTGGGATCTGGCTGAATTTTGGCATGCAGGTAGATGATATAACGTAAACATCCGCTATGAAAGGATTTTGATAAATTCTACCCCTAAAGGGATAAGATAGGGGATGAAAGTTTGTATGTAACTTTGTCAATTTCAAACCGATTAGGCTGAGACCAAGCATGCATATGCTACTATATATTGAAATAAGCCTTATTTTTAATGATATTTATAAACGCGAGCGAAATCGCGGGAAAAAACTAGTGTGTGCATGTAGTCGAAAATACGACTTTCCTGTGCTCTAAAGTCACGATATCTCGAAAGCGATGCTTTGTAGGAAAAAAGTGTTGAGGTATTTTTTGTAGACAATTTTACGATCTACAAACTTTGTCTGGACCATTTTTCGATAGCTTTCGTTGTTTTAGAGATATACGCAAAAAATGCAAATTTGTGACCTTTGACCTCGAATAAAAAACAACGCACAAGCGGGATCGATGGGGACTTTTGACATATCATTTGTAATGACGTATTCAAGGCCTGCACAAAAATCCAGCTTGTTGGGAATTAATGCAAACTTTAATCATAATTAAGTCTATTTTGACTGGGCTATAAACAAGTTTGCCTAAAGATAAGTCCATGGTGGTCACAATATTTATTTTAAACATCACACATTCAACATTACAATTTTTATAAAACTACCCCCTATTAAGTTAAGTTTATTTTTGTTATATTTTTTTATTATTTAATTTTGTTAACAATAATCTTAATGCTTACTAATTCATCTAGTCTTATATTTTTTTTACAATTTTATTTTATTTTAAGCATTAAGGTTTATTGCGAAAGGGTTTAAAATAACGTTGGAGTTAATGTGGATAAGACATTTTATTTTGTTAAACTGGCAGCTAACAGTTATTTACAGATTTTTGTTTATTTTTACTAAATTTGTACATATTTTTGGTTTTATATTTTGAGTACATAATGTCGATTATTAAGAGAGATCACAAGATTTTTGCTACTTTCTGAATTGGAATAAGTACTTAAAGTAAATGTATACAGATAATCGACAATTATGTTGTATTTAATTATTTATTAATTTTACACTAGTACTTACTTGGACTTTTTCATAATGATAATCATTTTACAATTATATTAATATTAGATTTATGGGACAATTTAACTAAAGTATTAATTATTAAATTCTTATATAAAATAATATTAAACCTTTAAAAACAGCTTTCAATATACCGCGCCTCAAAGGCGTATAGTTTTATAAAGAAATATTGGCTACGCACGGGAATTTGTATAGAAATATTCTTCAATAATTGTGTATAATCTTTAACTTTATTAAATTGATCTTCATATTTAAAGACCCCGTGACATATTTTCTTATGAATGAAGATGTCCATTATTATAGAAGTATTGACGCCATATTTTGTTTATGTCACATATTTTTAAATTATGCCAAAAGTACACAAGTAAATACTAAAAATATGCCATATACAAGTACAAAGATAACATATTGCCATTATTTTGTTTTGTTTAGTTTCTAAGTATACAGGCGAGTATTAAGTTGTAACTTAATGAAGGTACTTACTTTAACTTAACTAAAACTTATTTAACTTAAGATTTACTTAACTAATTGGTGTTAATGAAGTAAATGCTTTTCGCTTTGGTAGCTTGACACTCGCCTTACAAATGTTATGTTTATTTTTTATTATTATTTTTGCTACATTAATGGTACCAGTGCTGTTTAGTTGGGATAATAGTTAATTATTATTTTTATTTATCTTATAATTTGTTTCAAAAGAAGTTTATTATATCAAACGTCCATTAATATCTTGGTTTATTTTATGTAGATCTTTAAATCTACTTATTTGAAATGGATAATTGAAAATTTTACATATAGATAAAAGAATCATAATATGATTCTTTGCGATTCGAACTCATGAATATCCTGCGCTTTTATATTTATTTCTTATTTTAAGGAAACTAAGATACAAAAGATTAATATGGATACTCCATCTTGTTTTAATCACAATATTTTAGATACTAACCCCCTTACTCATAAACGCCTCTTTAATATTAGTCAATTGATAAGATTAAATTCTTACGGTTTTGTTTGGTATAAGGTTGGTTTTGGAAACAGTGATTAAATTTAGGAGGCGTTTATGAGTAAGGGGGTAAAAGTCAAAGTAAAAAAACTAAAAGTAATTAATATTCTTTCAGTCCCAAATATGTACAGTTCTGGTACAATTAATCATTAGGTATTAATTATATAAAGGTTGTGTACATTACACTGCCATGTCAAGGTGTTATTAAAGGTTATTTTTGACAATACATTTGCTTTATAAACAGAACTTGTTTTATTTTTAACTAACTGTGTACAAGTAAATGTATTACGAAAATAACTTACTAATATATCCCTGTAGATAGTTGTAGTAGTTTTTGATTTATAAGAAGAACAATTTCAAATGGAAGTTGATAATAATTTAACAGAATTTTCAATGGAGGAGTGTTAGGGTCCTATTCCACAGACCGGCTCGGAGAACATCGGCGCGCATTTTTCTTTTCACACAGAACGGACCGTAGACGCTTGGAGCGTAGCCGACAACTATTTCACATAGACCGGCTGCGGCTTTTTCGGGCGAGAAAGAGCATACGATCGGAGCCGACCGGCTGCGCGATCGAGAAAAGTACGCGATCGGATCCGGTCGGCTCCTCTTATTGTTTCACACCAAGCGCGTTTGAGTATTCTTAATGACATAAGCAGTGCAGATTCAAAAATCATCCTTACTACAAATAATTAAATCTCTGTTTTCAACGTAATAAGAATCTACTCTCCTCTCCGAGCCGGTCTGTGTAAAAAGACCCTTAACCTGCAATAAGACATGTTATAAAATAATTGTCACCCTGGGTGGTGTATGTGACTGTTGTACACGAAATTATGGTTTCGAAAGCAACCCAAGACAATTAATGGTGCTATCTACAAATGATTGTCCTATGTCAGATGAATGTTTGTAAAAGTCAATACAGGGCTTGACCCCTAATGTGGAAGTTAGCTTTTAATAATCAAAAAGTGACAATTTGAGAGGCAAGACCTAACCTTTTGACAATAAGCTTCTTATTATTATACAAATGTATCACCAGTTACCGAATATTAAATGTGATATCTGTTGTTTAGAGTCTCAACGTTGTTTGAGTTGAAGTCGTATAGGAGAAAGTGGAATAAGGGGTCTTTGTAGGAGGTCTATGTTCAGGCGTCCTTTGGCTGAATGATGATGCTATAATTTTCTTAGAGAACTAAATATCTTGATACTATCATAATCATATCATATAATAAAAGGCCAGCAGGCCAGGCCATGGCCATCATCAGGCCAATTCTTGGCTATAATAGAATAAAGCATGTCAAATATTCATCCCTGAGCAATTGTTAAAGTCGACTAATAGAGAAGCTTATATAAAACTGTATCTGCGAATGAAGAAAAACTAGGTACAAGTAAAATTCTTTAAATAATAAATGGGTAGCCACTTACTTACTGGTAATACTTACCGCAACATGAGAGTACAGTAGGTCATGCAGTGGCACTTCTTTGGACTGGACAAAAGAAGAGTACTATACTTAACATCTTACATAACAGCACTATTTGATAAGAGATTTAAAAAAAGAAGACCTTGTAATCAGACCTATTTGCCCTTTGTAAAAACAAGATTTGTGTGGTGAGCCGCTGAACATAAATCACAACACATCCTAAGAAAGTCAGGAAAATTATCTTTGGAAAAAATTGCTATAGATTAACCCCCGGTTTCCGTATGACTGACCAAGCAAAAATCAACTAATCAAGTGTCAAAACTCTTATCAAGCATCATTTTCAGGAACTAAAATGATAGTTGACACGAGTTTTGACTCTTGATTGGTTGATTTTTACATAAATGGTGGTATGTCTTTACTCTCGAAGATTTGTCATCGGTAGTCATTTATATAGTTTTATTGACCAGGCGGGTGAGCTAGGAATCAAACCAGAACTCACTCTGAAGGATTTATAATAGCTTCAGTTTTAGGGTCTACTTCTAGTGACAATAGGAAACTTAGGCTACTACTTGGCATCATGGTGGTCAGCCATATATACATATAAACGGTTTTATATCAAGTTTACTTTTTTTTGTTTACGTAAAAGAAAATGTCTGCATACTTGTTCTTAGACTCATTTTACGACAACCAAGGAAAGAGAAAACGTGGTAAACATCAAAATACAATAAACTAATTCTTCACCTAACTGACTGCTTTGAAGAATAATCTTAGTACAAGTTTGGTTTTTAGAACCGTTAACATCAATCAAGCAATTTTCTCTCCCCCACAGGACATCTTACTCTCCCTCGCGAAGGCAGTCGCCAACACGACAGCAGCTTTAGTGCTGAAAGCCAAGAACGTGGCGGCTCAGTGCAAAGATGAACAGCCGCTGCAGAACTCTATCATAGCTGCGGCGACCAATTGCGCGCTCGCTACTAGTCAACTTGTTGCTTGTGCTAAGGTAATGTATTGATTTTTATTTAGAATACAGAGTAGTAATTAGATGCGAACCTATATACGTATTTATACATGAAAATATTTTTAATACTCGCATTCCTATGACTATTGTAGACAGCATTAATTTGTGATACATAACTTCATATTATTATGATTTATTGGGATGTATAAGTAGTCTAGAAATACTCATGACCCTTTGAATGTCATCGTTGTGTTACTAAAATCATATTAACAACCGAAAGAAGAAGCTCTCTACTAGTTACTTTCTGACTCATAGAAATCATTTTTGTCTAAAAGTATGATTTCTTTTTATTCATTTTTCAAGCAAAGGGAAAAACGTAACTTTTATAGTAGGTATCAAAGTTCTGATTGTAGTCGAATTTTTAACTAGAAGGCTAAATCTCGTAAATGTATTTATTTAAATTACATTTGTTTAACTCCAAGTCCAGCTCTACAGTCTATAATTAGCGTTCGGCGCTGTCTCATTGGTTAACAAAGTGTCAAATTAGACATAAGTGACGTTTTATATTGATTGACATGAGAATTATCCTACTGATTCTAACCCCCACAGGTGGTGGCGCCAACCCTGCACAACCCGGCATGTCGCGAGCAGCTCACGTCAGCCGCTAGACAAGTGGCGCAGGCCGTGGAGCGCCTCGTGGCGGCGTGCGAGCGTGCGCCCCAGCACGCGGCGCCCGGCGTGGCGCTGCTCACTGCTGCAGCTCACAGGGTCACCGACGAGCTGGAGCGACTGTTGGCGCACTGTGATCTGGGTATGTATCGCACATAAACCTTGCGTAATCTTACCCGCCCGGGTTGTAGTTAACTTTCTTTAAGTTAACTTCAACCTAGACGGGTAAAGGTCGCGCAGGATGGAAATATCTGGAGGAGGCCTATGTCCAGCAGTGGACTTCTATAAGCTGATGTGATGATGGTGATGTACTGATATGTAATCATCGACCGTTTTTTCTGCAGAAAACTTGCCCAACAAATATAACGCTGACTGAGATATGCTTTTATGTCAAGTTTTTCTTCGTTTGTTTTCGTAGAGAATCCGGAAACTTATATTCATAACAGCCCATTAATGTCCCACTGCAGGGACGGGCCTCCTCCTGTGACGGAGGGATACTTGGCCTACTAATACCACGCTGTCCAAACGGATTGGTATAGGGTTTAATTTCAAGTTTTCCTTCATTATATTTTGTTAAGATAATATTTACAAATAGTCCCTTAGTCGGTTTTTACGAAACCCTTGGTATGTGATGGTGTGGTGACATATTATATTCTTACTCCGTCACCATACGGAGAAACGTATACTATGACGATGAATTTCTTAACATTATCACCGACTAAAAAAGTAAATACTTTCAAATCTAGAGTGATAAAATACGACCGAATAATACAACATAATATTCCTTGCTTCACAGATCGACGCGCTCAAGCCACAGTGACAGAGCGGTCAGTAGAGACAGTGATGACCGCTAGTGAGAGAGTGGTCACTGCGGCTGATGGTGGCGACATGGTCAGACATGCCAGGCTACTGGGCCAGGCCACTGCGCATCTTATCACTAACATCAAGGTAATTTTATTATTTACTAGCTGACCCGTGCACACTTCTTTGGACGGCGAAAAAAACGCGTCGCTTTTTTAAAGATATTCAATTACTGCTCCACTCCCATTAGTCATAGCGTGACACTGATAAATGGACTATTCAACACAGAAAGAATTTTTAAAATAGGTTCATTATATCCAGAGATTACCCCCTACAACGTCACAAACAAACAAACACAAACTTTACCTCTTTATAATATTAGTATAGATTTAATTATTTTTACCTATCAAATACAACTAAACTTTAAAACAATTATTAAATGCTAATGCAATAACTTGCCCATACAGACGGAAGCCGAAAGCCAGCCATCAGACAGTCAACGCAAGTTGTTAGCGGCGGCTAAACTGCTAGCTGACGCGACCGCACGCCTCGTGGAGGCGGCCAGGCTATGTGCTTCTTCACCACAGGTATAATATATACATATACAGTTCTTGCCAAATAACTCAGCTGGCCAGAAGTTGCTGCGCAGATTTCAGATTTCGAACTCAATGGCGTGTGGGTGTTTTCTTTGTTCCTCTGATAGCTAACTTTAGGACAGCTTTGGTTGGTTAGTTGTCGTTGGTGGCGTTTACTGTATTCTTACTTATTACTTATTCTTCGTTCTTGTGATAATTTCCTTATACAGATTTAACTGATAAGTCTTCTTAGTTCCAGTTTGAGATTTTACGATATCGTTTTTCATTCAGCTAGATATTGTAACGAAGTCAAATTATAATGTTTGAAAACATTGTCCTATAGTCATTTGTGAAAGTTACTAGTTAGCCACTTATTGGTAGACATAGACAAGGGTTGTCCTTTAGGTTTATAATGTCAAAATCCTTGGAGTTAGACATTTTTGGCCATGGATATTTTGCGACATAGATATTCTGGGATTTGGATATTTAAGGACATTGAGATGAGATTCTTCGATATAGATGTGAACCAAAAGGTTGGAAAGATTGGTAAAACATTATTATTTTGAGGCAAGTATAATATAGTGTATTAATTGTCTGTAGGACCGTGAGAAGCAGGAAGCCCTGCGCAAGGCAGCTGAAGAACTCCGCTACATAACTGTTGACTACGCGCAGGGACAAGACATCGCCGGGACACAGGTCGCCAGGTTACAGGTATGTACTATGTATACTAAACTATCAAAGTTGATAAACATATTCAATACTAGATGACCCGTGCCCACTTCGTTAGGCGGCGAAAAAACGCGTCCCCTTTTTTAAACATATTTAATTACTGCTTAACTCCTATTAGTCATAGCGTGATAATATAAAGCCTATGACACTCCCCGATAAATGAACTATTCAAAACAGAAATAATATTTAATATCGGTTCAGTAGATTCAGAGATTACCCCCTACAACAAACACACAAACTTTACCTTATAAATTATAATAGAATATTAGTATAGATTACAATTACCAATAACACACAACACACGATATTTTAATATCTATAAATAGATGAACACGAAATGCGACCGATGTTTTATCAACTTTTGTAGTTGACTGTACTGCGCGGTGTAACAAATTAAACAAACTATTGTTGAATGCAGAATGTAATTTAATGTCAGGAGCCCATATCACGCTTGATCCCTAATACTTAGTAGTTATAGTATAGTTATATAACACTATGTGTTACGTTTGCAGGAGTCAGCTCGCCTAGCAGCGGCAAGTGCCACGCAGCTTGTGACGTCAGCACACAACGCTACGTCATACAACACTAACACCTACACTCAGGTAACTATATACACTCTAATACTACCTTCTTAAACCTATGTCTAGGTAGGTGACGTCACTAACTATTGTAAGGAAAGCTCACTTTGTATCTACATCTGCAGTACGCGCAATCTAACTTGTACGGGTTGAAGTTGTTGCAAATATCTGCGCAGATATAGACTTTGTTTTTAGATTTCTTGATCTTGTAATTATTTTGTACTTAAGTATAAAATTTCCCTTCATGAATTTCTATGACAATGGTTAATTCTCTATTGATACAAAAAACATATTCATATATTATATTGTACTTAACTATACAAAAAAAACATGTGAAAGGCAGCAGAACCATTATCTCAGCAGTGGGATAAAGGCTAGATGTTACAAATTCTATGAACCTCGGATATCATGTGTAGTGGGATTTAATATTTAATATATTGCTACAAATAACTCTATAATACTCATCATAACAGACCATTAATGTTCCACTGCAGGGACGGGCCTCCTCCTGTGACGGAGGGATACTTGGCCTACTAATACCACGCTGGCTAGACGGATTGGTATAGGGTTGAATTTCAAGTTTTCCTTCTTTTTATTTC
The DNA here is from genome assembly GCA_905475405.1 of Schrankia costaestrigalis. NCBI lineage: Eukaryota > Metazoa > Arthropoda > Insecta > Lepidoptera > Erebidae > Schrankia > Schrankia costaestrigalis. The sequence continues at coordinate 10,349,887 of FR997853.1, read as the reverse complement.
GTAAAGATAATATTCACCGATAGTCCCTTCGTCGGTATTTACGACACCCATGGGATGAGATGGGGTGGTGACATATTGTATTCTTACTCCGTCACCACACGGAGTACCCTATGATACTATTTATATGAGTTTGTTCTTTACTCAAAACCACTACTAACAAGTTTATCTATATTACCAGGAAACCCTGCTAGAAGAATGCAAGTCCCTGAACGAGCAGATCCCACGCGTGGTGGACGCTATCAAGGTGGCCTCAGTCAGGCCTGGCGAGGCCGCCGCGCAGCTCGACCTTATATCTGCTTCCGAAGCTTTCTTACTGGTGAGTAACAAGTTTTGTTGGTTAACCCCCTTACTCATAAACGCCTCTTAAATTTAGTCACTGTTTAGCGAGATTTTTATTAGCAAAACCAACCTTATGTCAAACAAAACCATAAGAATTTAAGCTAATCAATTGACTAACATTTAAGAGGCGTTTATGAATAAGGGGGTAAGGGTTTTGTGCATTTGCGGTGATTTTGTACTAGGTACGTGAAATTATAATGTATAGATTGGATCTAAAAATCTCGCAACGGTTTGGAGATTCGTGTATTGGTTTTCGTGATTACTCATTTGGAGGTTATATGTCATTTTATGCATTTGTAAAGATATCTTTACTAAGAATAATGACTGAAAGAATAATGAAAAAATATAGCTAATAATGGCTACGGATATCTGATCAAAGTAAAAAAGTATTTATCTGGTCAAAAATGTTTATGATATATTTATCATAGAAATAGCTATACTTCTCTTCGCAACATAAAAGATACAGATTTTGATTGGACATAGTGCAAAAACCGTGTATTGTTTTTGTATAGTAAACAAACTTGATTTTTAACTATTATTTTATCAACTGTACTACCTTCCCCCACAGCCCAGCGGTCACGTAGTATCCGCCTCCCGTGGAGCACTGCCGACTATATCGGACGGGCCCACAGCTAAGCGCCTTGCCGAGACCACGCACAGTTTCACCACCAGCTGCGCTGATCTCAGGTAAATACCATTTATACAGTTACATAACAAATGTTGACGGACATCTCTACACAGCGCCATCTGTTCCCAAAGTAAGCTAGGCTTAACCTGCTTGTGTTATGGCTAACAGAACAACGGATATTAATACTTGCATACTTTTTTTTTTAAATACATACATATTGTACATAGAAACACCCAGACCAATACAAATAATCATTGTTCATGCACACAAATATTTGCATTGAGCGGGAATCTAACCCGAGAACTCTGTGTAGCAGTCATGTTATATTTAAACACTACGCCACAGAGGTCGTCAAAATATAAAGTAATATTTTATTTTCATTCTACTAATAAAACTCCAATTTTGTTATTATAATAAAATATAAGCTTTTATTGCTGTATAATGTGACATATTCAACAAAAATAGGTATTTCTATACTAATATTATAAAGAGGTAAAGTTTGTATGTTTGTGACGTTGTAGGGGGTAATCTCTGGATCTACTGAACTGATTTTAAAAATTATTTCTGTGTTGAATAGTCTATTTATCGGGGAGGGTCATAGGCTATATAGTATCATGCTATGACTAATAGGAGTGCAGCAGTAATGAAATATGTTTAAAAAGCGACGCGTTTTTTTCGTTGCCCAACGAAGTGGGCACGGGTCAGCTAGTTATAAATATAAAACAGTGTTAAAACTTTATGTCCTTGTCCCCAACAGATCAGCAGTAGGTCGCGCGCGCATCTCGTGCAAGGGTCTAGAGCTGGACGCGGCGGCAGAGATCATCAGGTCTCTGCAGAGCGAGCTCGACGAGCTGGAGGAGGCGGCGAGGGCATTCGAGCTGAAACCTCTGCCGGGACAGACTGTACGTATATACTTGACTGTCTTTGTAAACAAACACCACATTTTGTACATTCACTAGTTTTTACTATCCGTGTGGTGACAGAGTAAGAATACAATATGTCACCACCCCATCATCCCATGGGTGTTGTAAAAACCGACTAAGGGAATAACCGTCAATATTATCTTTACGAAATAAAAAGAAGGAAAACTTGAAATTAAACCCTATAGCAATCCGTCTGCCCAGCGTTGTATTAGTAGGCCAAGTATTCCTTCGTCACGGGAGGAGGCCCGTCTCTGCAGTGGGACATTAATGGGCTGTTATGATGTCTAGTTTTTACATTAATCGCACACTTTGGTTTGAAAAATATCTGGAACGTAGCATAAGACATTTATACAATAGAAAAGATATGCATTATATTGATTTAACCACAATCCTTTATAAATTTTAAATAAATGTAATTTTATCCGACGTAAAATTTTACAGATAAAAATTAATTTGACATTTGTAGATTCTAGAATTGTTCTTGATTCGTAGTATTTTTTTTTTTTTTCTTTCTTTTTCTATCTATCTGCAATCAGCCCATTAGCTGTAATCAGATGTTTGGTAGTGTTTAACTGGTCGAGATTTTAACACCCAGCGGTGTGTCATCTCCAAATTGTCAGATCTTGCTTCATTTATATAGACGCTATTCGCTTCCTTTTAAGTCTGTATGTTGACTCTGTGGTGTTTAGCAGTGCCGCAGCTAGTATATTTATGCCTTTTTGATCACAATGTCTACAACGTAAAATGACTTTGAAGGATTACGCATAAAATGCATAATAACTAAGTAGCAAAAAAACTCACTTTTAAAATGGCTTCGAAGCAAAATGCCTCAAATCAATATCTCTAATGTGTTTTGACTAATTTGCAATACACCTGCATTGTTTCTTGTCTATGCAGCATAATGTCTCAAAAATTAAAACGACAATAAAGCATAATACACAATACGCTATAGGACTAAGAATCATAATTCATCGCTATCAAAAACGACGATAAATCAAATTGCCTCAAATTACCTCAAATTAATAATCAACGTAGTTTTTTATATATGGTTTTTATACAATTACTTTAATTTATGAATAATAAATGAAATAAAATGTTACTTTAATTATTACTGTTTATTTATTTCTTAAAGCAGACGAGTATCAGGTTTCTTCAAATAAATTAAATAGTAGATAAACTCCGTTTTTAAAATAGTTAAGGGCCGGTGTGTCATCATCATCATCATAACAGCCCATTAATGTCTCACTGCAGATTCAGGCCACCTCCTGTGACGGAGGGATACTTGGCCTACTAATACCACGCTGGCCAGACGGATTGGTATAGGGTTTAAATTCAAGTTTTCCTTCTTTTTATTTCGTGAAGATAATATTCACGGATAGTCCCTCAGTCGCTTTTTACGACACCCATGGGATGAGATGGGGTGGTGACATATTGTATTCTTACTCCGTCACCACACGGAATGTAGGTACTATCCAGAAATTCTGTCCTTCTGTCGTTACAGAAGGACAAGATTTCTACGCCCTAGATAATATGTCTTCACAATTAAATATATTAAACCAATAATCCTTTGCTTCCTTTTGCTACCTGAAGAATTATGTTGTAAATAATTGTTAACATTCGTGAATTGGACCATTGCTTGTACTTTTATGTGATGTAATTTGGAGTATTTTAGAGTTCTGGTCATAAAACTACTAAGATGTTTTGCATTTTAGGTATTTTGGATTTCAAGTCATCTTCACATAAAGGTATTTTACTACAAAGACGTTTGCCTTTAAAGTCGCGTTACTTCGTAGCCATTGTGATGTTCAACTATTTCACTACAAAGTCATTTTCATTTAAAGGTGTATTAGTACTAAGTCGTTATGATTTGAGGCATTTTGCTTTGAAGCCATTTAAAAAATGAGTTATTTTGCTACTTAGTCAATATGCATTTTATGCGTAATCCTTCAAAGTCATTTTACGTTGTAGACATTGTGATCAAAAAGGTATTTATGTGATGATGGAGCCTTTCCTTATAGTTCTTGCAAGACTCTTCTATAACCTCCTTTACTGTTGGCATTTCTAGATACTCATGCACTTCGCTGTTCCTTGTGAACCAAGGTGCACCACTTATTATTTTCAATACTTTATTTTGAAAACGTTGCAGTATTTCAATGTTAGATTGGCTTGCCGAGCCCCAAAGCACAATTCCATACGTCCAGATTGGTCTCAAGATGCATTTATAGATGAGGAGTTTATTATTTAAGCTCAATGTTGATTGTCTACACAGAATCCAGTGAAACTCTTGTAGTTTTCTGTTTGCTTGGTCTCTTTTACTTTTTATATGTTCTTGCCAGGTAAGTCTTCTGTCGATGTGCATACCTAGGTACTTGACGACACTTTTTTGAGGCAAAACGTCATTGCCGAGTTTCACAGGTGGACAATCTCCTCTTCTGAGACTAAAGGTTATGTGGATCGACTTGGTTCCACTAGCTCTGATTCTCCATTTTTTCAGCCATGTTTCAATCTTGTCCAGGTGGTTTTGGAGCTTTGTAGATGCGTTGGTTTGGTCTCTATCACAGGATAGGAGTGCAGTGTCATCAGCATACGTAGCGGTAGTAATTGAGCCTGAAGTGGGCAAGTCAGCTGTATACACGGTGTATAAGACCGGACCCAGAACTGACCCCTGAGGGACTCCCGCTTCTATGGGATAAAAAGTCGACAGACACTCTCCAGACTTGACTTGAAATAGTCGATTTTCCAAATACGATTTGAGAAGCATATGTGCGGGATGCGGTAAGCACATTTTTAGTTTACACAGAAGACCCTTGTGCCATACTCGGTCAAAGGCTTGCTGTATATCAAGGAAAACGGCTGAACAGTATTCCTTTCTTTCCAGAGATTGCCGGATAGTGTGAGTTACCCTGTGAATTTGTTCAGTTGTTCCGTGATTTGCTCGAAAGCCAAATTGGTGTTCCCGGAAAAGTTTTATTTTCTTTTAGCGTCGGTAACAGTCGTTGCAAAAATATCCTCTCAAAAATTTTAGACAGCAGTGGGAGTAGGCTTATTGGTCTATATGAAGAAACCTCTGAAGATGGCTTTCCCGGTTTGCATATCATATTTATAATTGAGAACTTCCAGATAAGTGGAAAATAGTGTATTCTTAATACTGCATTAAATAAGGTGGTAAGCAGTACAATTCCTTTTCTAGGTAGTTGTTTTAGAACCTCTGCTGTAATTAAATCGAAACCTGGGGCTTTTCTCATTTTAAGCTTATCAATTGTATTTTTCACTTCAGCGGGGGTGCACAGTTGTAACGGGAGGGACATTTGCTGATCGCTTTCGAAAATTTGATTTATGTCTTCCTCCGTATGTCTGATGTCCGGTTCATTAGGTTTAAATACATCTTTCAAAAATGCAGCAAATAACTCAGCCTTATCTGCGGGTTTCCTCGCCCATGATCCATTTGGATGTTTTATTGGGGGTATGTGTTCGTGAGGCCTTTTTAATGACTGAGTCATTTTCCAAAGAGAGTAGTCATCTGCTTTATAAGGTGATAAAGTTTTCAATTTTTCTTGTAATGTGTCGTTTTCATGGTCTTTTAGCATTTGTTTCAGATCTTTTTGTGCTTTATTAAGAGCTCTTTTATCGTGTGGGTTTCTACTTGTGTGCCACTGTCGTCTCAATCTCCGTTTTGCTGTTATCATTGCCCTTATTTCTAGTGTGTAGTCCTGTTTCTTGGGCATACATTTTATAGCTGGAGTAGAAATCCAAGCAGCTTTTTGGATTAGGTTTGTTGCATAAAAAGCTGCCTTGTCTATGTCTTCTTTAGATTTTAGTGACAAATGTAGATTGGCATTTTCTTCTATGAAGTACCGGAATGCGTTCCAGTCATTTCGTAGTACATTTCTTATGTTAGTTTTTAGTTAGTGGTTAAAACAACACCATCTTCAAGTCATAAAAGTATGGTTATTTTTGAGTGGTTCTGTTAAGAAAAAGTTTAATTTTTGAATGTTCAAAATTATATTTGCATTATAAATCGTTATTTCATGGCTATAGAATTAGATTCTTACTTATGAAATAGTTGTTTGTTTTCTGCGCAGTTTTTATCCTCTATTACGTCTTATTTTCTTTCAATGAAACCCCTTCTTTGTATAGAATGAATACTAATAATACATATGTTAACAGGAGCAGTGGTCCTCACAAACAATGAAGACAGGGTCTCGCTCGGCGGCGGCGGCGACGTCCGCGCTGGTGTCGGGCGCGCGGCTGCACGACGCGGCGGCGTGCGGGCGCTCCGCTGCCGACCTGGCCGCGTCGCTCAGAGACTTCGGCGCCGGCCTGCGGGGACACGCCGCGCAACGACCTGAGCGAGCTAACAGGTACCAACACTACTAATACATTTACCTATCATAGATTACCTAAATAGATTCCATATTCGAGTTATTTCTTCCGTCGTCCATAGATAGCGGGTTTTGCAGTTCTGGCAATTATATACTTTAACATGTTGTTCATAAGGGTGATACTCACGTTATGTATTACCTATGCCGTCAGCGACAAGTTATGTGTACCAGCGCGTATTAATGACACGCTTACCACGCCTACTTAGCACTTCCACTTGATTTTTTTCTTCCGTGGTTTAACCAAACGTAAAATAAAGAAATACGTTATAATCTTTAACTACGCTTTTCCCAATAGAAAAAGAAATTTCATGCTTAGTAAATTTTATAGTTTGTGTTATTTAAGACCCATTCTCATACATATGCACCCAAAGTTGGACGACCTCTATGGCGTAGTGGTTTTATAACATGACTGCTACGCAGAGGTCTCGGGTTCGATTCCCGCTCAATGCAAATCTTTGTGTCCATAAACATGATTGTTTGCATTGGTGATTAACTATGTATAATAGTATGTACTTACAAAAAAAGTATTTAAGTATGATTATCCGTTGTCTAGTATCCATAGTACAAGCTCTGCTTAGTTTGGGACTAGATGGCGTTGTGGGAATGTGTGAGGAATATTTTATTTATTTTTATAGACTAATATCATCTGGACGACAAGTGCTGTATTCATCGCAGACTCTCATAGAACATGTGAAGCGCTACCTCACTACTTCGGAGACTGTGGATACTACTTCCATCATGTCCATAGCTAAGGATATATCGCATGTGAGTATTTATACATTACATAATTTTATTTTCTGTCTGTTTCTATGACATAACAGGTTTGAATATTTAATAAGACAATATATTCATCATAACAGCCCATTAGTGTTCCACTGCAGGGACGGGCCGTGACGGAGGGATACATGGCCTATTAATACCACGCTAGCCAGACGGATTGGTATAGGGTTTAATTCCAAGTTTTCCTTCTTTTTATTTCGTAAAAATAATATTTACGGATAGTCCCGTAGTCGGTTTCTACGACACCCATGGGATGAGATGGGGTGGTGACATATTGTATTCTTACTCCGTTACCACACGGAGATACTTCGTATATAATCAACAATCATTTAACTCACATACAATATAACTTACAGGGCTTGGAGCAGACCTTAGAAGCGGTGCCATCTCACACAGAGCTAGACCTCGCCATGGAGAACATCAATGAAACACTCAACATACTCAACATGGGAGAGTTCCCGCCCTCCGACAAGAGCTACGGGTATGTTACACTTTACTGTTACTAGGGTTTGATGGCCCAGTCAAACTTCAAAATGCTTTATTTCATAAAATGTATCACAAATTGTTTGAAATCGTCTTTTAAAATTTACTTGAAATTGAAGCTATAGTTAAAATTATAGATCGACACAGACAAACGCCACAGCACTAAAAAAAACCAGTGAAAGGATGCCTCTTTTAGTGATGGAGGGAAACTTGTGTACAAATACTATGCTGTCTAGACGTAGAATACTTGACAGTGGGCTTTGTCTCAAGGTTTAGTCCTCATTACAATAAAATAGTCTTTATTTTGCAAATAACATATAGTTATCCTTACAAATATTAAGTTGGAGATTTCAGTAGTGCTACAGATAACTTGATTGATTGACCATAAAATCGCCCAAAAACTAAAAACCCTCTTGCCAAGGAGGACCCAAAGCGCGGGTTAAGATCATCTAAGTCTATATTCAAAGAGTCCCAGTTAAATATTTCAAGTAGGACGTAACCACCAATGCAAAATACAAACAGTCAGAATATAAACATTTGTACATCTTTCTTTATACTATATTATACTATAACTAATCTTCATTTCACCATTCCCACAGAGAGCTTCAAACAGAACTAAACTCCGCAGCAGTGGGACTGAACACCGCGTCTTCACAAGTAGTGGGCAGCGTGGACAAAACCGAAGCCTTAGGAGAGGCCAGTAGGACCCTCGGGGACGCCTTCAATAGATTGTTAGGAGTCTCCATGGAAATGGCCGGCCAGACTGAGGTATGACACTATTATAAGATTTATCTTCTTTGCCTGCCCTTATCCCATTTACTAGGGGTAAGCAGTTTTCTCCTTTCATACCCACCTGTCTGCCGTAATATAATTATTCACTCCCTTTTCTTTTACATCCTCTCTAACGCAGTCCATCCGTCTTTTCTTCTGTTTACATTGTTATAAGAGTAAAAAACCTTATTGCTTAAAAATATAAAACTGAAATCATTTTAATTTGGGACGGAAAATCCACTATTTTGTTTTATTTTTTACTTTTATATACCCAATGTTAGTTTCGCTGTAAATACGAATCTAAAAACACCTCGTTTCAAAAAATTTACCAAATAATATATTAAATTGCAGCATTAAAAGTATAATGTTGTGCTGCCTAAGTGGTATGGTTACAGTTGCGTGGAAATGTCGAGGGCTAATGGCTTTCGTGGAAAATAGTGCACCTAATTTGGTTACATTCTGTGCCCTATTCTCAAAACATGGAGGTTCGAATCCTACCTTAAACATTAATTTATTATACTGTTCGTTCTTTCGTCGAAATTGTTTTATAAATTCCGTACAATCCACACCTAAACCGCTTTATTAATGTAATATAATGTTTATTTGTTCCCCAGGACCGCGAAGCTCAGACCCTGATGGTTAGCTCAATGAAGAGTGTCACAGTCAACTCGTCCAAGCTGTTGGGTACTGCTAAATCTGTCAGTCAGGTAACTATATTATTGTTATTATTTTATAAAACTATCTAGGTACTCATGTGTTTGTGCGATCCACGGATGAGTGTCTTAAACTGGGTACTTTTTCTCAACTAATTGTCTTACTTCTTCTGTGATGGAGGGAAGCTTAAATAGGCCTTTGCCTCCTCTGAAATCGATATTTGAGACACTAATTTGTGGTGAACATCTATAATATTAGGCGTGGTGCATTCTACATCATTATTCAGATTTATTTATATATTGCAAACTTGAAATCTATGATAAAAATATTTATTATAATCTTTCTTTTAAATACCTCTTGCTAAAAATATAATTTCTAATAAATATGTATTATATATACACAGGACCTAACACGTCCCAACGCCAAGAACCAACTAGCAGCCGCCGCGAGAGCAGTCACCGATAGTATCAATAGACTCGTAAGTATTTGTTTATAGTTTTCATATAAAAATTACACCATTGTTGCATAAAAAATCAATCTATTTCCAGTGGAGTATGAACGGCACAATGACAAAGAAACTAGCGGTTACCAATTATGTGTTAAAAGTCCCCATAAGCGATAGTTGTAATAATAAGTATAGTCTATACTTTCCTCATTTATAAACAAAGCTATTAGTAACAACTGGAAATGAACGAAAGTAACGAAGTCAAAATGAAAATAATGTCCAAAATATGGTGAAAACATTCCAAAGCTAAAGCCTATAATCCTAGATATATTTCAATAGTGAATGTGTAAAAGATTTACATGAAATACAGAATCAATCAGAAATTTAATTTTCCAGTTGAGTCTATATTTTCATATTTTTAAATTCGACTAAAGTCTTTGATACAATCTTTACTAAAAATCTATTCTATCTAGAATTAAATTATCAAGCTTTGATTCAAGTAATTTGTAATTTGTTTTATTTCTTATTTTATATGCCTTTAAAACAACAGATTTTTAAACAATTTGTTAATCTCCAGTCTAACCAAAATTGGGGTTCCGCAAGGAAGCTTATTGGACCTAACTAAAACTACATACATATTCCCAGGTCGACGTATGTACGGAGGCAGCCCCTGGACAGAAAGAGTGCTGGGCAGCGATCCGCAGCATCGAGAGCTGTCGCCCACTGCTGGACTCGCCCACGCAGCCCGTCACAGAGCTGGGCTACTGCGCTTGCCTTGACACTGTTGTTGAGCATAGCAAGAGTCTTAGTAAGTACCTCTATTAAGCATGTATTATACATAAGCCTTTGTCTTAAATCACTCTATCTATTAAAAAAACCCGCTAGAACATCCGTTGCGTCGTATAAAAGATTTAGGCATGTATAGGGATGGAAAAACTCAAACTCAATGTAATATAACTGTCTTAATCTCTTTATTATAAGTGTCTGTAAGATATTTTCTCTTAATGTGGGTGTACCTCAGGGTTCCATTTTGGGTCCACTTCTCTTATTTTACAAATATTTACAAAGTGGTTTTGAAACGTCTTATTCATTGTTTACAAAAGTATTTTTTTTAATATTGTGTCTACTGGCGGGACAGGCAACTTAATTTTGTTATAAAGTCTGCTAACATGTTTTACATTTAATAACTATTTCTCTCAGGCGAAGGCATGTCGTCGATGGCATCATCAGTAAAGCGCAGTGAGGTGGAGCAGTTCTGCCGCGCCGTGCAGACTGTGGCTGGTGCCGTGCAGGGGCTGGTGGAGTGTACCGCGCAGTCTGCTTACTTGGTGTGTATATGACTGTGATTTTGTTACAATTTTAATCAACTACCATCCGTTGGCGTCATTTCTGGACTGTATTCCATGAGGTTTGATATGGTCATATTAGTGTTTTTAATTTTTTTTTTTAATGGAAAAAGTCATTTATACTTAGATATGGAAAACAGTCACTACGAGGTCGAGGTTTAGAGTCCCGTGCAGGACAATTCTTTGTGTGATACAGATACAAATTATTGTCTTGAATCTAAATGTTCTCTATGTCTGTTAAGTTGATGTTTGTAAACACAGGGCATGGTGCAAATGCCACCGAAGTAGCCGCACACTATTCTAAAACTGTTTGAGTTTTTCGACACCATTGACACGCGAGAACAAGAAGAAGGGCATGATATATGCATGAGTTGTTTTTAAAAAAAAAAGTACGATCCATAAATTATTGTCCTGAATCTGGATGTGTTTAGTAATCTATCTGTTTGTAAAGTTCTCGCGTCATAGGGCATGATCCTTAATCCCTGTGGTTATCTTTTAAACAAGAAAGAATTAACTTGTTATTTCGTTTGCAGGTAGCAGTATCAGACGAGACTAGCGTGGCAGGTCGCCCCGGTCTAGTCGACCAGGCGCAGTTCGGTCGCGCCGCGCTAGCTATCGACCAGGCCTGCAGGGCTCTGGCCGACACTTCTAGCAATCAACAACAGGTGAGACATAATATACAATTGTTTTTGGATGAAAACAAAAATATATCAGAAATCATTCATCCTGGATATTTTCATGGCTTATTGTAAGTAAATGATGCTAATGAAATATTGCGCCAAAATGCCCAAACAAATGGAAAAAACATCCAAAAACAAATCATTCAGACACTTTTTGTCTGAATGTAAATAACAAATGCAATTGAAACTCTGCTAATTCGGTAACAACAAATATTTCAATTTGAACGTTAAATTAATCATCCATTTTTGCAACTTTTTTACAGAATGTAAGTATAGATACGATTAAAAACTCTGCGCCATGTTGTGCCAATTTCACAAAGTTTTTAATTTGGAACCAAAAACTAATCATCCATTCTTGATAAGATATTACATTCTTTACTAAATGTAAATTATAGATGCTAATCAAATTACTTGCCAAAAAGGAAAACTCTTATCTCAATCTAACAAACATTAAATTTTCATTAAATCATCCATGTCCGAAACTTCCGTCACAACTACTAGTATCACTGTATCACGCAGGTGCTGTCGGCGGCGACAGTGATAGCGAAGCACACGAGCGCGCTGTGCAACGCGTGTCGCGTGGCGAGCGCGCGCACGCAGCACGCGCAGGACAAGCGACACTTCGTGCAGGCCGCCAAGGATGTCGCCAACGCGACCGCGCACCTCGTCAAGGAGATCAAGGCGCTCGACCTGGACTATAGCGAGGTAAGCTTATCTATTACATAATATATTATTATCTATGTTTGTATACATTATCTTAAGTAAGTAATTTTAGCTCTGCTTTATTGTATTTAAATGTATGTTTCATCAGGCGTATCAGTATATCTTTAAGCACGGATATTGAGCACTGTAGTCTGAAACACAGGAGTTAATCCTAGTTCAGACACAGATGATTTTTGTAAAATAGGTTAAGTTTATACTGAATAAAAGATTTATATTATTATATATTATCCTACAGAGACGTTAACACATGTACACTTACGAAGGCAACAGAATAAAATCAGCCCAGACATTAACAACAACTTGTTGGCAAAGTGGCAAACAGTAGTATCAATCTATCAAAAAATTAATTTAAAACCAAAAACAAATCATCCAGTACCGAAACTTTTTTGTCTTATACACATGCAACTCTAACTCCGCGTCAAAATTAGAGATAAATGTGCCAATCTAACAAAAATTGAATTTGGATCCTTGAAAAAAATCATCCATTCCCGATACTGTTAAAACTAAATGTAAAATAATATATTCTATTGTGAATTATTTTTCATCAAGGAATAAGTTAAACAGAATTATATAATGTCCTGTTATAACAAATGTGTTGTATAATTAAAACATTTCGAATGGAGTTCCGCAGGGTTCACTTTTTGGTCCACCATGCTTTCTTATCCTTTGCCATTTGTTATCTGACATTAAAATTATCAATCATCAATACTAATACAATAAAGAGGTAAAGTTTGTGTGTTTGTGACGTTGTAGGGGGTAATCTCTGGATCTACTAAACCGATTTTTTAAATTCTTTCTGTGTTGAATAGTCCATTTATCGGGGAGTGTCATAGGCTATAGTATCACGCTATGACTAATAGGATTGGAGCAGTAATGAAATATGTTTAAAAAAATGACGCGTATTTTTCGCGAAGTGGGCACGAGTCAGCTAGTTATTAATATATTTGTTGCAGGCTAACCGAGCTCGTTGCGCAGCGGCGACAGGCCCTCTACAAGACTCAGTGCGTAGTCTATGTCAGTTCGCGGACAGTCCCGAGTTCGCTTCCATACCCGCCAAGATATCTCCACAGGCCAGGAAGAACCAGGAAGCTATTTTGGATTGTGGGAGGTAGGTTCAAATAGAAAAATATTTCGTTAAGTAAAGATTTTTTGACGACCTCAGTGGCGTAGTGGTTATATAACATGACTGCTACGCAGAAGTCTCGGGTTTGATTCCCGCTCAATGCAAATCGTTATGTGCATGAGCATGATTGTTTGCATTGATCTGAGTGTTTTCTATGTATAATAGGTATGTATTTACAAAAAAAAAGTATTTAAGTTATGTTTATCCGTTGTCTATTACCCATAGTACAAGCTATGCTTAGTTTGGGACTAGATGGCGTTGTGTGAAAGTGTGAGGAATATTAATTTTTATAATCTTTTCTGTTTTCAAAGAAAATATTTTGATAATCACGAATACATTTAGAAATTTTTGTCCCTATGCAAATATTTTTAAAAGTGGAGTTCCCCAGGGTACATAATTTCGGTCCTTTATTATGATTTTTTTTGGTTTCATTTTTTGTTCATTCCTAAGTTATTATGTTACCCTGTTGGAATAAAATACGCTTTCTTTCTTTCATCTTTTCTCTAATTAAGCCTAAAAGTTAGTATATCTGTTTATTAATATAATGTGTATTTCCATCAGGAACATAATATCTGGATCGTGCTCAATGCTGGAGTCAGCTCGCTCGCTGGCCGTCTCACCAGCAGAACGCTCACACTGGCAACTGCTGGCTCAGCACAGCAAGACCGTCTCCGATAGTATCAAAGCGCTGGTTACAAATATCAAGTACGTTAGACTATTCTACTATTTCTTTTATCCATCTGTAGCATCATCTAGCGCCTTACTCAAGCGAACACCCTACACTATCTCAGTACCCCCACACAATCAACAGATGTCGCCACTACGTCCTGAATCGCGATATCAAAATTCGCGCAGCGATTCCACATATATACAATGTCCGACACATATATACAACGGGCAGTTGTCCCGCCAGGCACGATCACCTCGCCTGGTCCCTTTTCGTTGGAGGCGTGGTGCTGTTACGTCACCGCGACCTCTACACATCCATCAGCCAATAGACGTCTCGACCCTGCGCGGTCCATAGCCTCTGTCATCCGTCGGTGTCCCGCCGTCCTAAGGCTCATAGCACATATAACGTAACGTAAACGGATCGTCACCGTATCAACTCGAGCCGTTCAGTATTATTTGTATGAAACTCTTTACTGCAACGCACACTAATCGGTATCGTAATGTAATCGGATTTTTGACGTTTGACACCGAGGAAAAAGGCGAGGCGATGCCGATCCGTTTACGTTACGTTATATGTACTATGAGCCTAAGACTTCAAGACCTATCTTGATCTAAGTTGTTGTACTCTTACTCCGCGTACCGAAGTACAGTCAACAACATAAGTTGATTAACACGTCAAATCTTACAAAACATGTCAACGCTAAAAGCTTCAATAAGTAACTATCGTGACGAGAAGAGAAAATAGACTTATCATTTGTAATGTCCTACAAACACTGAAGACCAATATTCCATAAATCGCTGAGCCTTAAAATATATATTATTGACTGTATCTAACATATCAGCCTATTGACGTCCACTGCTGGACATCGGCTTCCTTTAAATATCACTGACCCGTGCCCACAGCGTTGGGTGGCGAAAATAACGCGCCCCTTTTTTAAACATATTTCATTACCGCTCCACTCATAATAGTCATAGCGTGATAATATATAGCCTATGACACTCTTCGATAAATGAACTATTTAACACAGAAAGAATTTTTAAAATCGGTACAGTAGATCCAGAGATTACCCCCTACAACGTCACAAACACACAAACATTATCTCTTTATAATATTAGAATAGATTAAAGATTGAAGAATATCTATACAAGAGCAATATTTCCATTCTTGTAGCCTTCTTATGACACATAACAGTAATTAGAATGGTATTGTCTCACAGGGAGAAGGCTCCAGGTCAACGCGAGTGTGGCGTGGCGCTGGACACGCTGGGCAAGCTGCTGAGAGAACTGGACAACGCCGCCATGCAGGCAGTGGGGCAGGAACTTGCGCCCAGGAAGAATAACACGCTTGAAGGTATGTGTCACAAGTTTTTATTTTAAGAAATGCGGTTGGAAAATCCAACTAAATAAAATATATCATCATCATAACAGCCCATTAATGTCCCACTGCAGGGACGGGCCTCCTCTCGTGACGGAGGGATACTTGGCCTACTAATACCACGCTGGCCAGACGGATTGGTATAGGGTTTAATTTCAAGTTTTCCTTCTTTTTATTAAGTAAAGATAATAAAATATATACTAAAATAAATCCTCTGGTTTGTTGTATCTTGGAATGAAATGGTGTTGTATCCTTATTAGGATGTATATTAAAAATCTTAAAAAAAAAAATATTTAGTTGCGATTCTTATAAGGCCCTACCTATGAATGCGGTAAGCTGTAATTGAAAGAACACGCAGATACTAACTACAAAATAAAGTAGCTAACTAACATAACCTCAATAGCTTGCAAAATATTGGAGCCAGCTTCATGAAATAAATGCTAAATAATAGACTACATAGTATTGTATTATAAATAGAAGTATTATAAACAGAAGTAAATTGATTTATTGATGATTGTATTAAATCCATAAATCCTACTTCCTACTAATAATATAAATGCGATAGTATGTGAGAATGGATGGATGAATGTTTGTTACTCTTTCACGCCAAAACTACTGAATGGATTTTGATGAAACTTGGGATATAGGTAGTTTAGGGCGTAGAATAACATTTAGGCTATCTATACCACGCGAGTGAAGCCGCGGGCTAGTTAAAAATGAAGACATTCTAAAATGTTGTATCCATAGTGGGCTTGTAGCAGTGCTACCTTATTGTTGACGACTTTCGAACAGAGGGTCTGCTTGTACGAATGCCACCTCAAAGCAATAACAAGAAAATAATACTTAGATATTTTTTTGTAATTAAACTGAATCCAGACCGAATCGAACTAATACGTATTATGTTTGTCTGCAGGTTACACAGAACAAATAGAGAACAGTGCCACAGAGATGCTGGAGAGACTGGAGCCCGTCAGAGTGGCTGCCAACTGCGAGGCTGAGAACTTGGGACATGCCGTTACACAACTGGTATGTATACTCACTATACAGTTAGGAACCACACACTTAAGATGTTGTTAAGTATAAACGCGTCCTAGTTAGGACGGCGGGACGGCCGATGGATGAGGGAGGTACAGGACCGCACACGGAGTCAATACTTGGAGGAGGCCTATGTTCAGCAGTTGGCTGATATTATGATGATGATGAACGTCACAAACTTGAGTATAGTTTATTGTAGTGACGTGGATAGAGCCACAGCTATATAAATGTACTCTATTCATACACAATATTATTTGGTTCATCATAACAGCCCAATTATGTCACACTGCAGGGACGGGCTTCCTCTCGTGACGGAGAGATACTTGGCCTACTAATACCACGCTGGCCAGACGGTTTGGTATAGGGTTTAATTTCAAGTTTTCCTTCTTTTTACTTCGTAAAGATACTATTTACGGTTAGTCCCTTAGTCGGTTTTTACGACACCTATGGGATGAGATAGGGTGGTGACATATTGTATTCTTACTCCGTCATTACACGGACAATTTTTATATTGTGTGAGTATTTATTTCTAAAAATGAGTAGAGGACAAAATTACTTCACCGAATTAGCAGGAAAATGTACGTTGATGTAACCGTACATACACATGACTAATTTGGTTAACGAGACTGGGACTTGAGAGGCTAATCAAGTCCCAGTATCTTTGGTCTCGTCTCCAGGTTGGTCATAGCATCGGAGGCGAAATCTTCGAAGATCTAGGTTCTAGTCCTGTATCGAGTAACAATTTTTTTCACTGTTTTTGATTATCTTTTTCACTATCTCAGGTATCCTACTGCTCCCCACTGGTATCAGGCGCGGTGGGCGCCGCGTCCAACATCACGGAGTCCACGGCTCAGGCCAGTCTGCTGGAGCACACGCGCACCGTGCTGGAGACTGCCTCACAGCTCATCGCGGACGCTAAGGCAGCCGCCGGGAACCCTAGGGTAGGTTTATATTTGTTTCACTACTTGATGACTGGGATGTCGCTTTTTAGGGTTACGTAAAAAACGGGACTCTATTACTAAGGCTCTGCTGTCCGTCTCTTTGTCTGTCACGAGGCTCTCATGAACAATGACACATAGACAGCTGAAATTTTTATTGTATTCTATGTATGTAGGTATTTACAAAAAAAAAGTATTTAAGTATGTTTATATAAGGAATTTTTCTTTATTTAACTGTTGCCGCTATAACAACAAAATACTAAAAATAAAATAAATATTTTAGAGGGTTTCCATATAACAACTGTGATTTTTTTTGCTCGACATTGATAATGGCAATAGGTAGAGACTTGAAATGTTTACATGTTCTTTTTGCCCTTTTTATAGGCAATGGTACGGAATCCTTCGTACGCGAGTCCAACTCGCACTTATAGTTTATTCGCGATTAGAATGCAGTGACTCATCAGGGGTAAGGGTGTATTTACAGTGGTGTTAAAAGTCAAACAAAATTTGAAAACATTTATAAAATTTGAAAACATAATACATTTTATAAAATTTTCTTAATCGCTTATAATTTAGAGGGGCGGGGCTAGTTCGGCGGACAATGACAACTCATTGCATTCTAAACGCGAATGAACTATAGCCGTTTTATTTTGGTATTATTTGGTTTGTTTAGGATATTCCTACTAAAAATATTATAAATGCGAAAGTTTGTGAGGATGTATGGATGAATGGATGTGTGTTAACTCTTTCACGCAAAAACTACTAAATGGATTTTGGTGAAATTTGACACATATGTAGTTCAGGGTGTAGAATAACATTGAGCTACCTAGCGAACACGGGTGAAGCCGCGGTCATCAGCTAGTTATAACATAGTGCTATAGTCTAAACGTGTCCCCCCCCCCCCCCCTGCAGGCGGTGTCAGCACAGTCCCGCGCAGAGTCATCAGTCTCCTGGTGTCGCGGTGCTCTGCACGAGCTCACCGCCAGCGTGAGGCAGCTCAGCGCCGCGCGGGGCGCCGTGGGGCCACTGCTGGACACGCTCGCGCGGGCCACTGCACGACTCACGGAGCACAGGTACTGTACACCACATTACCATACTGAACTTAACCGAAAGCGCGAATACACTCCACAAATAAAGCTAAGAGATGCTAGTTTAAAACAACTTCGGTTCGTCATTATCACCTTCTCGGTCTATACAAATGCTTCTTCACCCTACATTTCAGATGTGATATTTCGTAACCTAATGGTTCGACATAGAAAAGAACTCCCAATTTTAATTAATTTTTGGGAATTATTTTCTGTATGTGACTACAAATGTAGGTAAAAAAGTCATTAACGTTTTCTTAGACTTGACAAAAGTGTTCGATACAAATCTAAATAAGTTTGCGTTTTTCAAAAGTTACCTGTCGGAAAACAGACAATATTTTAAAATTCGTCATTAGATAAATTGCAAGCTAGGGGTTCCACAGGGCAGTATTCTAGGACCTATGTCTTTCCATACTTATATGTATTAATTGCCTTTGTCAAATGTCAAAAGTTTAAGAAGCATGTCAATTCTCCTACCTTAAAATCGTTAAAAATTCGTTAAGTTAACTTTAGTTGTCAAATTGTCACACAATAGGTAAGACAATTTAACAACAAAAGTTAACTTAACCGAATTTTTAACGATTTTAAAGTACTAGAATTGACATGAAGTTTAAAGAATTTGATTATTCAATGAGTATTTATTGAAGAAATCTATACACATAAATATATTGCTTTTATAACCCAAACAAAGTTGCGTAGATCAACTGGTTATATATTTAAAAAGTCATCATTTTAAACCCGAACATAAATAGAAGTGTACGTCACCACAAGAGTAGAGTGTGGCCTTAACCGCGCCGGGTCAGCTGGTTTGTTATATTTAGACTAACTGACACATAAACGTATTTACTACCTCGATAGCATAGCGGACGTATATGCGTATATAGAGTGCGTCGAATTACACGAAAGACAAATACCTGTGCAATCCCCAAATTGATGTCTTAAGAGAAAAACGCTCTAAGAGGATTTTTTTTTTCTAGTTATATATCAACAATTCTATCATAGGTATACAATTTATATGATGATAAAAGCTTGCCGTGTGGTGTCGGAGTAAGAATACAATATGTCACCACCCCATCTCATCCCATGGGTGTCGTAAAAACCGACTAATGGACTATCTGTGAATATTATCTTTACATAGAAAGAAGGAAAACTTGAAATTAAACCCTATACCAATCCGTCTGGCCAGCATGGTATTAATAGGTCAAGTATCCCTCCGCCGCGGGAGGAGGCCCGTCCCTGCAGTGGGACATTAATGGGCTGTTATGATAAAAAGCTTGTTGCGAGTACCTTTTGCATTGAGGTATTTCATCTGCTAATATTAAATAACATTAAATATTTAAAAATTTCAAAATCGAGACTACATTAACCGATGATCTCACCTTATAAACGAGGCTTATTAATTAATTACTCTCAAGTGATACCGCTCCTATTCATAAAACATTACGTTGGCGTACTGCCAATATAGTTCAAATATCGATGATACAATATATTACTAAAGTTATTTATTACATGTAGTGATTCATACACTCACGCTGTATTCCCATGGGGACAGGCAGTGATTACTGAACGATACGTACAGCTTTAATTCATGTACATTTATACATTTCCTCACACATTCACACAAGGCCATCTAGTCCCAAACTAAGCAGAGCTTGCACTACAGGTTACTAGACAAAGGATTAACATACATAAATATTTTTTTTTTTTAAATACATTTATATTATACAAACACCCAGACCAATGCAAACATTATGTTCATGTACACAAAGATTTGCATTGAGCGGGAATCGAACCCGAGACCTCTGCGTAGCAGCCATGTTATATAACCACTACGCCACAGAGTTCTTCATGCATTCATACAAGCCTTTCTGTTACCTGTTCTTTCTTAAAATCACTTATTACCTCTCTGTAAGTCTTCTTAGGGCGTCTACTGGCCTTTAATAATACTTTCGCCTTAACTTATTACTTGAATGTGAATCGTACAAATGATTGTTTTGTCATAAAAACCCAAACTATTGAAAAATCTTTAAATAAAAACCCTAAGGCCCGAATTCCTCTGTCGCTGATGTCGGTCGCTGACGTCGGTCGCACGTACGAATATACGTTGTGTTCTATGAAGCACCGCACTGTGACGCTGACATCAGCGGCGCGCGAGTTGCTACGCGCCGCTGATGGCGCGCGTCGGTCTCGCTCGTCAGTGCCGCGTTCGTCGGTCGACCGACGCGCTATAGAACTCTATGAGCATCCTTACTCTGTTCCTGACCGTCGGCAAGAGCGCGTACAGTCGCCCGCCACCATGAACATTGATACTTAACGTGTGGTTGCCGAGGTGCGCCTACGTCCTGCATTGTGGGATTTATCGAATGAACGTTACAAAGATCGCGATGCCAGAGCAAAATTTATCATTTGTCCTCCTATCCTCCTAGGGTGAATGTGATATTTTTTTTTCTGTATTGACGCAGTCTCCGCTTGCTTAAGTATGCTGCAGCAACTAAACAATATAAACGGGTTCATAATAATATCCCAAATTCAAACTCGGCTTCACAAATCCACTTGGAGACGCCTGTACCGTGGAGTGGTCAGTATCGCAATACGGATGTTTTCATTGGCGCCGATGGTCAGCGCGTTACGCGACTGACGGTACGCGACCGACGTCAGCGACAGAGGAATCCGGGCCTAACTGCTGTGACGTGGTATTACTAAGTCAAATAACTGACCACGTCCAATCCACGTCGACCATACGAGCGTTTATTTAACATACGTAGTATAAATATTTACTATCAAAATGTTCGTGGTTTACGAACTAAAACTAACGTATTTTTTAATAATTTATTACTTTGTTCTTACGATGTTGTTTGTCTGAGTGAGACGTGGTTATTGCCTGGCATATTTAATGCTGAATTATTCGATGATAGGTACAATGTTTACAGATGTGATAGGGATTATGCCTCTAGGTCTGACAAAATGGGTGGTGGAGTTCTAATTGCGGTCAGAAAGGGCATTGAGATTGCTGACTTTAATATTACCCCATCAAATGATTTTATGTCGGCTGACATATTGTCATTGAGTATTAAAATTGGAGAACATTCATGTAACTCAAAAATTAGACTGTATTGTTGTTATTTTCCACAGAATAATAATCAACTTAATCATGAAGATGCATTCTATGATAGTGTTGGCCGGTCTGTTATTGCTTTTCCTAATGACAAATTTCTGATATTGGGGGATTTTAATGTGAGAAATGCGGTCTGGGTGGCAGGTGAGCATAATAATGAAGCTATCCTAAATTTGACAAATAGCAATGTGGATGCCCTGGTAAGTGCCTTATCACATTTTATGTCTTACAACCATTTTAAACAGTACAATTTAATACATAACTCTAATGATAGGCAACTTGATCTTGTAATGGGAAATATAGTCTGTAATGTCTCAAAATCAACATCACCTCTTGTAACTGAGGATTTGCACCATCCTGCTCTGGATATTTCTACCAGTAATATACACTTTAAGTCATTGCATTCACCACCAAGACTGGTGCGAATGTTTAGAAGTGCAGACTATGACATTATAAATAACTTGATTTCTGCTGCTGATTGGGATTCTATTCTTGATAAGTATGATATAGACCAGGCCTTGATGGAGTTCTATGAAACTTTGAATAACATTATTGAGACTCATGTACCTGTCAAAACTGTACACAGTGACAATAAATTTCCACTATGGTATTCATCGGCCTTAAAAAAAATTATAAAAGAAAAATTGAAATACCATAAAAAATGGAAGCGGTTCGGTCATTTTGCAGACTATTCAAGTTTTGTACTTTTAAGAGACAGGCAGAAACGAGTAGCTAAAGAGTGTTTCGATAATTATATACAAAAAACAGAAAATATTATTGCAAAAAATAGCAAACATTTCTGGGCTTATGTTAATTCCAAAAAGAAAACTGATAATTTGCCTGACAGATTACATTTAGAAAATATTACTTCCTCTGATGGTAAGGCAATCTCAGATCTGTTCAATACTCATTTTAGTTCTTCATTTGAAAATGTAGATGTAACTCCTCCAGTTAACAACAATATTTATAGTAATGCAGCATTGAATATTGCCGAAATTAGCGTCCCACTAAATACTGTTACTAAATATTTGAAAAATTTAGACATTGATAAGGGTTCTGGCCCTGATGGCATTCCTCCCTTGTTTCTGCAGAAGTGTTGTGAAGCTCTATCAATTCCACTTTGCAAATTATTTAATTGGTCTATTCGGTCTGGTATCATGCCATTGTTATGGAAGCAGTCTTATGTGGTACCAATTTTTAAAAATGGAGATAAGCATGATATTAAAAATTACCGTCCCATTTCTAAGCTTAGCGTTATACCTAAACTATTTGAGCATATTATCTGTGATATGATCACCCCTCTTATAAGACCTATTCTCATACCTGAACAACATGGATTTATTTCTCAGAAGTCTACCGAGACGAACTTATGTGAATTTGTTGACAATATAACCATCGCTATGGATAAGGGCTTTCAGGTGGATGTTATTTATACTGACTACTCCAAGGCATTTGATAAGGTTTCACATAAAATCCTAATAAGCAAACTTGAGCAAATCGGTGTGCACGGTGATCTTCTTAGATGGCTTGAATCTTACCTACGAGACCGTAGTCAGGCTGTGACCATGAAAGGCTTCTGCTCTACATTTACACCTGTAACCTCGGGCGTACCGCAGGGCTCGCATCTCGGACCACTCTTATTTAATATATATATAAATGATGTCTACTTAAATTTCAATCATTCTAACTTTATTTTATATGCTGATGACAAAAAAATATTTAAGGTAATAAAAACTGTTGAGGATTGTCACAACCTTCAACAAGACATTAATAATTTATGTAATTACTGTAAGAATAATATGTTATACCTTAATATTGATAAGTGTAATGTCATAACATTTACTAGGAAAAATAAATATATAGAATACAGCTACAAAATAGATAATGAAAATATTAAGAGAGTGTCCGAGGTGCGGGACCTAGGTGTCCTGTTGGATAGTAAATTAATTTTTGATAGGCATGTAACATCCATAACAAATAAAGCGTTCAAAATGTTGGGCTTTGTACTGCGAATCACAAAAGATTTTAAGCATGTATCCACACTGTTGCTTTTGTATAAGACTCTTATCAGACCCATACTTGAGTATGGTTCTACAGTGTGGAATCCTCAATACAATGTATATATTAACCAAATACAGAGTATTCAAAATAAATTTAATAAGCATATCGCTTGGAGAAACATATGTTTAGAAGAAATACCCGACTTACCATCTTTAGAAACACGTAGAAATGAGAGAGATTTACTTTTTCTGTACAAAATAATAAGAAACCACTTGGACTCAACTTACCTTTTAAATAGAATAGGTTTAGTGTGTCCACGTATTACTGCTAGAAAGAAAATTGTATTCCATATTCCCTCTTTTAGAACAAATTATGCTAAAAATTCATTTATATATAGATCATGTCACTCATTTAATAACCTGAATGTTAGTAATAATGGAGCCATTGATATTTTTGTACTTTCCTTACCTAAATTTAAAAACTTAATTCATGACTGTCTGGTCCCTACAGTCAACTAAATACTTTTTGTTTTGTTTTTAATTTACTTGTATATGTATCTATATTAGTATAAGTATATATATATATATATAATAATATTGTCTTTTAGGCGCTATGTATGCATATTTAAGAGTGGAAACTGTTTTGGTTTAAGTGTAGTTTATAAGCATAATAAGACTGTATGTTATAACTGTTTGTTTCCCAAATATATAAATAAATAAATAAATAAATAAATACCTACATCATTATATACAAAACAGCTTTCAACTATATTGAGTAACAACAACATATACTTACATATATTAACTATATAGTTATTGACTTCAGTAAACGTAACGTAACGTTGAGACTTATACGCGTTTTAGTCACTAGAAATACGCGTTTAAATATATTAAAGTTTATACTAAAAATAATCAATGCAACCCTACGAAAAATTCAGGTGTGTAGTGCTTTGAAAATTTTGTGCGTGTGTGAATTAAAAACGTAGGACGCCCCCCAGCTAGGTTCATCGACGACCTCATAAGGTCTCTGGGTCGGACTGGATGCGGAAGGCGCAGGACCGTGTTCTGTGGCGCGTGTTGAGGAAAGGCCTATGTCCAGCAATGGACTGCGATAGGCTAGTTGATTGATTGATTGAAAGATGGTTTAAAAGCTTTAATACTACATAGCGTTCTTCTTATCTCTATGTGAAATTGTTAAAACTTAAAATCATCATCATCATATTAGCCTATGTACTACTGGACATAGTCATCCTCTAAGTATTTGCGTGTTTACCTTGTGCGATCCTGTGCCTCCCTTATCCACGTAAATGTGTTAGAAGTTAAAATATTAAATTATTTAAAATGGTGTGCAAATCTTTAAAGGTTGATCAGTGCTTATTGGTTTGTATTTTGTTATGACAGCACCGTTATGGCTTCAGCATCATCCATAACCAACAGTCCGAGTTTGCCAGTTGTCAAATCTCTAATAGTCCTAAATACAACATTATTTAAACCACGTGGTATTATTATTATTTTGTAGCACCCTTTTTATTATTTTAAACTCATCTATACTAATATTGTGTGATTGGTGGATATACTGAACCGATTTTAAAAATTCTTTCTGTGTTGAATAGTCCATTTATCGGGGAGTGTCATAGGCTAAATAATATCATGCTATGACTAATAGGAGTAGAGCAGTAATGAAATATGTTTAAAAAACGGACGCGTTTTTTTCGCCGCCCATCAAAGTGGGCTCGGGTCAGCTAGTATTTTATAAACGCCGATCATCAATAATATCATCAACGCCGATAGGTAACATACCGAGTCGGACGTGTGCGTTAATAATTAATAAATTAATTAGTGTTTAGCGCGGCGTAAGCCGACGCTCGCTACTTTACGTCATGAGTGATATACTTGTGCCGAACGAGCTGCTGTCGTTCTTGCAGCAGAAATTGGATGTGATGGACGAACTATCCGCCATTCAAATCTGCGCAACCAACTTCAGCGAAGAAGATATTGCTGCCTCTAAGCTGCAGTTGTATACCGTTCTAAATAAACGTGACCAGATGGTGTCCCGCCGGCGTGACGGGACAAAGAAAAGTCTACAAGACATAATCACGCTTCTAAAAGAAACCGATCCTGACGACGTGCCGACGTTTGTAGCGAAGGACCTCAACAAGTTGCCTCCTGTCACCTTCGACCACGTCGATGTTACCAGCCTCCTCAAGGACATTGTCTTTTTGAAGGCAAGTTTAGCAGATGTGCAAAAGAAGCTGAGCTCATCTGAGACAATCGTAGTAAGTCTACGACAGGAAGTCGACGAGTTGCGCAGGAATGTTACTGTTGTAACTAGGTCACCGACCTGTGTCAATGTCAACACACGGCGAGGAGCGTGTCGCTTCGATACATCGGCCGCTAGCTACGCGTCAGCAGTTTTGTCGCCAACGCCGACGAACGCTGAGACTGCAGAACGTGCAGACAACGTGCCGCACAACTCTGCCCCTGCCCCCGCGGTTCCTCCTCATACCGCCGCACGTGCTACTAAGCCATCGGGTCCGTTGTTAATGACGAGCACCCCTAAGGCTCCTGTAGTTAAGGCTGTGGTGTCTGAGAAGATACCGAGTCAAGGAGAAAACGACGGTTTTGTGACGGTGCAAAAGAAGCGCCGTCAGAGAAGAAACAAGAACTGCTGCGGAACTGCTCCTGCGGAGCCCAAGGTTACGCTGCGTGCCGCCCAGCCGAACACTCCGGTGTACATATATTATCTCGCCTCCATTACACCACGGAGGTAGATGACATCGTCGAGTACGTCCACCGGAAGTTGAAGTACAGGCCGAGGGTACAGCTGTTGGAGTCTCACCGTAACATGAACTTCAAGGCGTTCGTGTTGCGTATACCGAACTTGTACCTTCAGCATGTCTTGGACTCTGACTTCTGGCCGAAGAACGTGGTGTTCCGTCGCTTCCGCGGACTAATACCACCCGAACGAAAGGTGTAACCGGAAGCAATATGTTATATTATTTTATTTATGTTAGTCATTAAGGTATATATTATATTGTTTTATGTATGTTAGTCTATAAGGTATTTTTCTATGGGCCTATGCAGCCTGAAATAAAGGTTATATTATATTATTATTATTATTATAAACGACAAGATATTATTTTAGATTGTTTTCTAACTCGCTACCTAGTGCACACAATCCATACACAGACATCACTATACTCCTAACACATATTAATATTATAACTCACATTTCTGACACTATTTACATTAACACACATTGTCGAAACATAATATATAAATACATGTTAAATAATTTGTACTGAGATCTAAAATAGTATGTAAGTCATTGCCACGAATATGCACTGAACATAGTACGTTACGTATGACGGTAGTTACTATATGATTTATTTTGTTGTTGCTATAGACATATTATATGTATTGCGGTTACGCTTTGTAGTAAATCATTATATTTATGAACAGTCCGTGTGGTGACGGAGTAAGAATACAATATGTCACCACCCCATCTCATCCCATGGGTGTCGCAAAAACCGACTAAGGGACTCTCACTATTTCTTGTAATTTGGCTTGAATTCTATTTGTATATAGTGTCTACTGTGTCAAATAAAGTTTATCTTACTTTCTTTCTTTCTCATCTTAACGAAATAAAAAGAAGAAAAACTTGAAATTAAACCCTGTACCAATCCGTCTGGCCAGTGTGGTATTAGTAGGGCAAATATCCCCTGCAGTGGGACATTGATGGACTGTTATGATGATTATATGAACCAATACATGTGTCCGCTGCTGGACATAGGCCACTTCTTTAATTTTTAAAAACTAGGTATCTGCTAAACATTCTGTTGTTACTTATTTTGTAAATGGATACAATTATACAATCACCCTTATGACAAATTTTACCTCTTACCATTGGACAACTCGTTTACATTTTCACAGTTTGTTCAATGCTTAAACGCTTTACCGCAAACGGGAAACAATCTGTATAAGTAAGCTCTTATGCTTTTTGTTTAAACGCTGATATTACGTACGGCGTGATAGTACGGCGACGAACTAAAACTACAAGATGTCAATCCCATCTCATATCTCTGATGAACTGAGGATACTTAGTTAGAATTGACATTCACAACTACATATTTTGAAAGACCTACTTTACAATTTTTTTAATGGTCCTACATTAGTACTGGAATAGTAAGTCACCTACTGTTCTAATAATTGACGACCTCTGTGGCGCAGTCGGTATATTACATGGCTGCTACGCAGAGGTCTCTGGTTCAATTCCCGCTCAATGCAAATCTTTGTGTGCATGAATATGGATAATAATTATGTATGTATTTACAAAAAAAAGTATTTAATTATGTTTATCCGTTGTCTAGTACCCATGGTACAAGCTTTGCTTAGTTTGGGACTAGATGGCGATATGTGATGTGTGAGGATTGTTTATTTATTTTATTTATAGGGCCTTGTGCGGCCCTGTGCAATACTTGGAGGAGACCTGTGTCCAGCAGTGGGCGGTGATTAGCTGAGATGAAGGTTTACAGCCTGCTGTACCAATTTTTATTAGGCCATCAATTTTATACATATCTATAAAATAGTATGTCCTATAAAAAATTTACCTACATTGCGATAAAATGACTTTTTAAGTATTTAATAAACCTAATGTATTACTCGCTTAATGAATGTAGACGAGGCCAATCTGTTTGCCGGGATCGTGACAAGTGGCGTTCTGTCGTCTCTGCCTACCCCCGCCGGGATAAGGCGAGAGTTTATGTATGTATTAACTAAACCCATGATATTTGTTGCAGGATGTCTCTGATAGGCACATACGACGAGACGGACTCGTTCGTGGACTATCAGACGCGCATGGTCGGCGCCGCCAAGGAGATCGCTAAACTAGCCACTGATATGGTGAGAACTATTATATTTCCATCCATCCATCCATATCGTCCTATGGACGTCCACTGCTGGCCATTAGGCCTCCTCCAAAAGTTTCCACTCTGCGCTACTATTATATTTACTTACTATAATTTTCCGTGTGGTGACGGTGTAAGAACACAATATGTCACCACCCCATCTCAAGCCATGGGTGTCGTAAAAACCGACTAAGGGACATCTGAGATTATTATCTTTACATAGAAAGAAGGAAAACTTGAAATTAAACCCTGTACCAATCTGTCTAGCCAGCATTGTATTAGTGGGCCAAGTATACCTCCATCACGGGAGGAGGTTCGTCCCTGCAGTGGGACATTAATGGGCTGTTATGATATTGACATACTTTTATTTAGATAATTTTAGCCTTAGGGATGGACTTCTACAGAGATGAAATTCGATTGCCTATAGAAAAGTGGTCGTTTCAGCGGCTCCTAAACAAGGGTGACATGTGAGATCCACAAATTTCCCACATTTCTTAAGTCTGTAGAGATTCTCGTGATCGAGATCTAGCCTTGATCTTAAAAAATGACTAACGTACACAAAAAATATTCACGGACATCTCTACACAGCGCCATCTGTTCTCAAAGTAAGCTAGGCTTAACCTGCTTGTGTTATGGGTAACAGAACAATGACACTAATACTTTTAAACTTTTCTTTTGTAAATA
Organism: Schrankia costaestrigalis; assembly: GCA_905475405.1. NCBI lineage: Eukaryota > Metazoa > Arthropoda > Insecta > Lepidoptera > Erebidae > Schrankia > Schrankia costaestrigalis. The sequence continues at coordinate 10,320,802 of FR997853.1, read as the reverse complement.
CATACATATTATACATAGAAACACTCAGACCAATGCAAACAATCATGTTCATGCACACAGAGATTTGCATTGAGCGGGAATCGAACCCGAGACCTCTGCGTAGCAGCCATATATAACCACTACGCCACAGAGGTCGTCAAAAAAACATGAAACCAACGTGGAACTCACAACAATTTTACGTGAAGTTAAAGGAGGATGACGCTCCATTATTTAATGTACGTCCTCTGCTGGATACGTTTGACTGACAAACACATACACACACACACACGCACAAACACACACACTTACCCACACATCCCTACACTATCATCAGGTTTTATAATAAATATAATTAGATTTTAGTTTTTATATTTACCCACAAATCAGTTTGTAACAATTTATTATTGTCATTGGGACTGTTTCCCAACACACAGCTCACGCTAGTTTGGGAACCAGGGAGCTTTGTTAAAATTGTATATCCTTTTTTGTTACAACAAAGATTATTATTATTATATGTGGTCCTGTGCATGTATCTGCTAATTAATAATATTATTATGTTTAACCAACAGACAGCGAAATCAGCGACAGACGCGAGCCGCCTAGTCGAGCTAGGTAGCGAGATGTGTCAGAAATATGAGCAGCTAGCTCAAGACAGCGTGGGAGCCTCCGCTACCACGCCTAACGGAGAAGTGGCTAACAGGTACGTACTCATACTGTCTTATCAGCCAGTAAACGTCCAGTACTAGACATAGACCAATATTGTCATCTTGTGCGCTCTTGTGCCTCCCTCGTCCAACAAAGATTACATACTGACATATTATCTATACTTAATAATATTATAAAGAGGTAAAGTTTGTGTGTTTGTGACGTTGTAGGGGGTAATCTCTGGATCTACTGAACCGATTTTAGAAATTCTTTCTGTGTTGAATAATCCATTTATCGGGGAGTGTCATGGGCTATATAGTATCACGCTATGATTAATAGAAGTGGAGCAGTAATGACATAATATGTTTAAAAAAGCGACGCATTATTTTTGCCGCCCAACGAAGTGAGCACGGTCAGCTAGTCACATAATAAATTATCTTGAGGTATTTGAACCCGCGACTTCATGCACAACACTTTGCTTACGACCGCGTACATAGCACCCACATGCCCGACCTTTATTGAGGCATCATCACGAAAACAAGAGAAGGAACACTTGTCCTAGAACCCTATACCATTACGTCTTAACTACCATGGCATTAGTATGCCCTTATTCCTTCAAATTTTAAATTGCTTTATTTCATAAAATTTATCTTAAATTGTTTGAAATCGTCGTTTACAATTTACTTAAAATTGAAGCTACAGTTAATATTATAGATCGACACAGACAAACGCCACAGCACTAAAAACCCGCGTCCAATGTAAATTAGAGGAGAAAAATAAAACCAATCTACTACTCAAATCTACTTGTCTGTCTGTGTTGATCCATAAATTCCAGTTTCCAAATGCATAGAGGCTATGAGAAGAAACCTGGCAAAGAAACTCATGGCAACTCTTTTAAAATTCAGTTGTGTTTACAATATTTTGTTTTTACATTAATCATATAGGTACCTTCATAATTATAGGGGATCCATCCCTTCAATGCGACATTAATAAGATGTTACATATTATAAAAATATCGAATACTAATAAATTATTATGATTTTATCCAGGATCCGCGTAGCAGTAGTGGAACTAGGCGAGAGTGTCTCGGAACTGATAAAATCTGGGGGTCACTGCAGACTGTCAGCGATACCGCAGAACCAACGAGCCGTCGCCGATAACGCCAAGATAGTTAACGAGAAGGTACGTTATCATTATAGGATGTGTGGTGACGGAGTAAGAATACCATATATCACCACCCCATCTCATCCCATGGGTGTCGTAAAAACCAACTATGGGACTATCATCTCAAGGAAATAAAAAGAAGGAAAACTTGAAATTAAACCCTATACCAATCCGTCTGGCCAGCGTGGTATTAGTAGGTCAAGTATCACTCCGTTACGGGAGGAGGCTCGTCCCTGCAGTGGGACATTAATGGGATGTTAAGATGATTTAAGAAGATAAAATAAATAAATAAATAAAAAAAAAAAAAAAATAGAAATAAATTAATGTAAGTATATATTGTGTCACTCCAGGTGGTAGGAGTACTGAGCGCTCTACAGGCAGGTGCCCGCGGTACTCAGGCGTGTATAGACGCGGCCGCCACTATAGCCGCCATCATAGGTGACCTCGACACCACCATACTGTTCGCTAGTGCAGGTATGTACCTTATATTGCAGGGATAAATACCCAAAATACAATTATTTTAGGGGCCAAATGGTAACAGGGCGAATTTGACCCACTTTGTTTTTTTTCGCGTACAAACACCAAAGTAGTTTTAAATTGTAGACTTTAATACCGCTTTTCTAATTATATAAAAAAAAATAATGTACCTACCGGGAGAAAAAAGATATTTGGCTGTATGTGAGTAGGTATAACCAAATACTAAACATTATTATGTTTGTCGAAAAATGAAATTAACGCGACAGTTTTGAATTATAATGGTTAAATATCACGCATACACCAGACAAAAAGGTGGCCGGCTTGAAGTTGTTGCAAATGAGTTGCGCAGATGTCATATTTGGAATTAAATTTATTTATTTATTTATTTATTCATTTAATCCACAAAACAAGTTACAATTTTTGATAGTATTAAATAAATATTACAAATAACTTAATTCTAAATTGCAACTCAACCACATGTGGATACAGCAAAACCATATTTTATCACGTGATGAATACATAATTTAGATACTTATATTATTATGTGTAAATGACCAGGAACGTGAGGAGCGGGTGTTTTTTTGTTTCTGTACATGCGCAAACTTCTCTGAAAGCTAACTTCAGCCTGACCAAGTTGGTTTGCATGAACTCCAGGGCAAAAAAACATTTATGTAGAAAGTGATTTTATTTCCATCCTTTTTGGGTAAAAACGTAATTATGTGATCTGTGTTGTATTAAACAGACTACCGTTCCAGGTATTATCGAAATAAGCCCAATAGAATATTGAAATATTTTCAAAAATGCTTTGTTTAGTACCATAAAAACAGTAATCAAAATTTTCATTTTCCTCTATTCTCCCAAACCCCACAACAGTGGGACCAGTTAGTGGTATCAGTTAGTAAAAGGTATATTTAACTACATATACCTTATTTAACTACATATACCACCATATTTCGTTCGTGTACGCCATGGGTAATATGTCCAAACAAAACGCCCGTTTACGTGTATAACTATATATTCATTTTCAGGAACCCTACACTCAGAGAAAGAGACAGACACGTTCTCTGACCACCGCGAGAATATTCTGAAGACGGCCAAGACTCTGGTCGAGGACACGAAGACGCTGGTCGGTGGAGCGGCCGGCACTCAGGAACAACTTGCCACTGCCGCACAGAGCGCTGTTTCTACTATAGGTAAATTTATAACATACTAGCTGACCCGTGCCCACTTCGTTGAGCCGCGAAAAAAACGCGTCACTTACTTTAACATATTTCATTACTGCTCCACTCCTATTAGTCATAGCGTGATACTATATAGCCTATGACACTCCCCGATAAATGGACTATTCAACACAGACAGAATTTTTAAAATCGGTTTAGTAGATCCAGAAATTACCTCCTACAACGTCACAAACACAAACTTTACCTCTTTATAATACTAGTATAGATAAATTAAGTACCTCAGGGCTTAATTTTAGGTCCTTTATTGTCAATGAGATTCTACGAATTAAATTCAGTAATTAAGTTTATTTAATTAATGAATATTGTTAACAAGGAAGCCTTAGAAGTAAGAGTTCATATTAGAACATAGGTCTCTACGCTGAATTGATATAGATCTCAGAGTCATTTCTTTGCACTGCGCCTGATATAAACTATTACCGCTTAAAGTTATTTTTTATTTTATTAATGTAGTAAATTACGTAATTAGTACCTAAATAATATTTGCACGCCATACATGGCAGAATATGCTGTAACAAGAATTTTTAACACCTGTAAACCCACCATATTCTTGAAAATAAATTATTCTTTCTTTCTTTCAAAAAAGCTCTTTAAAAACATAGTGACATTTTCATCAACAAGCACACAACTGTTTAAAGCTATGATTAAGCGAGTGCAGCTGTGGTACAGACAACTACATAAGTTGATGAACAAATCCAATACACAAGATCATTTTTTGTATTCAATGATTAATGGAAAATTTGTATTTCATGTTTATTGGACTTTAGACTATTTTCTCTTCTTGACACGATACTTAGTAATGAAATCTTTTACAGCTAAAATGTTTTGTAATATTGATAGTGTTATAAGAATCTGCTCTCCTCTCCGAGCCGGTCTGTGTGAAAGGACCCTTAATCAACTTTTGTAATTAACTATACCAAGCTCTTTAAGCAGATATGTACCAGAAATCAATAACTAAACCGAATCATTCCCTTCTACAGTGCAACTGTGCGAGGTAGTGAAGCTGGGCGCCATGTCGCTGGGCTCGTCGTCTCCGGACCCGCAGGTGCTGGTGCTGCACTCCGCGCGGGACGTGGCCTCCGCGCTGCGGGACCTGGCCGCCGCCACCACCGCCGCTGCTGGACACCATGTAGCGCATCCACACATGCATAGGCTTAAACATGCTGCTAAGGTAAGAGTTAGGCTATATTATGTAGATAGTAGGGGGACCCCTGGCCTTACCCTTGGCTACCGCTTTTGGTTATTAAGTAGTACATAGTCAGCAAAGCTAATTTTGTAAAATATTCTATTTACGTATATAATCAGTAGGAACTAGTGCTTTAGCACAGCATTTGAGACTTTAAGTTAAATCTGTTTTACGTCTTCAGTAGTGCTAGGTGGTGTATAAAAATCAATTTTAATCTTTTGTAAAATGTGAAATAAAAACTCTCGGAAATTGTAATTTTCAAAAATATTTATCTTATCTTAAATGTTTCAATAGAAATAATGTCATCATAAAAAGCTGATGCTGTAGTAAATGTTTTCACTCTTTTACCAACCTGTTACTAAAAGGAATTAAATGTTTTAAACATAATATACATTTGCCTAGACATCACGAATCTACTCAGTCTTAACAATTAACAGTTTACTAGTTTGGAAATATTCCAAAAAAAGTAAATATTAGAAATAGATAATTTAGATCATTATAATTATGTAGCTATAATAAAACTAAAGAGGTAAGTATTCCTTATAAAATAGTTTAAACAAGTTATTCTAAATTTATTTGAAATTAACAGTTCAACTGCCCCAATATATTAATTTTCCAACTTCAACAACTTATTATACCCTTATTAGCAGTTGAACGGTTAACATCATTTTGTAAAAATATTATTCTTTATGTTTCATTTTGTATATGTCCAGGGAAAATGTAATCTCTCATACACATAAGTGTCTGTACATATATGTAATTGTTTGTCTGTCAATATTGGACTCTTAAGCTATGTGTGTTCCATCAGCGGCTGGGTGACGCCAGACGGTGGAGCTTGCCGGTAAGAACCAACTCCCTCACCAAACATAACCGGAGATCGGTACATCTACGCGCGGATTATAACTCGTGCGACTCTGAGACCGATCTCTTCCAGTCTGACCAGGAAGAGGAACTCGTCAAGCTCCTCGACTATTCTAGTCAAGATGATGACGTCAGCCCCTCCATCTTCCACGATAACTGTGAAGAAGTTATCACTTATATTGAGAGTCTAATGACTAGAGCTCCCACTAGAAGTTGCAAAGATGATGATCTCAACGATCGATATAATGCTGCCGCTAGAAATAGCTTAGTAGATATGAATTGGAGAGTGCTGAAGTACGGAGAAAATATACTCCTAGGAGAAGTTAAAAAGCTAGCTGATTTGTGTCGAGACACTGGAGAAGATGTAATAAAGAAAAGAAATAAAGAAAATTTACAAAGATTAAAGGCAAACAATGATTTAGATAATGAAATGAAACGATTATCCTCAGTAATCGAAGACTTAGACACAGAAATAGATATAAACATTAAGACTGAAATCAAAACAGAATCTGTTCCTACTAAAAAACCTAAACTAGACATAGAAGAATTAAAGAGTCCCATTTTTAGACTGAAAAAAGTAAGGCCAGTTAATCTAGATCTAAAACCGAAATCTCCGGAAGCGACTGAAGCTATCAAACAAATACTTAGTCCTGAAGAAAAAGATAAATCTGAAACCACAGAAATTACTCTTAAACCAGACGTAGTTACTACTGAAGTAATTAACAATAACACAGAAATTACTGACGTCAATACTATGACGAGAAAAGTTAGAGTACAGTTCTGGAAAATGTTCAAAGACGATACGGAATGGTGGAAGGCTTTAGCTAAGAGAAACTTAGACAAAATGGAAGAAGCCAGGAAAGACCTAGAAAGATTCAGTGGACACGAACTTGTATTAGGAGACTATAACACAGAGAAAGATAAATACGAAAAAGAAAAATTCACTCTAGAAACTTTTATCGAAGAAGTTGATAATTCAAAAACTGTGAACCAAGATCTAGAATATAATAAAAAATATGAAGAAATTGTATTAAAACTAATAGAATTCGCTAAAAAAGATTTCATATACAAAGGTTTTGATCCCCTAATAGAAAAATTAAAAGCCTTATCGAACATCAAAATCGATAAACGTAAAAAAGTAGAAATACAAGATATTCTAAACATATACTCTCAAATAGACATCAGTAAATATACGTACGAAGAATTGTGTCTTCTAGAACGATATTACAAAGAAGTTATCAGAAAATACAAAACTGAATTTAATAACAAAGAAAATTTACACAATGTTAAAATAACTAAAATCAATAATAAACCAGAAATCTTAGATCTAACACGAACATATCCAATACAATACTACGCGAACAACTGGTGGAGAATATACGAAGACATCCTAAAGAATAGAGAGAAACAATTCGGCTCAATAGACAACTGGTGGAGTGTCTACGAAACTATACTCAATAAAACTACTACTAGAGAAGATATAGAAAGGATAAAAACAGTAATAGAACATCGAACTAACAGATCTAGGCCCAACAGTCGTATGGAAGAACAGCTAAGAATGCTAGATGAGATAAGAAACGATCGCTTCAAAGAAACTCAGGATGTCACTACAAAGGACGCAAATTCGGTCAGAATACATAATTATTGCGCAAAAGCCTTAACATAAAGCACGGTGTGGTTATCATAAACGTATCGTTATCATCGTCATTGTTCGTATGTCTCAAGTTTATGCTCATTCTGTCATTGCACGCTCTCTGGTTTTTTTTAAGCTTTTTTATTATTGTTGTATTTTGTTTTCTTTCTCTTTTTTTTGTTGTAGGTTTTATGTCTTTCCTTTTCTTGATCTTTATATTTAAATTGAAATACACAGTGATTTAGGAAGGGTAATTAAAACTTATCATTACAATTTACGAGAAGATAACAGTGCTCAATATCCGAAACATTTAGATTCGAAAGTAAATGAAATGCATCAGTCACTATTCTGTTTAGGTGATGACTGTATTATATTTGATGTGAAATAAGTCTAAGCAAATCAGTTAAAGCTTACTTAAATACTTGTTTGAAAAGTAAGTGCTAAACATACGTTCTAAACAATGAACATAAAGATTTGTATTAAAGTTATAATCTCTTATAAGTTTATATTTTTGTTTAAAGTTACTACATTAAATACGAAAATTTTACATTATATTGACTCAGAAAGAGGCCAAACGGCATGCATAGAGGTCTCTAGAAGACCAATCAAAATAATACACGATTAAAATGTTATGTACGAGATCGTTTTAGAGATAACCTCATGTCGACAGTTTGTATTTACATATCTATTGCTCTTTAAATAACGCACTTCAACACATACACCAGGGCTAATCATATACGTTCAGATACAAAATATTAACTTCAACAATCATATCACACAAATTTCTTGTAGTATGTATGTTTATGTGTGTGGCATGAACTTGTACAGGCTTGTCCTAATATAATTATGTTAGAACATATAGAAATACTTTGGTAAAGTGACATAACAGCCCATTGATACCCCACTGTAGGGAAGGGCTCAAGTTAGAAACGGAGGAAAACTTAGCCTACTAATATTAATCAGGCCAGAAGTTGTTCCTCTATCGTTTTTGTAGATATAATATCTACGTATTTTTTTCTTGACTTTTATGACGACCATAGAATAAGATCGGAATTAATTGAAAACAAAAACTAACTTCTAAATCGGAAAAGTGTTGATAACAGAAATTCTATGACAAATAAGTCTTATATTGATCGAACTTCTTTGAATAGATTATAATTTATTGTTTCTTAATTCCTTAAGACTTTTTAGTTATCCGAAAATAATGTTTTTGCTGTTAAAACCTCAACTCTATTCAAATATCTAGTATTATTTGTATTTTCTTTAGTATAGCACAATAAAACCTTATTAAACATTTTACTACTTCCTCTTAATGTTTTCGTGTAAGAAAAAGCTCGTGTTTTAGCTAGTTTTTGCGTGTGATTATTCATGAAACAACCGAACCGTATCTCATTATCATATCATTGTGTTACAAAGGATGCTTAGCTTTAAATAAATGGTTAATAACATTAAAAACCACAAGCTTTCACCATATCGCAAGCTTCAAGTCCAATATTGACGATAAGAATTATATAATTATTTATACATATACGTATTTATATCAAATTTTATATATACAACTTTACAACTGTTCGAAAATATGCATTTTTTTTAATAAACATGTCTATTCTCGTACCTTAAATTCGGTTAAGTTAACTTTTAGTTGTCAAATTGTCACACTCTAAATAAAACTTTAACACGACCACAAAAGATTACAATTGCAATAGCAAAAAAACAAGACAATTTGACAACTAAGAGTTAACTTAACCGAATTTAAGGTACGAGAATTTCATGAAGTTGAGCATTTATTTGTGTCCGTCATGGAAATTCTGGAAGGCACTTGATATCCTCTTATTCATTAACAAGGTTTATGTTACAGTAAGCCACCAAGGCCACCTATGGTTAAATTTTTCTGTTTTTAAGCACGGTTTTAGCACAACAATCTATTTGGTTATGGGGGCTTCTGTTTAGATATAAGTGTCTTAAGTAATATTTGGTGTAGTTTTTGCTATTTGGCCGTTTCTTCGTTTTCTACTAAGTGATGTTTACAGAGTAAACCAAGTCGGGAACAAATTCATTGATACAGAATACATTGAAAAGTTTTGTGACTCTTTTATAATGACTATTAAAAATATACATCATTGTATTAAATTTAGTATGTGTACAACTAGCTGATCCGTGCCCACTTCGTTGGGCGGCGAAAAAAACGCGTCTCCTTTTTAAACATATTTCATTACTGCTCCACTCCTATTAGTCATAGCGTGATACTATAATAAATGGACTATTCAACACAGAAATAAATTTTAAAATCGGTTCAGTAGATCCAGAGATTACCCCCTACAACGTCACAAACTCACAAACTTTACCTCTATAAAATATAAGTATAGATGACGGCAATCAGAAAATAAAATAGTCACGACATATTTATCTGACGAGTTATAATACGCCTCAGGAAAGTCGAGTTTTGTAATAGATTTAGTCTAAGAAAAAAAAAATACAACCGAATTGAGAACCTTCTCCTTTTTGAAGTCGGTTGAAAATATTCGGTTTATGTTTCAACCAAGTTCCTCCAGAATTTCACATGATTGTACTTCAAAATTATTTCCGAAAGTCAAACGATACATTATAAAACCACTTCTTGGTCCACAGTTGTATAGTTATTATTACAAAATTATTCAGTAAACAAGGTGTTTGAAAGCTTATGGGTTGAAGCATGGTGCTTTAGTCGTGACGTCACCGGGCCCACATACAACCTAACTCGTTGCTGACCCTGAGCTTCTGTTCATTATTGTCTTATCTGTGAAAAAGTATAGAATGTTTTATACTTTAAATAATTTTGATACTTGTATTTTGAATGTGTTTTGATCAACTTTTTTTGGGACTATACCTACTCCTTTTCCCTGTAGTTTGAGTTCTGTAAAACAGGATTTATAACGTGGCAAAAAGCACCAAATACAACTCTTTGAAACGTGATAATCAGAACAACATTTCTAGATTTTTATATTTTTGAAAGCCCTTGTATGTTGATATTGGTTATCTCTTCCATCTATTTCTTTATAAGAATTTGGAGAAACTTCCTCCAAAGATCGCTTCCTGACAAAATCAGTTAAAAGCAGCGCCAAGTCATACCCTATACTTGACTTGAACTTGCAGAAACACGAGATTGTCTCTTTCCGCAGGTCGATGTGTAATATAAACGGCCGGGTACTGTATTTCGGTATACTGTCCTTTTTTTTTAATATTTTCTCACTATATGAAGTCCCAAAAACAGTTGATCAAGCAAATAGCACAATAAATTATCAATTCATTAAATGTTTTATTTGTATAGGTGATGGTGACGAACGTAACATCGCTGCTGAAGACTGTGAAGGCTGTTGAGGATGAGCACACGCGAGGAACTAGAGCGCTGGAGTCTACCATCGAAGCTATATCACAGGAGATTGAGGTATGTGGCACTTTCCGGATTTGATAGGGTCCCTATGTAAGTGCCTTGGCAAATGGTTGTGTTAAATTCATAACAGCCCATTAATGTCCCACTGCAGGGACGGGCCTCCTTCCATGACGGAGGGATACCTGGCCTACTAATACCAGGCTGGCCAGGCGTATTGATAAAGGGTTTAATTTCAAGTTTTCCTTCTTTTTATTTCGTAAAGATAATATTTACGGATAGTCCCTTAGTCGGTTTTTACGACACTCATAGGATGAGATGTTAAATTATGATGATTACATATTGTATTCTTACTCCGTCACCACAAGGAGTGTGTTAAATTATCACCCGACAAATAGCCTTGGTTTTACATTACATAAATCAGTAGGACTTTCTTATTAATAGTTCTTCTATCTTTATTAAAAGTTTATTTAAAATCTTGCTGAATTTAATTTACCTAAGTTTCAAGAGTTGTTCAAGATAAGAATCTCCTTTTGGACATCGAAATTCAACTGATCGATTAACTACCGATCGAAAGTACTATTCTATTCTATAATTGGGCGAAGGAACGATTGATCCCTGAACAATTAGCGGAATATTTTTACCTGCTAATTTACCATGATTATGATTTCAAGTAGAAACCACCCTCATGATAAGATGTAATGGTAACCTGCATGACTTGCAGCACAGTTAACGAGACTTTTAATTTATTATCAATTTCCTTATGTATGCATCTAATTAATCAAGCATATTTCACCAGGTGTTAGTATCCCCATCGCCCCCCAAGAACTCGGCAACCCCTGAGGAGCTGATCCGCTGCACGCGTCAGATGACGGTCGCGACCGCGCGAGCCGTGGCTGCTGGCAACGCGAACAAGCAGGACCAGCTCACTGCAGCTGCTAACCTTGGACGGAAGACTGTCGTCGATCTGCTGGTGGCTTGCAAGGTAACGGGTTAAGATACATCATCATAACAGCCTATTAAGGTCCCACTGCAGGGACGGGCCTCCTCCCGTGATGGAGGGTTACTTGGCCTACTAATACCATGCTGGCCAGACGGATTGGTATAGGGTTTAATTTCAAGTTTTCCTTCTTTTTATTTCGTAAAGATAGTAGTTACGGTTATTCCTTTAGTCGGTTTTTACGACATCCATGGGATGAGATTTGGTGGTGACATATTGTATTCTTACTCCGTTACTACACGGATAGATACATAAAATTATTAGACTAGTAGAACTTACTGAATTAAAAAGCTTAAAAAGTTCTGACCTAATTTGTGGTTAACCCAATATGTCCCATATTGAGATTGTTATATTGTATAGAATTCTAATATTAAAGTTTCATTTTGATACCCTTATTGAGGCTAGATGGCGTTGTACAGTTGAGTGAAAATTGCGAGCGTTAATGGCTCCGTGGAAAGCCAGCACTAAACCTATATAGGTTAATTGTATGTAATCCGTCTCTAGTATGTCTTTCTGGCTTACACAATAATCGCCTTCTCAACGAATCTGGTTAAAAAAACGTCCTACTTAATCAAGTTCATTAATATTCCACAGGGTGCAGCCCACGCAGCAGAAAGCGCCGACCTTCAGACCCGCACCCTGGAGTCAGGTCGCGCGGCTGCTGAGGCATACCGGGCCTTGCTAGCCGGCGTGCTGGCCGCCTGCAACGGTGACGTCACCGCCAGGCAACACTTCCCGGAGCTGTCGCGTAAGGTGGCCCACGCCGTGGCGGACATCATCGCCACTGCTGAACTACTGAAAGGTCAGTTGTGGTAGAATCCTGATGGCTGTGGTAGAATCTTAGTGTTTTTGGGTTTACTGGAGTGGTAGAGAAGCTGGGCTGGTTGTCAGAATGACTGAGCTGTTAAGTTTCTTTTTCTGATTTTCTTTTGTAATTTAGTTTATATTATGTGCTAAATAGAACAAAAAAACAGAAGATAATGGAATAAGATACATATTCGAGACAGAATCAAACACTGCATTAGAATCTGAAAATATTCTCAGAAGCCAAAGGTTTAAATTCTGTCTTGATCGAGTAAAAAAATATTACATTGATTTTAATTCTTTTCAAACAATATAGTCCGCGTGTTGTTCTATATTCGTTGTGTCCCTTGTATGTGCCAAGAGTTTCAATTTACCATATTCAAAACAGAAAGAATTTTTTTAAATCGGTTCAGTAGATCCAGAGATTACCCCCTACAACGTCACAATCACACAAACTTTACCTCTTTATAATATAAGTATAGATTTCAATTTCCCATTCTTGTCTCCATCAGGATCAGATTGGGTGGACCCTGATGACCCAACTGTGATAGCAGAGAACGAGCTCCTAGGTGCCGCAGCTTCCATAGACGCCGCCGCCAAGAAACTGGACTCGCTCCGGCCTAGGAAGAGTGTTAAAGTACAGGTATGTCTAGTTAATTAGAGTTTATCAAAAACTATGTCTATTTTTACAATGTAAGATACTTATGTAATTTGTCTCACTTTTCTCTTATAGACATCGGGTTATCACCTGAGTCTTAAAGCCATATAATATCTCTATATCTATCTCGCTTGCACTTTCGGGTCTTCTATTCTTATATAATATCTTCTATCTTTTTTTGGAGTACTCAGATAATAATGTAAATGCTATAATTATGTCTTCAACTCTTTTAATTCGAAGCAAATTTTTTATGTAATTTGTTCTCTTTTTTTGTATCATTTAGGAAACTGTTTTGGTCTACTAACAATATTATATCTCGTAAATTGTATAACCATTTTTTCTTAGTCTTAATAAATAAATAAATTTACCTACCTACTAATATCACTCTGGCTAGACGTATCATCAGGGATAGGCCTCTTCCTGTGAAGAAGGGATACTCGGCCTACTAATACCATGCTGGCCAGACGGATTGGTATAGGGTTTAATTTCAAGTTTTCCTTCTTTTTATTTCGTAAAGATAATATTCACGGATAGTTCTTTAGTCGGTTTTTAAATATCAAGAAAGAAATTCGCAGAAGAAAGAAAGAAGAACAGCGTTGTATCGGTGAGATATGTTTGATATTCTTGGTTGTTCTTTTATGTATCACCCAGGAATCAAACATATTACCCATCGATCATCGCACATACATCGGAGTGAAGAACATTTGAAGATAGAAGAAGATATTTAATAGTTTTAAGGCATTCGTCTTTTGAATTATTTTTCTATTCGATCCACAAACTATTGTCCTGCGTTTTGATGTTATTTGGGTCCGTTAAATTAATGTTTGTAAAAATCCAGTCACACACAGAGTATTTTTATCCCTACAGCGGTTTTATCCCTAAAATTGTTGACATAGCAAGATAATTAAGTTAACACTGCAAGAACGGACCATAAACATCTAGGCTCTACTCAAGACAATAATTTGTTGATCACACAAACTATTTTCTAGCGTGAAATTTTCGAATATTGGTTTTTCGTCTTACTTGAAGACAGACAGCCATAGGATGAAATGGGAAATAAAATATTTATAGTATTTGAGCGATAGGAATATTTAAGTTTTTTTTTTGGTGATACGTTTAAAAAAATCATTATCATCATAACAGCCCATTTATGTCCCACTGCAAGGACGGGCCTCCTTCTTTTTTTTTAATAGAATATTGTATAATAATGTATAATATTTTCTGTAAGGAGGCGGACGAGAGTCTAAACTTCGACGAGATGATCCTGGAGGCAGCCAAGTCCATCATCACAGCCACTTCAGCGCTCGTGCGAGCTGCATCAGCCGCGCAGAGGGAGCTCATTGATCAGGTATGACTTCATCCTATCAGCTAATCGATGTCTACTGCTTGATATAGACTTCTTCCTAATATTTCTACACAAGTGTTAGTTTCCTACAAATATTTACGTTTTGTTTTTAATTTTCCTCTTATTATTCCTCTTTACCCCCTTACTCATAAACGCCTCTTAAATTTAATCACTGTTTAGCGAAATTTTTATTAGTAAAATCAACCTTAATTAGTAAAAACAAAACCGTAAGAATTAAAATTTGAAAGAAGAAAGAAAGAAGAAAACATTTATTTAAACAAATTACACAGAAGCAGGTACACACAAAAACAATAAGAAAAAAAAACAAACATAGTACAACAAAATACCTTTGCCTCTGTGGCCATGAGTAATTAATTATTTAATTTAAGAAGCGTTTATGAGTTAGGGCGTTAATTCCTAATTACATTTAAATATATTTACTTTATTATTACTTTCCTCCATAAATAACCACTATAATTAAAATACTTTTGCAGGGTAAAGTAGCCCGGCGTCCCACCTCATCATCAGACGACGGTCAGTGGTCTGAGGGTCTGATCTCGGCGGCCCGGCTGGTGGCGGCTGCAGCACACGCGCTGGTGGAGGCAGCCAACGCGCTGGTGCAGGGCGCCGCCTCCGAGGAGCGCCTCATCAGCTCCGCCAGGCAGGTCGCCTCGTCTACTGCACAGCTGCTCGTGGCTTGCAAGGTATACCTCCAGACATCATTATCATGCTATAAATAATATTAGATCAAAGTTGACACATGTGTTCGATAGATGGCTTTAGTATTGTAGCGACATCTACCGACTAACTCAAGCGAACACCTACACTACGTCCTGAATCGCGATATCAACATTCGCACAGTGATTCCGCATATATACAACGTCCAACGAACAACTGTTGCGCAGTTGTCCCGCGAGGCACGATCACCCTCGCCAGGTCGGAGGATCCTCCCCTTTCGTTGGAGGCGTGGTGCTGTTACGTCACCGCGACCTCCACGTTATGCAATTTGAATGACGACTTGAGTTCTTAAAATGCAATGAATAAACTATGTAGAATTCAGTTTGAGCTCTTTTTATAAGTCTATATATTGGCTCGTATAAACTAAATTCATTGTGATACTGCTCTGTTTTTAAAAATGAAATAATTATCAAAGCTGGCTAATCCATGCCCTACAACCTCTAAACACAATGAATAACTTCGATTTAAAATTAATATTGAACTATAGTATATTCACTATCTAACATAATTTACATTGTGTCAATAGGTGAAAGCCGACCCGTCATCGGACTCGACCCGTCGCCTGCAAGCTGCTGGAGCTGAAGTCATACGGTCGACAGACAACCTGGTGCGAGCTGCGAGAGACGCCATCAGCACGGAGGAGGAGAGGAGCCTCGTGCTTAACCGCAGGATGGT